>BLSH010059885.1:103161-124449 GCA_018402905.1 Glandirana rugosa
TGACTTGCCTACCGATCCACCTTCTGTAACTACAACTCTCACGAGACATATTAGATATGACCGGGAAATGACACGTAGGTGAGAAGGATTTCACGTGGAGAACCAAAACCCAAGTGGAAGTCATTGACTGAGTGACGTGGACTTCTCACTATTTCAAACGTCCAAGAAGTATGTATCCTCCTCATAACTGAAACGTACTCGTGGTAGGGTCAAATGAAACCTTTAATTGGTCGCCTGGGTTCGAATAGACCGACGAGTAAGGAATGTGGGGTGAGGACGGGGGAGGGGGTTGGTACCCGTCTTGGATAAATCTTCTACAGTAGCCTGAGAACCTGTGTAATTCATATGTATTAGGGTTTAAAGGAATGAGGTGGCAACCCTAATGTAAGGGCTTGTATGTTAGTTAAAACGAAATGTCCCAAAAAGTCTTAGCCCACAGTCCACTCATAAACCAGATAGTTTTCCCTGAGTGACATCTTCTAAATAGGTTCTGCCCATGGTTGGGGGAGGGGGCAGGAGTGGGGTGTAAGGAATGAGCAGCCAGATAAGCTTGGGTCCGCTGGTTAATTTCCAAAGTAAACTGGGATGGTGCTCATGCAAAGTCAATACTCCTCCTATGTATGAAGAACCTGCAAACTTTATCACTCTTCAGGTGCAGTGAGTCAGTTACTGAAGGTGAACCCAAAACCAAGAGGTGCACTTTAGGAAGAGTGGATGCACAGTAAAGGGCCAGTATAGATTATACAGAGCACTCTCAACATCAATGTCTTCCACCTAGCCATCCGTTCAGTGCCCTGCATCCAGATAGCCATCCAGTGCCTCCTAGTGGATCCTTCAAGTCCAATAACCAGGTAAGGAAACCACTGCACTCTCATCATTCAGGCTGACCAGCTGGCTGCTTGCCTGCCAGAGACATTACCTGCGTGATGTTAACACCCTGACCTGTTTCGTTGGCATATCACCAACTTCCTCAGAGCCAGGAGGGACTTGTTGACTCCACCTTAAAGGGGTTGTAAACCTTCATTGTTTTTCACCTTAATGCATTCTAAGTATTAAGGTGAAAAACCTTTTCAGTTGCAGCTGCCCCCCCCCCCCCCGAGCCCCCCTTTTACTTTCCTGAGCCCGATCGTTCCCGCGCCGGAGACGAGCCTTCCACCTCCAGTCGATGTCTCGATGTTCTTGGATAGATTGATAGCAGGGGAGCCATTGGCTGTTGATGTCAGTCAAGTCCAGTGACGCTGGGGCTGAGTCCTGTTGTCTGTGTCAAGGGACGCAGACACAGGACAAGGGAGCGCGCCCACATGGGTGACCCCAGGGAAAGTGCTTCCCTGACGGGTTACTAAAGAGGAGGAGCCAGGAGTGCCGCTGAGGAACCCCAGAAAAGGAGGATTGGGGCCACTCTATGCAAAACCCTTGCACAGAGGAAGGTAAGTTTGACATGTTTGTTATGTAAAAAAAATAAAAAACAAAGGTTTAGTATCATTTTAAATATTTTTCAGGTACCGTAATGTTCGCTTCTTTCCACTAGATGTCGCACATGCCACACATTTCTCACAATCATCCATCACGCTGGAAATAATCATATAAAATACCACTGGGTACATTGTATCCATCCTGCATCATAATAATGGCCATGCAGAGTGGCATAGCATTCTCACTGGCTACTGAAACAAAATACTGATTAATGAAGACCACATTAGAGGGAACTTCAGGAGGTAGATATCTATTCTCAAAAGATAAAATAAATAAGCAAAAAGGGATCAGCATTTTCCCAGAAAACAAAAAATATCTGAGACTGATTCCTAGATGCACATTTTAGACCTTCCATGCAGAGGAATATCTGTCTACTATGAGGCCATATTGGCTCCTCAGCAATCTGAGTTTCTTTGTCTTCTCTCAAAATCAAGGGGAAAATGAGGGGGAAAGTGAAGGGGCACTGAGTATATAAAAACCAAAAGACATCAGCATGGGTACAAGGTGCTTTGGGGTGGGGGGCACAGAGCCCCCCCTGTCCTAAAGCACCCACACCCCATGTTGAGGGCATGTGGCCTGGTATGGTCCAGGAGGGGGCGCTCGCCCCCTCCCCCTTTCCTGACCTGCCGGGCTACATGTGTGGATAAGGGTTTGGTATGGATTTTGGAGGGGGGGGGACCCATGACATTTTTAAAATAAAAATTGGTGTGGGGTTTGCATACAAAGGATAACGGTCTGATATGGTGTTGGGGGGGGGGGCACCACGCCATTTTTTAATTTTTTTTTTTTATTTTGGCGTTGGGTTCCTCCTCCAAGATTCATAGCAGACTCAAAGAGCCTGGTATTGTCGGGATCAAAGTTGGATCCTGTTCATTGAAGTTGGATGGAAGTCGGACATGAAGTCGCAGGGCAAAGTCAGTTCCACAGTCATACGACTCGCGTCGTACCAATGTGAGCTGCCCCTGAAAATGGAAGAAGGTTGGGAAGCACGGCACTATATTACTAACATAAACCATGCCTTGTAACAGCAGTAATACATATAATATGTGGGAGCAACTGGTAACAATTGTATTGATGGGATTTTTTGTACTTTTCTTTTTATAGAACAAGACGGACGGTGTGTTTTACCTTTGGTGGATTGATATTTTCATTGGGAAGGGAGGTAATACAAGTAAGTACAACTTCATACTGCAAGGATATTTTAGCAGCAAAGTAAACCCACTACCTTTGTATCCAAATGTAATAGTCCAAGTTACACCGCCAGTTTACCCCAATCTGATATTTCAGTGTTTTGTGGATGTGGAGCGTTACCCCCCATGACAGTTTTCTGTCTATCAATGACTCTATGGTGAGATCCCTGTGCTGAGTCCCAGGGCTGCTGTTACAAACCACAGGGCCCCATACAGCCTACCTGACAGGGCCCCCCTCCCCAGCTGGAAGTGACTGAGGACATTGATTTATCAGTTCCTTTCTTTGAAGCCTCAGCTGCACAGATTTATGAATAGGAAGTGCTCTGAGGCTGACCTGCTCATTCACAAATTAAAGCATAGTAAACACAGATTACTATGATTCAGTGATGGATGGACACAGGAGTGATTGGTACTGACTGCTTACGGTGTTCATTCAAGAAAGGAAGGGATCAGTAAATTACATATTTACCGGCCCTTTCCCCCGCTTTCAATCTTGAAACACCCCTGTG
This sequence comes from Glandirana rugosa, assembly GCA_018402905.1. Lineage (NCBI taxonomy): Eukaryota > Metazoa > Chordata > Amphibia > Anura > Ranidae > Glandirana > Glandirana rugosa. The sequence continues at coordinate 106,334 of BLSH010059885.1, forward strand.
TGTGCCCATAGCAGCTACAGGTGGGAGTGTAGGGAATCCAGCAGCTCTGTGGGGGAAAGGGGCACTCAGGGGTCCAGACGGCAGCTGGAAGGGGCACATGTGCTAGGACCAACCCCCTGCAGTGCAGGGAGAAAGAGGAGAAGCTGGCAGCACTGCAGGAGGAGGCAAAAGAGGATCAGTGTCTGCAATAAGACAGTACAGCCGGCCCTCCTGCTTAGCAGGTGCCAGGCCCCCCTTTTGAACTGATGGGACCGGGCCCAGTACAGGAGGGCTGGCTGTACTGCCTTATTAGTGGCCGTGCCGAGGCCCAAAATCCATACACCTGCTGTGCCCATTATGAGAGGCTCCCCCCATCCCTGTGCTGAGTTCCCAGGCCTGTATATCTGCTGTGCCCAATATGAGGGGTTCCCACCATCCCTGTGCGGAGTTCCTGGGTCTGTACACCTGCTGTGCCCATTATGATGGGTTCCCACCATCCCTGTGCTGAGTTCCTGGGTCTGTATGCCAGCTGTGCCCATTATGAGGGGTTCCCACCATCCCTGTGCTGAGTTCCTGGGTCTATACACCTACTGTGTCCATTATGAGGGGTTCCCACCATCCCTGCTAGATTTCAGATTTATCTTATATTATGGAGATTGTGACAGGAGGAGCAGGACACACAAAGGTGGGAAGGAACACCCAAAACTCCAACGTGGACAGGAACAGAGCTGATATTATGGGAAGGAGATCTCACTATTGGAACAGGAAGACACACTGTCCCAGATCAGCAGTAAATCTGATCTGCTACTTGTGGTTCTCTGACTATGTATGGCTGGAATTTACCTCCTGATTAACCACTTGAGCCCCTTCATAACCAGGACTTTTTTGCTATTTAGCATTGCCTTACTTTAACTGGCAATTTCTCGGTCATGTAACACTGTGCACAAATTACATTTATATCATTTTTCTCACAAATAGAGCTTTCTTTTGGTGGTATTTGATCACCACTGGGTTTTTTTTATTAAATAAATGAAAAAAGACCAAAAAAAATTTAAAAAAAAACCCCAATATCTTCACATGTCTGTTATATAACATATCCAATAAAATCTATTTTAATCATATATGTCTTTGATAAAAAAAAAAAAAAACTCCTCCCAATAAGTGTATATTAATTGGTTTGTGTGAAAGTTATAGAGTCTACAAACTATGGTATACAATATATATATATTTACATTTGAAAACCGATCAATCTTGATGTATGCCTATCTTATTTCTTGCGGCCCTTAGAATGCCCGGACAGTAGAAATACCCCCCCATGACCCCTTTTTGGAGTGCAGACAGCCTGGGGCATTTAGTTAGAGGCAAGGAAAGTTTTTATAAGTTATATTTTTTTGTCAATTCTTTGTTTGGAAAATGAAGAGGTTAAATAAAATTAGTTTTTTTCACAATTTTTTTTTTTTTTTTACATATTGTCATGAGTGCAGTATAGCATCACCATCATATGACTGATATGGTAGTGATCAGGGATACTGACTGGTGACAGAATTAAAAAAAAAAGTTATTACATTTTCTAAACATTTATTTTCTTTTTTCAACATATTTTCTTTCTTTCACTATTATTTTTTTACATCCCCTCATCAGAGCAGCTCAAAGTCACCACAGTGATACCGCACTACTCTGGAGGGGTGATCAGCATTTTTTTTTTGTATTACTGTATAAGCAATAGTTTTATATGTCATGAATGGGTTAAACATTCATGAACAGTTTGCTTATGGCTCTGATCTGTGATTGTCTAAGCCAGTCACATGTTACAGGTAGCCAGGTGCCATGTGATTGCTTTGGACCAATCACAACAGTAAGTAAGTTGTTCATGAATGGAAAGCCATTTATAACAGGTTGTTTACATTGTTATCATGTGATTGCTATGACCAATCACAGTGATCACATGATACCCGGTTACCAGATACTGGTAATAGTCATCCGTTGTGACCGATGGACACAGCGGTCACAAGAGGTGCACACTACATGCCCAACTGCGCGCTCCTAGCTGGGGATGGGCTGAACGCACCAGAACGTCTGAACACCGCGAAAGTTCAGACCCGAATAACGAACCCCATTAACGTCAATTGGACCCTAACTTCGGAAATCAAAAGTGCCCATTTTGAAGGCTTATATGCAAGTAATTGTGCATACAATGGTTATAGGAGTCCGGGTCCTGCCCTGGGGGACATGTATCAATGAATTTTTTTTTTTTTGAAAATCGTTTTTAAATAAGCAGTGATTTTTTTGATTTTTAAAGTGAAAGCATAAAAATGAAAAATTCCTTCCAATATAGTGCCTGGGGGTCCCCTTAGTCTACCTGTAAAGTGGCAGATCTGTACCATGTCTAGAATTTGCTGCAGCAATAATTGTATTTATAAAGCCAAAAAAATGACATTTTCCCACCAAGCTGCCTTTGTTTTGCTCAGCAACAGCTGGGGAGCCAGTGTGTATGATGCGGCCTCAATGTAGTGCACTGGGAACAAGATTAGAGATTTTTTGGATAAATTCTGGTGTCACTTTGACTTTGAATAGAAGTAACGGGTGCGTAAAAATTGGTCTTTGGGTGTCGGTGGCGCCTTCCCACCGCAACCCTATAGAGGTGCTCTTGATGAAGGGCAAAAAAATTGCAATGATCTGCACCTGTCAAACAGGTGCTGTAAAAAAAAATTTTGGGTGTTAATTGTGCCCATTAAACCTATACCAAAAACATTGTTCCAGATGAAATTATTGAACACCCTCAAAGCTAGGCAGCCTCGAAGAAGGAGCTAATTGGAGTGGGAACTACGGTGCTAGTGTGTTGGAATAGGTAAAAAAACATTGATGTATGGTGACTGGAGGCAGCCCCTCAAAAAAGATTAGGTCCTGGTAACCTAATGACAACTGTAGAGGGAGCAGCCGCTGAGAAGGAAAAAGAAAAAAAGTCAGCCCGGCCCCCTGCAGGTGGCGCCGGTACATTGACTTTTCTTTTTTTTTTCCTCGGCTCCTAGTAGTGAGCCGATTGGTCAGCCATTAAAGTCTATCTTTGTGCGCTGAACAAGCACACACACATAGGCTGATTGGCTGCCCCCTGAACCATCAGAGCCAATGACTCTCTGTCATTGGCTGCTGTTGGCGGGGGCGGGACTACGGTGGACGTGCTGCCTGTGTGATTACTCATGCAGACACAGCACTCCCCGGGACTTCCGTGCAGACTGCCAACATGCTCTCTGCTAGCGCTGTCTCTGCATCTCTCAGCCCGCTTTTACGTATGCCAATCTCTGCAACACTGCCAGTGCCAGCCTGAGCCTGCCTATTAGATGGGGTAAGTGCGGGACTTGTCCCGACCTCGGGGGAGGGGGGAGGCTGTTGAGGCTGGTGACTGTATACCCTACCTGGGGCCCTGAATACTGCTATCTGGCACTCTGTATACCCTACCTGGCACCCTGTATACTGCTATCTGGCACCCTGTATACCCTATCTGGCACCCTGTATACCCTACCTGGCACCCTGTATACTGCTACCTGGCACCCTGTATACCCTACCTGGCACCCTGTATACTGCTATCTGGCACACTGTATACCCTACCTGGCACCCTGTATACTGCTATCTGGCACCCTGTATACCCTACCTGGTACCCTATATACTGCTATCTGGGACCCCTGTATACTACTATCTGGGTCCCCTGTATACTGCTACCTGGCACCCTATATACTGCTACCTGGCACCCTATATACTGATACCTGGGGTTCTGTATACCCTATCTGGGAGCCCTGTATACTGCTACCTGGCACCCTGTATACTGGTACCTGAGGCTCTGTATACCCTATCTGGGACCCCTGTATAATGTTATCTGGGACCCCTGTATACTGCTATCTGGGACCCCTGTATACTGCTATCTGGGACCCTGTATACTGCTATCTGGGACCCTGTATACTGCTACCTGCCACCCTATATACTTCTACCTGGGGCTCTGTATACCCTATATGGGAGCCCTGTATACTGCTATCTGGCACCCTGTGTACTGGTACCTGGGGCTCTGTATACTGCTATCTGGGACCCCTGTATACTGCTATCTGGGACCCCTGTATACTGCTATCTGGGACCCCTGCATACTGCTATCCCGGACCCCTGTATACTGCTATCCGGGACCCTGTATACTGCTATCTTGGGCTCTGTATACTGCTATATGGTGACTGTATACTGCTATATGGTGACTCTGTATACTTCTATCTGGTGATGCTGTATATACCACTATCTGTGATGCTGTATACCCTATCTGGTGATGCTGGGCTGTATACTCCTGACACAAGGGGTGGAAACTATAAGGGGGGGCATATGAGAATTGGGGTGGGTCAAAAAGGAAGAGCGGGGTCTGGCACCCCCATCCTAAAATGTCACCAGCCGCCACTGAGAGGGAGAGGAGGGTAAGAGGGCATCAGCCTGGTCCAGCCTCAAAGTCCTGCAGAGATTCCACATTCCAAAAAAACTCAATCGGGGACATTGGCATCAGGGGATTCATAGCTGGTAATCCATGACTGATGCATTTTTATGAAAGTCAAATGGTCCACAGAGTCTGTGGACAGACGCGTTCTATGATCAGTCACAAAACCCCTGCAGCACTGAATGCCCGTTCTGAAAGCACACTGGATGCAGGGCAGCCCAACTCAATAGCGCACTGGGTAAGTTCTGGCCAGTGGTCTATTCTCATGACCCAGTAAACCGGCGGATCGTCAGCTGGAAAGCTCTTAATCTCAGTTTTGGCACCGAGGTAATCGTCCACCATGTGATGCAGATGCTGCCAATGGGATGTGGAAACTGACAGGCCTGGGTGGCGAGGACTACAAAAATGATGAAATGCTTCATTGAGGCGGACGCCTTCTTCAACGCTCCTCTCTTAACCAACAGAAGACTCAACACATATACAAAAACCAGATAAAAAAGTCCCCCGGTCGGGATAAATTACAAATGTATAAACCGATCAGGTGTGTGTTCACACTCGACCAGTCCGGCCACACATCCCAACTGAGATGGGGTCCCTAGGGATATGACTCAAAATGCAGCAAAGTTGTGTAAAAACACAAAGAAGCCCATTAAAGGGACACTCAGGGCTTATATTGAATAAAACATTTTTACATTTATTAATTACCAATTATAAAAAAGATGAAGACAAAAATCAGTTACAATGATTACGCCAAATACCGTTGAAACACACAGATTCAAATTGACAACATTGTCAGTACAGTATGGGAAGAAGTCAGCCGACTATCACACACATCCTCCACCACATGCACTGCATACATACACTGGTAAAGGTAGCAAATGGAGTTGCCCCCATACAATGGAATAGCAATCTGCTGCGATTGAACACAATCTGAGTGCGTGATGCAGCACCCTATAGTCCCATGGATCGGTTCCTGTTGGAAGACCGTGGCCACCTGATTCAAACGACCCCGTCAGCCCAGCGTTGGTGTAGTAGACACATGACAGACTAGCTAGACCCAGTAGGATGGGGAGTCTGTCGTCAGTCGTGTCACCTGGAGAAAGCAATGTGGGAGAGGGACTGGCAGGAATTACTAACACAGTATAAATTGTCAAGCCAAGATGAATGGCAATGGTGCAAATGTACTGCTGTCCGTGGGTCCCGGAATATGCCCCTAGGAAGGGGGAAGAGGCCTCCTCACAGGGCGAAGGGGTGGCCTGAATCACAGGCCGACAAGTGGCCCCTCCGGTATAGTAGGTGGTGTGAATGCTGGGGAAGGTATCCAGTGTCAGATTGGGGGCCGCCTATGTTAATACAGGTGACGGGCTCGCGGCTAAGATCAGCACAAGTCTGTGAGAAGTAAAAATAGATGCCGTGATGAGGACAGTAAGCAGTCACTCAAAGAGCTCACCAATCTTCGCCGGCTTGTCGGCAGCGTCTTGGACACAGGGGCTCAAGGCAGAGGAGTCTCGTGGGAATCCAGGAGACGTTTCAGCTTGCCCGCTGTCGTTACAGGTCCAGTGGTTAGAGCTGTAGGAGTGGTCTCCATGGTCACATGACACATCCAGGAGCCGGACTCACATGGGGGTGGTGGGTGTGTGCGGCTGAGGCTTCCCTTACGAGTGGAATGACAGGAACGCTGACGTGTTTCGTCCACCTGTCGTGGACTTTTTCAAAGCAAGGGTGGGACTGGAGACCCAGGGGTATATATACTGATTCACTAATTGACAATGTAGTACCTAAGTTTAACCATCAGGTGTCAACCACAGTCACACACCACACCAGTCATTCAGAAAAAGATAAAGAGACATTGATTTAACCGCTGCAGCGTGTTTGTGACCCACAGGACCTGTGACGCTTTGTGCGGGTCTGGAAAGTATATAAATTGCGTCGAGCAGACGCTTCAGCATATATTAGATGCCCCGGTTGGTAAGAAAGGGGGGGGGGAGGTTTCCCGAAAGGATGAGGGGGAGCATAGGCTCCTAATATAAAATAATATTTGTCAGGAGTGTAACGCAGGGGGTCATTACTCCTCGGTTCCCTAACTACTGAGGAAATAAATGTCTAGCCACACAAGTGAGGCAAATCTCCTCACGAGTGAGGCAAATTGTTAGGCTTCAAGGAAGACAACATCTTCTCCTTTTGTAGCAGTACCGTATCAAAGTCACCCCTCCTCAGAGGAAAGTTCAGGGCATAAATGCCCTTCACCGTCAAACCATCTGGGTTACCTCCATGATATTGTTTAAAATGGTTGGCCAAGGGTTTATCTTCATCTTTTTTCCCCCTGATGCTAGTTAGGTGTACCCCAATCCTAACCTTAAGGGGACGTTTAGTATTTCCCACATAGGCTTTCCCACAGGGGCAAGTTAGTTGGTAAATCACTCTAGTGGTTGAACAATTTATGAAACTCTTAATTTTAAAGAGTTTGGAACCATCTGCGTTTGTAAAAGTATCTGTTTTGTGCACAAACTGGCAAATGTTACATCTACCACACGGGTACATGCCAGGTTTTTTTGAGCGTTTGGTTAACCAATCAGTGGAGGGCGATCTCTGATATTCGGAATGTACCAGGAGGTCAGATAGGTTCTGGGCCCTTTTAGCTATCATTAGCGGGTGTGGGCCGACAATATCTTTCAAAAGAGGAGTTCTGGTCAAAAGATGCCAGTGCTTGTTAAGGATTCCTCTCACCTGATTCCATTGTGCCCCATATTTAGTGATAATTCTAGATGGTGAATTGCTGGTCGTGGCCGACACTTCATGAGAAGATGGGGGAGTGGAGACCCTAACCAGGTCACTACGTTTAGTTGCGGCAGCTCGCCGCTTAGCCCTTCTAAGGCTGTTGTGTGAGTAACCCCTTTCCCTGAAACGAGCGTATACTGCCTTTGCCTCCTGATCAAACCTCACCTCTGTTGAACAGTTTCTGCGGGACCTCAGGAACTGGCCAACCGGGATACCATTGATGAGGGACTTTGGATGGCAACTGCTAGCATGGAGCAGTGTATTGGCTGCTGTAGGCTTACGAAAGGTATGAGTATGTAAGACCCTACCCTCCCTCTGAATAGTCAGGTCAAGAAAGGGGAGGGTCCGTGCATCGGCTAAATATGTAAGGTGGATATTTCGGTCGTTGCAGTTTAGCTCTTCAAGAAATGTGTGTAGTTCCTCCAGGGATCCAACCCAAAGTACCAAAATATCGTCTATGTACCTGGCCCATAGATGGACGTGGGCCAGGAACATAGACGAACAGTAAACCACCTGCTCCTCCCACAGGCCCAAATGCAGGCATGCATATGCTGGTGCCCAGGGGGCACCCATGGACGTGCCTCGTATCTGTTGATAGGAAACACCCAAGAACTCGAAGCAATTGTTAGTGAGCATGAACTCCAATAGATTTACAATAAACTCATTATGCGCCCCCAGCTCAGGGTGCTTCCTCTCCAGAAAGTGTGCAACTGCCCTGAGGCCCCACTGGTGGGGAATAGACGTGTAGAGAGACTCCACATCAATGCCCACCAGTAGGGTCTCCTCGGGCACCCGCGCATCCATAATTTTAGACAATATTTGTCTAGTGTCCTGCACATAGGAAGGTAATTCCTGAACCAGATCTTTTATCAATGCGTCAACAAATTGACCTGTCCTTTCCAGTGGGCCCTTAATGGCCGAAACTATTGGTCGACCCGGGGGGTCGACCATATTTTTGTGCAATTTGGGAATTAGGTAAAAAATCGGGATGTTGTATTCTTCGACTGTCAGAAAGTCCCTCTCTTTTTTGGGGAGAAGGCCATCCTCAGTTGCCAGCGCTAGTCGGGAATTAAGTTGGACTACCACATTTGGGAAGGGATTACCCTGAAGTTTTCGATAGGTGCTAGTGTCCCTAAGTTGGCGAAAAGCTTCACGTTCATAAAGCTGCGCTGACCACAGGACTATATTGCCCCCTTTATCGCTGCCCCTTAAGACCACATCAGGGGCTTGTTGCAGTTCCTTCAGAGCTTTCCTCTCCTCTTTGGACAGATTGTCCAGACCCCTCCACTCCCAGTTGACTTCCCGCAGGTCCTTCCGGACCAACTCAAGGAAGGTACTGATCCATTTATGGCGAGAGAGTGGAGGCATTTTTCGGGACCTAATTCGGATCCCAGGGGGTCTAAAATTTCTTATTGGCTGTTCCTCTTCCTCCGAATCCATGGGCTGGTTCTCTTCTAACAGAGAAACCAGCGCATCCAGGGCTTCCCTCTCCTGCTGATCCTGCTGCATGTTGTGCCTCTCCCTTGGATAGTTTTTGTTCGGATGCCAATAGCTCAGAACAACTTTCCTAAGGAAGAGATTAATATCTTTAAATACTTCAGATTCGTTCATAGAAGCAGCAGGAGAGAAGGGCAGTCCTTTTTTGAGGAGGGAGATATTATGTTGGTCTAGGGTAAAGTCAGAAAGGTTGACAATCTTCAGGTCAGGTTCAGTCTCTCCAGAAGATTGAGTTGGGGAGGAGGGTTGCTCACTCACTGTTTTCTGTTGAACCTGGAGCGGGTCTGTCTCTGTGGGCCTTTGGGCTCGGCCCTTTTTCCCCTTTCTCCATCTGTTTCTTTTCTTTTTTTGGGGATTTTTCCTGTCTCCCTGATTTTTGGGGACCAGGTTCGTGTTCTGTAGTGTGTCCCTGATCTAAAAAAGAAACTGATTTATCGGTCCGTTCTGTCTCACTATCTGAGGAGGAGACCCCACTTCTAGAATGCTGATGAACTCTGGCCCTGCGTCTTCTAGATCTACTTCTCCCCCTGTGATTGGTCAGATCGAAGATTTCCTCCGATTCCCAGACCCGTATGTTTTGTAGGAATTTCTCCTGCTTGGATGTTTTGAGATTTTTTTGGATTCGTTCTACCTCTTTTTTAAGGTGTTCGTTATATTTATCAAAATCGCTATCTTGTTTGAAAGGTTCAAGGAGTGTCGTACTTTCTACAATTTCAGACTGTAGTTCACCCAGTTGGATTTTTTCCTCCTCCACTATTAACCTCATCAATTCCACTTCTCTATAAAGCGTGGTGTCTGTACGTGTTCGGCCGGGACTATTTTTTACCTGAGACCGCAAGGGATCACTCCCCTATTAATGTGAGATGTCAGGGATGAAATGTCCCATTTCCTGTTCAAATGTTTTATGATTCATTTTTTATGATTTTTTAAATAGCTTTTTAAGAGTCTCTTGATTGGGGTTTGTAGGGGTCAAATTCGGGTCGAATGCTGCTGAGATTTCTAGGTCTATTTGTTCATCCAATTGGTAAGCCATATATGCTGTACAGTTAAATCAACCAGAGGTGTCAACGGTAAATGGATTTATAAATACAGATAACCAATATAATCCCCGGAGGAACCAAGGAATGGACATCAGTCGATCCAAAAACGCATATACAAAAACCAGATAAAAACGTCCCCCCGTCGGGATAAGAGAAGACTCAACACAACTCAACATTCAATAAAATCCACTTTAACGTGCCCTCAAGTGATTTTATCTTCTGCACTCTCTGTGGGGATGGGATGAGTTCCAAGACCTTCCCCTTATAATGGTTGTCAAGGAGGGTTGCCAACCAGTAATGGTCATTCTCCTTTATGCCATGTATTCTTGGGTCCTTTCACAGTCTTCGAAGCATGAGGTTGCCCATGGGCCTCAAATTTGCAGAGGCTTGAGAAGCAGACTCCTCAGGGTCACTGAAGATGACAGCATCTGGAATTTTCCCCTCCCAGGCTGTCGTACTACTCCCAAGGGTCTTGGGTTGGAAAGCCATTGCTTACAAATTGACACATGTCTTCCTCTTCTTCGAAGCATGCGAAAGTGCCAGAATCCTCATCCTCATCCTTGTGGCTTCCTCAAATGGTGATAGTACAGTGCATGCATCCTTAATTATCAGCCATTGTCGTGGGGAAAAAAAGCCAGCCTGAGCCTGTCATTGTGTCATACTCGCACAGGTACTCGTTGATGGCTCTCTGCTGCATGTATAGCCGCTGCAGCATTGCTAAAGTCGAGTTCTACCTGGTGAGCATGTCACAAATCAGGTGGTTTACGGGCAGGTGGAATTCCTGCTGAATTTCAGCCAACCGAGCACTGGCTGTGTATGACCGCCTGAAATGGCTATAGACTCTTCTGGCCAGCTTTAGCACATCTTGCAACCCTGGGTACATATTTAGGAAACGCTGAACCACCAAATTGAGGACATGTGCCAATCATGGCACATGTGTCAACTTTCCCTATCTAAGGGGCGGACAGGAGGTTTGAGCCATTATCGCACACCACCATTCCTGGCTCCAGCTGCCGTGGTGTGAACCATCTCTGGGCCTGTCCCTGCAGAGCTGCAAGAATCTCTGGTCCGGTGTGGTTCCTGTCCCCTAGGCACACCAGCTGAAGCACTGCATGGCACCTTTTAGCCTGACTCATGGAATAGCCCTTTGAACACTTAGCGGGTACCTGATATTCATAGGACAATTCTGCAGAGGAGGGCGCAGAGGTGGCAGAGCAGGAGGAGGAGCTCACAGGTATGGCATCATCACCACCAGCTGTATGGAGACATGGGGGCACAACAAGCTGCAGCACCGAGCCCTGTCCTGCATCCCTTTGAGTTGCAAGCAGCGTTACCCAGTGTGCTGTGAACTAAATATATCATCCCTGCCCATGCTTGCTGGACCACATGTCAGCAGTAAAGTGGATTTTAGGGCTGACAGCCTTGCCTAACGATGCCAGAACATTCCCTTCCACGTGATGGTAGAGAGATGGAACAGTTTTACGTGAACAGTAGTAGCGTATGGAAACCTGCCATTGTGGTACAGCACATTGTGCAAATTCATGGAAAGGGGCAGAATCCACGAGGCTGAAAGGCAAAAGTTGGAGAGCCAACAGCTTTGACAAGCTTGCATTTAGACACTCCATGGATACACTGTAATATAATGCAATATAATGCGTCAAACGTACAGTGATGCATAGCGTTAAACTTGCAGTAACGCACAAAACTATATGGCGTTAAACTGGCAGTAATGCACACAGAAGTAAATGGCGTTAAACTGGCAGTAATGCACTTAGAACTGTATTGGGTTAAACTGGCAGTAACACATTTAGGGTTATATGGCATTAAACTGGCAGTAACACACTTAGAACTATAAGGCATTAAACTGGCAGTAACGCACTTAGAATTATATGGTGTTAAACTGGCAGTAACGCACTAAGAACTATATGACATTAAACTGGCAGTAACGCACACAGAAGTAAATGCCATTTAACTGGCAGTAATGCACACAGAAGTAAATGGCGTTAAACTGGCAGTAACACACACAGAACAATATGGCGTTAAACTGGCAGTAACACACTTAGAACTGTATGGCATTAAACTGGCAGCAACGCACCCAGAACAAAATGGCGTTCAGCTGGCAGTAACCCACTTAGAACTATATGACATTAAACTGGCAGTAATGCACACAGAAGTAAATGGTTTTAAACTTAACATAACGCACACAGAGCTATATGGCGTTAAACTGGCAGTAATGCAATTAGAACTATATGACGTTCAAATGGCAGTAACACACACAGAAGTAAATGGCATTCAACTGGCAGTAATGCACACATAAGTAAATGGAGTTAAACTTGCAGTAACGCACACAGAACTATATGGTGTTAAACTGGCAGTAACGCACACAGAAGTAAATGGCATTAGAGCGGGATACTGATTGTTTTATACACTATGTGGTAATGTTGTACTTGTTCATGTACCTGGGAAAAGTGGACTGCATTTCCTCTAGAATCTGTATTGGTTGTGTATTTGATATGTATATCTCAATAAAATTTGTTTTTGAGAAAAAAAAAGTTCAACTGGCAGTAACGCACGCAGAAATAAATGGCGTTAAACTGGCAGTAATGCACACAGAAGTAAATGGCATTCAACTAGCAGTAATGCAATCAAATAGACGGTATTCAATCGTCACTACACTGATGCTATCTGAACTGTCCCTACTCTACCTATACACTTATGTAAAGATTACTGACACAGTCTCACTACACTGAAACTACCTGAGCTGTCCCTACTTTAGCTGCACACTATGCAAAGCTGAATAGTCCTCTTCACTACACTCACACTATCCCTAGACTGACATTAAACTAATATTCTACACTGACAATTAAAGCAAAATAGCACAGTTTAGCACACTAGCTAACTAGCTAACAGAGCTCTGTTCTATCTCTCTCCAGCCAAAATCACACTGAAATTATCTGCCATTGAAAGAATACTTTTATACTGTGTGGTGGGAATGAGCCATGATTGGCTAAAGTCATGATGACAGTTTCCAATCATGACTCTGACAGTGCTCTGTGCCCTGATTGTCTGAAGCTTTCACTGCTTCAGCCAATCAGGGTTTGCAATGTATTGTTCAGTGCCGCATTGCATTTTGGTAGGTTCGGGGGGCCGAACAAACGGTCGAACGCTCTGTTTGTTCAGCTGTTCGCCGAACGACTGAACAGCAAAAGTTCGGCCGAACCGTTCGCTAATCCCTACTCCTAACCCAGTACAGGCTCCATCACGTATATATACACATGACTGAGCCTGCCCATGCCACCCCTCCATATCTGCAGTAGGGATGAGCCTGATGATCAAGTTGAATGTAAGTTTGACTCGAACATCGGGCACTTGCCCGTTCGTCGAAATGTGAACATTATGGACCACTTGTGGCAAGTTCACCAGCCGTGAAGTGCCCCATAATGCATGCAAAGAAGACGGCGCAAACAGCTTTTCCCTGATGGGAGGGCTGCCGCCGTCTGTGCTTGCTTTGTTTTGACAGATTATTTATATGTAAGGGTGGGGCCTTTTTAATAATGGACTTGTCCCTAATTGTCTCCTGTGGTTTTTCTTTTTTGACACTTTTTAGTGAATTAGTAGGGGTACGATATAACCGATACTAAATCATATATGGGGGGGGTGGGGATCTGGGGGCCCCATTATTAAAAGGGGCTTCCAGATTCCAATAAGCCCCCTGCCCGCAGACCCCCACAACCACAGCCCACGATTGTGGGGATGAGGCTCTTGCCCCCATCAACATGGGGACAAGGTGCTTTGGGGTGGGGGGCGCAGAGTCTCCCCTACCCCAAAGCACCCATACTCCCAATGTTGAGGGCATGTAGCCTGGTACCGTTCAGGAGGGGGCGCTTGCCCATCCCCTCCCCCATCTTGGCTGGCCAGGTTGCATGCTCGGATAAGGGTCTGGTATGGATTTTATGGGGGACTCCACATCAATTTTTTTTTTAATTTGGTGTGGAGTTCTCCTTAACCACTTCAGCCCCAGAAGGATTTCCGCCTTTAGGACCAGAACACTTTTTGTGATTCGGCACTGCATCGCTTTAACTGACAATTGCACGGCTGTGCGACGTTGTACCCAAACAAAATTGGCGTCCTTTTTTCCCCACAAATAGAGCTTTCTTTTGTTGGTATTTGATCCCCTCTGCATCACTTCTGATCACCACTATAAACAAAAAAAGAGCAACAATTTTGCAAAAAAATACCCAATATTTCTTACTTTTTGCTAAAATACATATCCAAAAAAAAATATATAAAAAAACTAATTTATTCATCAGTTTTGGCTGATTTATATTCTTCTACATATTTGTGGTAAAAAAAAAAAAAAAATTGCAATCGGCATTTATTGATTGCTTTGTGCAAAAGTTGCCGCGTTTACAAACCATGAGAATTCATTTATGGCATCTTTACAATTTTTTTTACTGGTAATAGCAGAGATATGTGATTTTTATCAGGACTGTGGTATTGCGGCAGCCATGTCGGACATTTTTAAAACTTTTTTGGGACCAATGACATTTATAAAGCGATCAGATCTAAAAATAGCCACTGATTACTGTATAAATGTAATTTGTCAGGGAAGGGGTTAACTGTGTTCCCTAGGCGTGTTTTAACTGTGTGGGGGCTGGGCTGGCAGAGACATAACAGATATAACTAATCCCAGTAACAGGGATCAATAGATCAATTATTACTGTTATGTCCCCGGTCAGAGCAGGGAACCGCCATGTTTAAAGTTGCGGTTTCCCCTGTTTCTCCTATTGTAAGTGATCGCGGGTCACCGGTGGACATCGAGTCCGCCCGCCCAGAGGCCACACTCCTGGAGCTCGTGGCTGTGATGAAATGCAGCATGTATGTATAAAATGCAGCTCCAGGCTGCATTAAAGTGTGCATGACACACAACAAACAATTGTTTTCTGTATGTCCTTGCAGTGAAATGCGTTTTACAATGTAGTAAAAGGCCCATCACCACACTATGTGTGAATTAGCCCTGAGTCTGTTGTTTTTTTGAAAGAACAAGCTGTCCAGCAAATGTAGCAGTTAGAGGGATGAGAGAAACCATTTACCACTGACAGGGATGCTTACAACGATCAGCTTTTATTTATGTAAAGCCTTTATCCCCAAAGAACAAAAATAGTTTGCTATAACTGCTTATAACGTGTTAGTAGGAGTTTGGCTGCAATTTGTTAATGTATTTAAATCTGCTAATACATCTAACACTCCCATCCCCCAGACTGACAATGCTGCTGTCCAAAGGTGCCCCCCATGTTCCTTCATCAGTCCTTGTGGGGTGCCCTGGTGAAGGTCTGCTTAGACTCTGCACCTCATTCCTTTTTAGGACTCACATCTCCAGATGGGCAGAGAGCAAAGAAGGTCCACTTTGCAGTTTGTCGGTGACAAGAAGTTAGGGGCTGACATGGCTCCACCTAGATCACTTTAGGGCAACCTGACCTTTACTCCAAGCACTGCATGCTTTGTATTTGTTTAAATAATGCTCAGTGTAGGATATTCTTCTAACACCCCATAGTCTGTCGTATTCATCACTGATGACTCTTGTACTCATCCCTGATAATCCTAATAATTTCTCTACAACATGTTTACCCATGTGCAGCACTGGCCCTTGTGTGCTGACCCCATCCCCCTACTAACCATTGTATCCTTGTGTCCTAGTCCATCTCCTGCTCACCATTGTATCCTTGTGTCCTAGTCCATCTTCTGCTCACCATTGTATCCTTGTGTCCTAGTCCATCTTCTGCTCATCATTGTATCCTTGTGTCCTAGTCCATCTCCTGCTCAGCATTGTATCCTTGTGCCCTTGTCCATCTCCAGGGAGACCCATAGAAAAGAAAAGAAAATGCATGGACAGAGGGCCGGCATGACAGGGGTTAAAAGGGGGTTGTGTGGGAGGTTGCCTAGTTTAAATAAAAATATATAGGGGGCATTTGATTAGGAGGAAGCTAGGAGAGGGTGGAGATGTTTAGGAGTGTTAGTCAGGGTGTGGCAGGGGGTCTCCAGTCGGAAAGGAGGGTTAGACAGGAGAAGCTTCACGCCAGTCCTCTCTCTTCTGATCGGTATAGGCTCAGCTTAGGGCAGCTGCTAATGAACATGGAAATGACTGGTTGCTTTCTCAAGTTGCGGGAATGGTTAGGGTGGGTTGGGCAGGGGAAACCTACAGTGCCCCCAGCCCCAACACGTGCTCAGAGGTCACGGTCACCAGAGTGCCTGAGCCCTGAGGTGACTCCCGGATCCAGCACTGCCGTAGGTACACCTCACAACAGTTCTCGGGGGACCCTCAAGGAACAGCACGGTAGCGCCGCTCTGCCCAGCATTCTGTGCGGTCTGGGAGGAATCCTCTGCCCAGACGAGATCCGCGAGGAGATGGATAGGTTCCCTACACTTCTATGGTGACAGCTTACCCGGACAAGCGAGTGCCCCACCTCATCCAGGGCACGGGTGGCACAGCAGGTGTGTGCGATTCCGGCGGGAACGGGCCTGGTGCCTGGGACAGCCGGTATCCCTCATGCATCCTCCCATCCGGAGGCAGCAGCATCCTCTGCTGCTTGTAGGAAGAAGGTTGGCAGCGGGAAAAGGCACGGTGAGGTGACTGCTGCGTCTAGGAGAAGAGCAGTGGCGGCTGCTGAGCGGGGATCCGCTGCTCAGGGAGCCCAGCGGGGGAGTGAGGACGTCGGGCTGGGGCCCTGTGCACACGGACTGGGTGATGGACTCACCAGTCCCTCCAAAAAGGTAGCGGGCCAGAGCTCCAAAACGCCAGCGGGGGAGGATGACCAGCCATACAGAATGATGGTGAGATCAACGATGAAAGCAATGAAGAACAGAGGGGAGAGGCAGCGGTGGAGTTCCAGGCAGAGAATAGTGGATATGCAAGTCCAGTGCAGCCAGGTGAGTCACCTTTTTCACTCATGTCATCTGTGCCTGTTTCAGCGGGGGGTAAAAAATGTGTGACGGTGGGGTGGTCTGGTGGGCAGAGGGGGGCCAGTGGGGGTGTGGGGACAGGCGACAATGTTTTGGGCGATCCTGGGCTGGGGGCTTTGTTAGCGGGTTTTAAGGATCTGGTGGGTCGCTTAGAGGCTGCATCAGGCTGGGTTTTGCCCACGGCTGCTTGGTTATCTGGGGGTGGGGGGCTGGGGGATGGCGAGGCTCTGGCAGTGGCTAGGCTACCGCAAACAGCGGTGGTGCCAGCAGGAGACCAAGGTGGGGAGGCAACCCTGGAAGCTTTGCCGCTAGTGGTGGCGGAGTGACGGATCAAGTGGGTAAGGATGCACTTAAAGAAGGGGACGGAATTCGGTTGGCGGATTCAGCCCGGTGCGGAGTTTACGTGTGCTTTGAGGGGCCGCTGGGAGCACATTTGAAATCAGAAGTGAAGGAGCGGATCTGGAAGGGTGAGTACGTTGAAATTTTTTCCTTGCTGCCGCTGGAAAAATTTAACTTGGACAGGGGTAAGTATGAAGAAAAGAAGGAGGGTGAGGAGAAGAGACGGTTTCATCTGATTCCACGGACATTTATGAACTGGTTGCAAGCCTTTTTGCGATCTTGGAAAGTGTGATAGGGGAGAAGGCACCGGAAAACTGTTCATCCTTGTTTTGCTATATGGATGCGGTCAGGGAGGCGCATTGTGTCTACGGGGGACTGTCATGGCTGCGGTACGACGAACAGTTTCGCCAATGCAAAGCAGTAGGTCCTTCATTGCGTTAGGATTAGTGTTGAGCGAACCCGGACTGTAACGTTCGGGTCCGTACCGAACTTTCGGGTGTCCGGGACCCGGACCCGAACACGGACATTTCAAAAACCGTTCGGGTTCGGGTTCTGGGTTCTGGTAGTTGATCACGCATGTTGAATAGCTGAAGGGCAGCCAATCAACAAGCGTTTCACTGGTTTGCCCTTAGAAGCCATCACAGCCATGCCTACTAATGGCATGGCTATGATTGGTCAGTGCATCATGTGACCCAACCTCTTTATAAGCTGGAGTCACAGTGCTGCATGTCACATGCTCTTGGGTTAGTGTAGGGAGAGGAAGCTGCTGGCGTTTTTGTGAGGGAGAGATTGCAGACATTTTAACATTTGATCCTGCATCCTGAGATTACTGCTGCTGTTGCTCTGAGGGACAGATTGCAGAAATTTGAGATTTCACATACTGCTGCTTTGAGTGACAGATTGCAGATCAAACTCTGCATAACACAACGATCGCTACGATCGTGCACAACAATCAGATTGTTGGAGTAATTTGAGATTTCACATACTGCTGCTTTGAGTGACACATTGCAGATCAAACCCTGCCTAACACAACGATCGTTACGATCGTACACAATGATCAG
>BLSH010059885.1:152853-164493 GCA_018402905.1 Glandirana rugosa
TTTTTTTGCTAATGGGGAGACCCCAATGCTGGGGAAAACTAATGCTGGGGGGGCCCGCATGCAGGACTGGTCACATAACCTTGATTAGATAGTTAAACTATCTGAATTATCTATCTTTTCTTCTTTTTTCCTTTTTCCTAGGGAAAGATATTATTTTTTGTATTTCTTCTATTATATTATATTTTTGTAACTATGTAATTTTGTTTTTTGTTCATTATTCGTTGTATTGTTAAGAAATTCATTAGATGTGCTGATTGCCTTGTTAAAGACGGCCCTCCCCTTGCCAGAGTTATTTGGAAGAAGCAGAGCCATTTTGTGGAGCCGACCCTGGGGTTGGTAGACAAGCCGCACGGACGCCCAGGGCACCGCAATACCCACCTGAGATTGGTGGGATCAATTGTGGTGCCATTTGTACTACTATATCCTTCCCATCTCTTAAACTACAATACCTTTAAGATGATCCAAATTAAATAGGTAGAGGCACTAATACTAATATAACAAAAAAGAAGCAGCGCAGTCATAAAAGAAGTAAATAAAGTCCACAGAACAACAGGATGTAATGATGAGATCCCCCGGTGCTCAAACGGTTAATATGAACGGTGACACAAATCCTCCACCAACATCCACTGTGCTCACCTCCCAATTTGACCCCAGTTTTACTAGAGGGTCAAATGCGTTTTGGTAATGTGGTAGAAAAATCACTTCCAGATAATTAGACTTCCTTATCCTCACTCTGTATCGCTCCTCACAGCTCAGGCAGTCAGTGATGATATATAGGAAGAAAAATGGATACTAAGTGCAGACTGTCATAACGTAAAAAATTCCTTTATTTAAAATGCAGTCTACTCACACAAAGTAGAAGTTCAACAGGCAATCAAGAGGAATCCCCGCAGGGTCTCCTAGCTGACGATCCAATCAGTCACAGGCGGGCAAGCCCTTCCGAGTATCCCTCCTCAACTCCTTCGCTCCTTACAGCAGCAGCGGGTGACGTCCAGGTCGGTCCTTCCCCCGTACGCGTTACGGCAAGTATGCCTTCCTCGGCGGGGTGGAGCCTATCACGTCACCACACTTTAGCTGTTTATATGGATACCATAGAGACCAAGGGAGCCGCCTCTCACTCAGCTCACCTGGTATACGTAATACAAAGCACAGATGAAAGAGTTCCGTCTATCTGAGCCGCCCAGCGATCGTATCGCTTTGTGTATGAGCATAGTGAGAGATGGAACATCCTATCAATCAGAAATGCTCCTTGATCAGTTAATTACATATCAGTGCTCACAAAGAGACTGGAAAAATATCCCTATCTCCCTGAGCATCTTCTTGGGAATCAAATTAATACCCCAAGAATAGAAAAAATATAAAATTGTAAATCATTAATAAAACACCACAAAAAACTGTCTACCCGCTACCAACTGGAAGGAGCAAAAGGAGCTTCACATATTCGCACAACATAACCATTTTAATAACTTTCCACAGATGATGTCTCATAACAAACGATCAATAAAAATAAAAAAATTATAAAATAAAACCCGGTGATTATCTATTGGATATAAAGCAATTTAGATCAAATTCTACGTTGAGACCCAGGGGGCGCATAACCTGGGCCTCAAAGATCCAAAAAGATTCTCTCTGGCTGAGGGCTCTTATAAAATTGCCACCCCTCCAATGTTTCTTGACCCTCTCAATCCCCCAAAAACGTAAATGTTTGGGGTCCCGTTGATGAAAATTATTAAAATGTCGAGAGACATTATGGGAGGGGTCCCCTTTTTTAATGTTAGTAACATGCTCCCCAATTCTTATGGCCAAAGTCCTAGAGGTGCGACCTACATATTGCAGGCCGCAACTGCATTCAAGCATATAAACCACCCCTTCTGTTTGGCAGGTGATAAGGTTTTTTATCCGATAATTAATGCCGGTGGTATGAGCCTGGAATTCTTTGCATTTAACACCCCCTTTCGAGAGTCTACATGCTTTACACTTCTTGCAGGGATAAAACCCAGCAAGAAATGAAAAGAGGGAATTTTCCTTAATACTCGGTGGATCAATTACCCCAGGGGCCAATCGATCTCTTAGAGTCGGGGCCCTTTTGTATATAAACCCAGGATTGGGGGGAAGAATAGAACCCAAAACCCTGTCTTTAAGGAGGATACCCCAATGTTCCTTAATAATCCGTTCTACTTGTTTGTGCTGGATATTGAAATCTAGAAGTATTTTAAATTGTGAGGACTGCTCTGAACAATCAGTCCTATTTTTAATCAGTTCCTTCCTGTCCAAGTTTTTCACTTTTTCTAATTCCTTTGAAAGGAGTGATTTGTCATAACCTTTCATCATGAATCTTTCAGTCAGGACTTGTGATTGTGTAAGGAAATCATTATCTGAGGTGCAGTTCCTTTTTAAACGTACGTATTGTCCCCTAGGGATATTACAAAGCCATGTACGGTGATGGCAACTATCGACCGGAATATAACCATTCCGGTCTGTAGGCTTAAAGTAATTCTTGGTCTTAAAGGACTCACCATCCCTAGAGATTTCCAGGTCCAGAAAAATCATATTCAACCTATCAACCTTCCACGTTAGGACAATTCCTTTGGTGTTACTATTAAGGTTGGTGATGAAACTGTTAAGTGAAGATTCACTACCCTCCCAAATTATAAACAAATCATCAATATACCTTTTGTAACAAAGGAGTTGCTCTGGACGCTCTTTGAACACTGCTTCTTCCTCCCAGTGAGCCATAAATAAATTGGCTACACTGGGAGCGCCCATCGCAACTCCTCTGATTTGTAGATAAAACTGTTGTTGGTACCAGAAATAATTTTTTTGTAAACAAAATTTCAGACTATCCAGCACAAACAGCTGATGCTCAGGTCCTAAGTCGGAGGATTCAAACGCCCATTGTACTGCAGATAAAGCATCAGCATGACTTATAATAGTGTATAACGATCCTACATCAGCTGTGATCAAATAACACTCAGCAGAACATTTAACTGTTTCCAATATTTGTATTATGTGTTTAGTATCACGGAGGTATGCCTTAGTTTCAGTTACCAGGGGTTTGAGAAATATATCTATATATTGACCTACCCTAGCTCTAACAGAATCTATTCCGTTAACAATTGGTCTGCCAGGAGGGCAGACCTTGTCCTTGTGAATTTTAGGGAGGCAATAGATGATAGGTGTCCTACATGCTGATGGCTCTAAGTATGCTGATTCTTTTTTGTTTAAAACTCCTTGCTCACTTCCCTTTTTAACCAACGGAACTCTTTCATCTGTGCTTTGTATTACGTATACCAGGTGAGCTGAGTGAGAGGCGGCTCCCTTGGTCTCTATGGTATCCATATAAACAGCTAAAGTGTGGTGACGTGATAGGCTCCACCCCGCCGAGGAAGGCATACTTGCCGTAACGCGTACGGGGGAAGGACCGACCTGGACGTCACCCGCTGCTGCTGTAAGGAGCGAAGGAGTTGAGGAGGGATACTCGGAAGGGCTTGCCCGCCTGTGACTGATTGGATCGTCAGCTAGGAGACCCTGCGGGGATTCCTCCTGATTGCCTGTTGAACTTCTACTTTGTGTGAGTAGACTGCATTTTAAATAAAGGAATTTTTTACGTTATGACAGTCTGCACTTAGTATCCATTTTTCTTCCTATATATCATCACTGACTGCCTGAGCTGTGAGGAGCGATACAGAGTGAGGATAAGGAAGTCTGATTATCTGGAAGTGATTTTTCTACCACATTACCAAAACGCATTTGACCCTCTAGTAAAACTGGGGTCAAATTGGGAGGTGAGCACAGTGGATGTTGGTGGAGGATTTGTGTCACCGTTCATATTAACCGTTTGAGCACCGGGGGATCTCATCATTACATCCTGTTGTTCTGTGGACTTTATTTACTTCTTTTATGACTGCGCTGCTTCTTTTTTGTTACATTGAGTTCTGTGAGGTTGATTACCTGTGTTGTTCAGCTAGCAGTCGGTTATTTATTTATTTTTAGCTTTTTTGCAGCGCTGATTGCACTTTATATTGAACTAATACTAATATAATTAATTAATCAGTTATATTTTAATGATTTTTCTGGTTTTGGGACCTGGAGGCTATAATATCAATGCGGAGCATTTTTTTCAAAATTCTTCCTCTTTTGATTAACATATTCATTTTTTTTTTTTTAACAACTTTTATTTTGAATTTCAAAGAGAAATACAGATGAACATGCGAAACAAGTTGTATTGGTACATTGGTACAACAGGGTTATAAAGAACATCATACTGGTATGCTGTTGCGACTACAGAAGATTATAGAGAATGCCGTGGACATCTGGGGGAATCAGTAGGGGGGGTGATGAACAGAACCTATTGCAGGAATGATCATGGATGATCAAGCCACCATCTGGGCACCCCTAATGGGGACTCACTGTGCCGTAGAAGGTGGGGGTCTGAGGATGTTACATAAAAGGAGAGTCGTTGGGGGAGTGAATGTCACTGTACATTAGTCGCAAAAAGAGATACCTGGGTTAGCACATTGTTGATGTTGTTATGCTAGAAAGTTAATTCTAGAGAAGAAAAGGGAGAAGAAAGAAAGGAAGGAGTTTTAGGGGAAGTAGGGGAAGAATAGTAGGAGGGGGGGAGGGGGGGAGAAGAGAGGGAAGATGAATAGAAAAAGGAGAAGATTAAGGCATAGGGGGCAGTCCGAGCAGTCATGCCATGGGCCAGGTTGGCATTGGGGAGAGGGGATCTCACCATGGCCGAAGAACTTCCTTCTGGAAGGCATGAGGGAGGAAATTGTTGATCCAGGGTTCCCATAGTAACTCGAATTTGGGGAGGCGATCTTTGTCTATGGCGTCAATTTTCGCGTGGATCATATATGTGGTTACTCTGTGTTTTACTTCTGGGATCGAAAGAGAGGAGGATTTCCATGACTTAGCAATGATTTGTTTAGCGGCGGTTAGGAGAGGTATTAAGCGGGAGAATTGTTTGTGTGGGAGGCCGTCTGGTTTTAAAAATAGGAGGGCTGTAGCAGGGTTAGGGTCTATAGGATAATCAGTTAATTGTGATGCCATACTAAATATGGTAGTCCAAAAGGTGTGGGCTAGGGGGCAGGTCCACCATATATGAAAAAAGGTCCCCGGTTCGTTGCATCCTCGGAAACAATTTGGGGAGTGTGAGGGGACGTATTTCGCAATTCTCGATGGAACTAGGTACCACCTAGTTAGGACTTTGTAGTTGGTTTCAAGTACTCGGGTATTAGGGGAGGAGGATTTAATTACGTTCCAGATTGTTGCCCATTGGGTCCTATCAAGGGGGGAACCAAGGTCATTTTCCCATCTCTGGGTATATGAAGGGAGTGCAGAGTACGTTGTAAACAGGAGTTGAGAGTATAATGTGGAGATAATTCCTTTAGCGTGGGGATCTTGTCTACATACGTTTTCAAAGGAGGTTAGACTGTTGTATGGAGCATTATTTATGATGTTAGACGAATAGAAATTTTTTATCTGAAGGTAGCGAAAAATCTCTGATTGAGGGATGTTATGCTTTTCTTTCAGGTCTTGAAAGGAGAGAAAGGAGGAGGGAGAGGTTAAGTCATAGAGTCGGTATAGCCCGTGGGTAGTCCAAGCTTGGAAGGCATTAGGTTGTTCCTAGGCTGGAGTAAAGTCAGGGTTCCGAAAGAATGAAAGGAGGGGATTGTGGGAGGATTGTAGCAAATGTTTCGTTTTGAGCCTATTCCAAAGGGATAGGTAATGTTTGGTGATTGGGTTGGTGATGGGTGGGTATTCTTTCGGATTAAGCCATAAGATGTTAGCAAGGGATAGGGGGTCGCAGTCTACTGCTTCAATGGCAACCCATAGAGGGATTTCCTGAGTGGCGTGATATTTGGGAAGACTTGCTAATTGGGCTGCTTTATAATAGAGCGAGAAGTTAGGCATGCCTAGACCTCCTCCCAGCTTGGGAAGGAAAATAGTGTGCTTGGGGACTCTGGGTCTGGTTGGGCCCCAGATAAATTTAGTTGTCCTTGATTGGAGAATACGGAGATAGTATGTTAGAATTGATGTGGGGAGGACTCTAAAGTAGTAGAGGAGTTTCGGAAGGATGCACATTTTCACCACAGCAATTCTTCCCAGCCATGAGAGAGGTAGAGAGGACCATTGGTCCAACAGGTCGGTGATGGTTCTCAGCATAGGGGGGAGATTCAGGTGGAAGAGGTGGGTGGGGTCAGCAGGGAGTTGAATCCCAAGGTAGGGAATAGATTTTACTGCCCAAGGGAAAGGGAGGGCAGCCTGTGCTTGTGGTAGTTCGTGTGGGGGTAGGGAAATGTTTAATGCTTTAGATTTTTGTTTATTGATTGTCAGGCCAGATATTTTGGAAAAGGCTTCCAGAGTGCGGATAAGATTCGGACCAGAGATTGAGGGAGAAGACAGGAATAACAGGATATCGTCCGCGAAGAGACAGAGTTTGTGACAATGTCCCCCGAGTTCAATGCCTTTAATAGTGTGATTTGATCTGATTTTAGCAGCCAGGGGTTCGATTGCGAGTGTAAAGAGGAGAGGGGAAAGTGGACAACCCTGTCGTGTTCCTCTTTCAATGTTGAATTTTGGTGAGTTGTAGCCTGCATATTTAACATAGGCTTTCGGGTTATTATAAAGAGCTTCGACCCATCTGAGAAATTGCGGACCAAATCCCCAATTTCGTAGGGTGTGGAGGAGGTAGGGCCAAGACAGGGTGTCAAAAGCTTTGGTTATGTCAAGAGATAGAAAGTATGCTGGGATGCGTCGTTTTCTGGCTGCGTGGGCAATGAGTGCTGCTCGGCGGACATTGTCACTAGTCTGACGAAAGGGTATAAATCCAGTTTGGTCCTTGTGGATTAATCTACCAATAAAGGTGTTTAGTCTTGTGGCTAAAATTTTGGTTAGAAGCTTTATGTCTATGTTCAATAGTGAGATTGGGCGGAAATTTGAGGTGAGAGAATTGTCTGAATGGGGTTTCGGGATCATGCTGATAATGGCAGTTAATGTTTCTTCCCTAAAATTGTGTTGGTTCAGAATGGCGTTGAAGGCTTTGGCTAGGACTGGGGCAAGGAGTTCAGGGAAGGCTCGGTAATAATTAGCAGTGAAACCGTCGGGACCAGGGGATTTGTTTGGTTTTAACTGTTTGATGGCTAGTATAATTTCTTCTGGTGTTATAGGACTATCAGTAAGGTTGCATTCCTCCTGAGATAACTGTGGGAGATTAAGTTGGGAGAGGAAGTTTTCAGTTTCGGTAGGGTTATAATGAGTTTTTTGCGAATAGAGGGAGCTAAGGTGGGATTGGAATTTGTTGGCTATTTTTTGGGGGTTGCTCGTATAAGAGTCTTTACCTATCTTAAGCCTGATTGGATTGAATGGGGAGTTCAACCGTTTTATGGTGCGGGCTAGCGGGGTGTCAGGCTTGTTGGCTTTCATATAGTTGGTGTGTCTAATTTTTTGGTTAAGGGTATTGGCTTCTTCAGACAAGAAAAGATCAAGTTGTAATCTTGCCATGTCAAGGGAAGATTTGTTTCTAGTATTGGGGTCTGATGAGAACAGGGAGTGGGCCTTTTGATAGTCTTTTTCTAGGGTTTCTGCTAACTTTTTGCGTTCTTTTTTGAGGAGATAGGTGTGTTTTTGGATGGTGTTGCGTATAGATGGCTTGTGTGCTTCCCAGAGGGTGATTGGGGAGATGTCTGGCGTGGAGTTGAGTGTAAAGTACTCTTTAAGTGCCTGTTCAATGGGGAGTTTGTGTGAAGGATGGGTGAGAAGGTCCTTGGGGAGGATCCAAGAGGTGTCATGAGACTTAGGCAGAATGGAAGAGAAAGATGTAAGTACTGCGCAGTGGTCAGTCCAAGGGATTGGTAGAATTTGAGAAGAGAGTATTTCCGGGGAGAGATATGTGGAAGTTAATATGTGGTCAATTCGTGTGAATGTCTTATGTGGATGAGAGTAGTGTGTGTATCTTCTTTTCCCAGGATTAACTTCACGCCATGTATCAACCAAATGAAATTGGTTTAAAAGAAGTTGGAATGATTGTTTGTGTTGAGAGGAGGAGGGTGAGAAAGGGGATTTGTCTAAGAAGGGGTATATGACTTGGTTGGAGTCTCCACAGACGATAACCGTGCCAAATTTACAGTTATCAATCGTTCGCATGAGGTGGGAAAGGAAGGGGAGTGGGCGTTTGTTTGGGGCGTAATAAGAGACTATGGTGGTTTCGATATCAGCGAGTTGACCTGTTATGATGATATATCTCCCTTCAGGGTCTTTGATTTCTGATCTAAGTGAGAAAGGGGTGGATTTATGAATTGCGATTAGAGTGCCTCGTTTTTTTGTGGAGGCCGGGGCTGAGAAAATTTGGGGGTAAGACTGGAAGCAGAGTTTAGGGGAGTTACGTGCGGCAAAATGGGTTTCTTGCAAGCAAATCACTTGGGCTTTTTGTTTTTGGAAAAAGTTAAACGCCTTGATGCGTTTCTGAGGGATATTGAGGCCCTGGACATTTAAGGTTAGGATGTTTAGGGGGGCCATGGTGAGATTGATGTAAGGTACAGCTTACCTTTAGATGTTCGGGGTGGACTGCTCGGATGCTGCCATACAGGTGTGAGGGGATAAGAGAAGAGAGGTGAAGAAACTAGAATGGGGAGATAAGAGCAAACAGACATGACAGTATTAAGTATCATAAAATAACTTGTTACATCATACAAAATGCATTCTGTTGGTAGGGTGGTAAAAAGAACAACAGTAAATAATGATATTGAAAGGATTGAAAAAATTGAAAAAATTGAAAAAAAATTTGAAAAAAAGGAAAAAATAACAAAAATTGTACAAAAAGCCCGAGAAGGGGAGGAGCATTCCCGTTCTGGGGAAAAAGGTCCCGCGTCGGGGGTCCACATATTAGGGGTGGGCCCACGAGGGGGAGAGTGGTGGAGCGCACGGGGCCTCCCTGTGGGGATACCGGCTAGGCATGGAGGGAGCTTAAGACGCAGGAGGGAGTAATACTGCAGGCAGTAACACTTTTACTGATTCTTTTCTCCAATTTTTGTAGTGTCCAAATCTGTTGAGGACGGTGGTCTTGGATGAAGGGGGTGGAGAAAAAATTACAGAGTGTTAAAGAGGAGGAGTTCTGAATAGGGTTGATCTGGGATCGTAGGTAGAACTCCTTAAGAGGTTTGTTCATTGGTAGAGGGTGTCCGGGTGGACAGAACTCAAACTTCTGGAGAGACCTGTTGATGGTTTCAGTCCATTGAGTCCTCTTGGCCATTGGGGGGGGGAAGTCAGCCTGGTTCGCTTGTGGAAGGAGGTGTTGTTGGAGGAGCCTGAAGATGGTGGGGGTTTGCGAGGAGATGTAGAGGCAGAACGCCGTCTGGAGGGTCCAGAGTTGTGGGGGACATCTGAAAGGTGAAGGTCCTGCAGAATTTGTGAGAGTTCTTCTGGGGACTTGCATTTGTATTTAGTGCCTTGATATGAAAAACGAATGGAGAATGGGAAGCCCCATTGACAGGAGATGTTGCGTTTTTGCATTTCTTGCAGTAGTGGTTTCATGGCCTTTCGTTTAGTGATGGTGGTTTGGGATAGGTCAGCGTACAGCTGATAGTTATGGCCTTGGAATTTGAGAGTGTCTTTGTTGCGGGCGGCTTCCATTAATTGTTCTTTGGTTCTGTAAAAGTGGAATTTTGCCACGATATCTCTGGGGGGACCGTCCTGTTTTTTAGGGGTGAGGGCCCTATGGATTCGATCCATCTCGAGGCGTTCAATTGGGATGGAGGGTAATAATTCTTGAAACAGGGCTGTGGCTGTGGAGTGGAGGTTGAGTACAGTCTCAGGGATACCGCGTATGCGAATATTGGACCGGCGAGCTCTATTCTCAAAATCCTCCAGTTTGGCAAGAAGGGTTAAATTTTCTTCTTTCAGATTTTCAATTTCTGCAGAATGATCATTAGCAAGAGCCTCTAGATCATCTGTTTTGTCTTCAAGTGCTGCGGTGCGAGTGCCTAGCTCTCTGATTTCTTTGGAGAGGCTAGAAGTTATGTGGTCAGAGGTTTGTTTAAGAGCTCTGTGCAGCATTTTTTCAAATTGATTTAAAAGGTCGGATGGTGCAGCAGATGGGGTGAGAGAGGGGTTGAAGAGTGCTGGATACTCACTGTCCGAGTCTTCCAGAGCCGGATGCTGAGCTGGCGGCTGTTGCTGCTGTTTAGAGGAGCGGTTGCTTTTCGCTGGAGACGCTCGGGCTGATGAGGAAGAGGGAGGCGCCGCCATCTTGAGGTGACCTCGCGTGAAGGGCTCTCTGATTGTGGCCGTGCTAAGCTTGTTGCGGGATGGTCGCAGGACCATGCCGAGGGGTCCGGAACGTTCCCTGTAGTGTTGGGTGGGAGCTGAGCCTGGAACAGGCGCTGATCGCTGGCTGCTTGCGGTGCTTAATGTGCCGGTGTGTCCCCGAAGGAGCGGAGCTCTAGCACTGCATGTCCTGCTCGCTAGGGCTGCGCATGCGCTCCCAACCAACATATTCAATTTTTAAACAAAAGGTTAACTTTTGCAAAGATTTGATGGCTTTGCTGTAGCCTTGCAGGATGAATGCCGCCTTTTGGCTGCACTTACTTAATTCAACCACGGATAATATATGGGTATATTGCTTGTACCTTGTGGAAAAACTTCCTATTTAAAAGAACTATTTGCAAAGATCTGTTGGCTTTGGTGTTGCCTTCTATGATAAATTGCCGCTTTTTGGCTGTACCTACCTAATTTAACCACCGATAGTATATGGGCATATTATTTGTACCTTGTAAAAAACTTCCTATGTAAAAGGACTACTTAAGATGGCCGCTACAGCTTCACGCCTGTGCTTTGCACATGCGCGAACATGCTGATCGCACAGGCTCTGTGCGGTAGGCCAGAATCTTTTGAACCAATAGAAATAGATGGGAGGCACTGGAATAGTACCCAATAAGCGTCCGCAAACGAGCGGTGACGTCAGACGCCGCTTGTTTGGAGGGGGTATATAACTTCGGAGTAGCTGGCAGCATGGTGCATTGCTGCGGGCTCTGATGAGTGGACACATCACAAGTTAAAGGTAAAGATTATATCCTGTTTTACTACAACCTGGGACTCTCTGCCTAAATTAGAAACCTAATGAGAAAAATGACAAATATAAGGCTTTCCTATATGTCATTGCTGCAGCTGACCGAATTTTCAGAAAGACCAGACCAAGTTGAAAAGCTCTTGTATCCAGCTATTTCTACAAAACTCCGGAAGTGTTTCTTGGAGTGGAAAACAACACTGCCTACTTTTCATTGAAAACTTCTCAGGTATTACTAAACATTAAAATAAATATAATTTATAATAGATGTATAGCTTCATAGCAAATATATCTTTGGGGGAAGATTTTTCTCTCCCTTCCATTATTGCAGTGTATCTATTTATAATAGATATATTGAATAGGTTTGCTGTTTTACAGCAAATATATTTGTTTGGGGGAAGATTTCTCTCTTCCTCCGAGTTGCATTAATACTATTGCTTTTGAATATTTGGAGGGGTTTATTTCTCCATCATTGAGCCTACCCCCCCTTTTTTCTTATCGAATAATAATACAAATAGAATATATATAAAAACATTTGCCAATTTGGTAATTATGATTAATATAGAGCTAAT
>BLSH010059885.1:170655-182076 GCA_018402905.1 Glandirana rugosa
AGCCCAGGTATGACTTGAAACCCCACAGGCCCTGGGCCTGGGCCTGAAAAGTTTTTTCAGGCCGAAGCCCAGGCCCCAAGACCATTAAAATTACTTTTTAGCATTTTTACGACATTTTTTCGGGTCCTTCCAGGATCTCCAGACGTTTTCCTTCCTTTTACCCCCATTCCCACCCTGTTCACGGGATGTTTCTTTACCCCTGTCCCTTTATTGAAATTTATAAAAAATTTTTTATTTTTGTATTTTTTACGTTTTTACCTCTAGTAGAAGTTTTACCCAGACTTTTCATAATTAATTGTAATCTCCGGTATCTTGACAAGACCCACCCTTACCCCCATTTTCCTTCCTTTTGCAGACCTCTAGGACCTTCCTGGGCTTTTTTACAGCATTTTTACGATTTTTCATTAAAATTACCAGAACCCCGGACCCGAAGCCGGACTTTTTTGAAAAGTCCGGGTCCGGGTCCCGGACACCCCAAAGTTCAGTATGGACCCGAACTTTACAGTCCGGGTTCGCTCAACTCTAGTTGTGACCTTTTTTCTGGGATGTTGAGGCCTTTCGCGTTCAACGAGACAAATTTGATGTGTGCGTTGTTGGGAAGTTTATCTTTGGCTGACATTATCAATTAGATGCCGTTAAGAAAAAATATTCTTCTACTGGCCTTTGGCATACAAAAAAACCTGTATATTAATTTGTTTGTGTAAAGGTTCTAAAGTCTACAAACTATGGGATGTATATTTGAAAATAGAGAAATTCTGTTTCTTATTTCTTGAGGCCCTCTTAAAATGCCAGGACAATACAAATAACCCCAAATGACCCCTTTTTGGAAAGTAGTCTGAGGTATCTACTAAGTTGCATGAAGAGGTTTTTGAAGCTGTATTTTTTGTCACAATTTTTTGGAAAATGAAGAGTTAAAAAAAAATGTTTTTATTTATTTATTTTACATTTTTTTTTACATGCTGTTACCTGTACAATACAGCATCATCATATGACTGATGTGGTGGTTATCAGGGACACTGACTGGTGACAGTATGTTTAACACCTTCCCGCCTGGCCTATAGCAGAATGACAGCCAGGAGGTGGCTTTACCGTTCAGAGTGGATGACCCATGATATCCTCTCAAAAAGCATTGGCGCGATCTGTCACCGGCTGTGTTCACCAGACACAGTCAATGATTGATCAGTGTACTGGCCTGCTGCTGGAACCATGTGATTGCTCTGACCAATCCCAGCAGGAACATGACAGTTGTAAACAATGTATGGCTTCTTTTTATGCCATCCATTGTGTACAACTGTGTTGTAAGCTGTGATTGGTCAATGTGCTCACATGGTACAGACAAGACCAATCACAGCCCATCTATACTATGTGATTAGCCTTGACCAATCACAGCTAATCACAACAAAGCAAACTGAATGAATCGGTTTCATTCAGTTAACCGGTTAAAGACTGGTTCACATACATTTACTGCTGCAGAGTGGTATGCACGGCTAGCGGGTGAGAGCGCGCCACCACAGGCGCGCTCTTGTGCCCTCTGCATGCTCCCTGAGTGTGGCCACGGGTCGTGTGGACTCAATGTCTGCCGGCGACCCGTGATCGTCTAATACAGCAGAAAAGCGGGGAACCGCCGATGTAAACACGGTGGTTCTCCACTATGTCAGGCGGCATGTAAGAGATCTACTGATCCCTGTCATCGGGATCAGTTAGATCTCTTATGCCCCTGGCAGCCCATACAGTTAGAACACGCCTGGGGAACACAGTTAACCCCTAGATCACCCCCTGCAGGTTAACCCTTTTGATCCCAATGACATTTATACAGTAATCAGTGGATATTTAAAAATTTGATCGCTGTATAAATGTTATTGGTCCCAAAAACTGTCAAAAATGTCTGCCGCAATGTCGCAGTTCTGATAAAAATCGCAGATCACCGCCATTACCAGTAGAAAAAAAAAATAGTAAAAACACCATAAATTAATTCTCATGGTTTGTAAACGCGCCAACTTTTGCGCAAACCAATCAATATATGCCCTAATTAAGGTGGAAATGGCGCTGCTCTATTTCTCTGTGGACTTGTGGGTGTCAAACAATGGAAGAAAAATCAGAACGGAAATGTACAAATAAATTATATAAAACTGATGTGTCAAGGTGTATAATCAAATCTAATGTGCACCTATACTTGCTGTGTGATCATCCCCAAAACAGTGATAAAAAACTAAGTGAATGAATCAAAAAATATCCAATAATGTTGTTGTGATGTGATGAATTTCCAAACAATAAGTGAAGGTACAATAGATGCTGATGATATTAATGACTAGTACAAATTGCGATGTTATTTCCAATAAATAATAAATCAATAGTTCATATGTGGTATCCTAAAAACATATTCAACATGCAAAATACAAAATAAAAAATAAAAAAAATTATGTACTTCCCTGAAGTGAAAAAAACACATAAAACCATATAAATATATAGAAATGAAATAAATAATATATTAAAAATTATGCAGTGAGGAAAATAGTATAAAAGTGCAAAAGTGTTATGCAAACAAGTGACCAATCAATGTTGCTACAGCCTTTCTAAACAGTGCCAACAGTTTGTGCTATAAATCCAATATAGGAGATAAAAGAGGTAAGACACTCTCTTCAGAAAATAAAGTGCATAAAGTGATTGTCCACAGTAAATCCCTGTGATGCCCAGGTGGGTGTAGTTATGCCACTACAAAAACACAGTGCCTCCGGTGCTTCACTCCATGCGTTTCCTATTATAAAGCCACTCACTGGACAGCGCTCCCCAATGAAGGGGTATGCACTTTGTAGTTTACCACCTCTGATGTACACCACCTCAATTCAGTCCAGGTATATGAAAGGAAGAAACAAGCCAAATCTTGTGCAGTATTGTATGTTAAGGTTTTAATAATAAGCCATAAACCACTCACGTGTATGCAAAGGATGTCAAGCATAGGATCTCTGTACACAAACAGGAACAGGAAATCCGCCGTGTTCCCTGCGGCCCGTACCGGAAGTGACTTGTGACATAGAAGTCCTACGCGTTTCGTTATAGGACGTCGACTGGAGCAGTGCTGTCACTCTCCACTCCCGGTCTTATATACCCTTGTCAATTAGGAAACAAATTGTCGCTCCTATGGGTATCCGTGGCCATTTTGTTGGAGGCAAATACCAAATACAAGATAGTCAATGGTACTGAGCGAAATGTCGCTGTTATGAATATTAGCGGCCATGTTTTTGGAAGGTGAAAAAGCCAACAATTGCGGTTCTATTTTTTGTTGCGATGCAAATCAAATTAAATATAAAAATAAAAAGGCAGGCCCGCAGTGAACATGTATTATAACAGATACATTTTAAACATCATGTGGTCAAAGGTTACATATTAAATGAATATATAAAAAAAAAACTTTTATTAGATCTGGATTAAAAATGAGAATGGTGAAATGTATGATGTGAAATAAAAAAGTAGGTGTAAAAAATATGTGTATAAAAAATATTTAAAAAGTATTTAAAAACATAAATCCATAGTACTCCAGTGACAAGAAAGAACCCTCAAAAATGTATTATTATTTAAAAGACGGGAAATATAGTGGTATGTTGAGTGGAGGAGAGGGGGGGAGGGGGGGAGGGACTCCATGATGATATATTGGAAAAACTGCAGAAAAAAGGTCCCAACCAATGAGATTAAAGATGAATTAAAATCGGAATGAAATAAAATGTTAAAATTTCAATTATTACAATATTGTTAAAAATGAGGAAAAATAATGGAATGGATGAATATAAAAGCAAAAATTTGGCCCCAACATATGTGATCTAACTGTGGGTGTAACCAATAAATTATCATTAAAAATATCCATTTTGTCTCATTCTGTGATACTTTTTTCGTTAAATCTTCTCTCCAATGACCTGAATTCTTCTCTATGCCACAGAACAATAATCCCGAGGGGTCTCTTTGGTGGTATTCGTTAAAGTGTCGTGAGACACTGTGTTTGGGAAAACCTTTTCTGATATTTTTAATATGTTCCCTTATTTTGTATAAGGGTCTGGTGGTTCGGCCTATGTATTGGATTTTGCATGGGCATTCCAGGAGGTAAGTAACATGCGTACTCCTGCAAGTAATCTGGTCTTTTATGTTGAATGTCTGTCCTGTAGAATGTGACTTAAAAGAGGTGATTTTATTTCCTCCTGTTTTGCTGGTGCAACAAGGGAGACGATTTTTGCACCTAAAGAAGCCCTTTAAATTAGGAGCTACTTTCACTTGTTTTGGAGGGTCTAATGTGTTCTGGACCAGCCTTGTTCTTAGCGTGTGTGCTCTTCTGTATATAAAACTTGGTCTTTCAGGAAGAAGGGTTTTCAGGATTTTGTCTGTTTTTAATATGGCCCAATGTTTTTTGATGATCCTTTCCATTTTCTTGTAATGTCTATTAAAATTGGTTAGAAAGGCCATGTCCTTCTCTCTCTTCTTATCTTTATTTTTTTCTATATTCAATATTTCATCCCTGTTCATCCTTTTCACTTCGTCCTTGATTTTCTCCAAATTTTTTCGATCGTACCTTTTTTCTATAAATCTATCTATAAGAATTTTGGTCTGAGCTTCGTAATGTTCCATCTTACTACAATTCCTCATTATTCGTATGAATTGCCCTTTTGGTATGTTCCCAATACACTTCGGGTGATGGCAACTTGTTTTTGGGATATACCCATTTAGATCAGTTTTTTAAAAAATGTTTTGGTGTGTAGTTTTCTTTATATTTGAATATGGTCAGGTCCAAATAGTCCACCTCCGTATTGCTCCAATTTCCCGTAAATGATAACCCGTAGTTGTTGTGATTTAAATCTTTCAAAAAATAATTTAATGTTTCTTCCGATCCCCTCCAAATTAGGATAATATCGTCTATGTATCGGCGGTAGAATGCGATCTCTGGTTGTCTATTTCCAAAAATATTTTCCTCTTCCCATTTATTAAGGAATATGTTGGCTACACTGGGGGCAAATTTAGCCCCCATAGCCACTCCTTTGGTTTGTAAGTAAAATTTTCCTTTATACTAGAAGTAACTATCTTTCATAGCCATCTCCAGGCCTTCTAGGATGTAGTCAATCTGTTTTTGTTTGTAGTCTGAATATTCCTGCAATGCCCATTTTGTGCTCTCCAATGCATCTTTCTGTATTATGCTGGTGTATAGGGAATTCACATCTATTGTGACTAATAAGTCCCCTCTTTCTTCCTTTATTCCTCTCAATTCGGACAATAATTGTCTGCTGTCTTTAAGATAGGACTTTCCTTTTTGTGCCAGAGGTTGCAGAAATTGGTCCAAGTATTGTCCTAATCTTGAATACACCGAATCGATTCCACTTACAATAGGCCTCCCGGGAGGTTTTTCTTGGTTCTTATGTACCTTCGGGAGGAAGTAAATTATTGGTGTTTTAGGTGCCTTTAAAGACAAATATTTTGCTTCCTTACTGTTAATAATGCCTTCTTTTTTTCCTTTGTCCACATATTTCTGTAGTTTTTTCTTAAAATCTTCTTTAGGATTTTTCTTCAAGATTTTGTATGTGTTCTCAACTTCCAATAGGTTCTTCATTTCTTCTTCATAGTCCCTCTTATTTAAGATCACTAGTCCTCCTCCCTTATCGGCAGATCTTATGACAACATCTTTGTTTTTTTCTATTCTTTTGATATTATTCCATATGTTGCCATCTCTTAGTTTATCCCCTTTCCATTTTTTGATGTCCTCCTCTACTAATTTTTGAAAAACGTCCAAACTTGCATTATTCATGTTATGTGGGTTGAACGTGGATTTATTTCTTAACGTTGTTTGTGTGTGCTCCCCCGGTTCAACTGTCCTGGTGTTTGGTTGTTGGCTTGCAAAGAACTTCTTAATGTTTAAATAGTAACACATTTTTGAGTGTTCTTTCTTGTCATTGGAGTACTATGGATTTATGTTTTTAAATACTTTTAAAATATTTTTTATACACATATTTTTTACACCTACTTTTTTATTTCACATCATACATTTCAGCATTCTCATTTTTAATCCAGATCTAATAAAAGTTTTTTTATATATTCATGTAATATGTAACCTTTGACCACATGATGTTTAAAATGTATTATATTTATTTTGATTTGCATCGCAACAAAAAATAGAACTGCAATTGTTGGCTTTTTCACCTTCCAAAAACATGGTCGCTAATATCCATAACAGCGACATTTCGCTCAGTACCATTGACTATCTTGTATTTGGTATTCGCCTCCAACAAAATGGCCGTGGATACCCATAGGAGTGACAATTTGTTTCCTAATTGACAAGGGTATATAAGACCGGGAGTGGAGAGTGACAGCACCGCTCCAGTCGACGTCCTATGACGGAATACGTAGTGGGGCTTCTATGTCACACGTCACTTCCGGTACGGGCCGTGGAACGCAGGGAACATGGCGGATTTCCTGTTCCTGTTTGTGTACAGCTGTGTACAGAGATCCTATGCTTGACATCCTTTGCATACACGTGAGTGGTTTATGGCTTATTATTAAAACCTGAACATACAATACTGCGCAAGATTCGGCTTGTTTTTTCCTTTCATATACCTGGACTGAATTGAGGTGGTGTACATCAGAGGTGGTAAACTACAAAGTGCATACCCCTTCATTGGGGAGCGCTGTCCAGTGAGTGGCTTTATAATAGGAAACGCATGGAGTGAAGCACCAGAGGCATTGTGTTTTTGTAGTGGCATAACTACATCCACCTGGGCATCACAGGGATTTACTGTGGACAATCACTTTATGCACTTTATTTTCTGAAGAGAGTGTCTTACCTCTTTTATCTCCTATATTGGATTTATAGCACAAACTGTTGGCACTGTTTAGAAAGGCTGTAGAAACATTGATTGGTCACTTGTTTGCATAACACTTTTGCACTTTTATAATATTTTCCTCACTGCATCATTTTTAATATATTATTTATTTCATTTATATATATTTATATGGTTTTATGTGTTTTTTCACTTCAGTGGAAGTACATCATTTTTTTTATTTCTTATTTTGTATTTTGCATGTTGAATATGTTTTTAGGATACCACATATGAACTATTGATTTATTATTTATTGGAAATAACATCGCAATTTGTACTAGTCATTAATATCATCAGCATCTATTGTACCTTCACTTATTGTTTGGAAATTCATCACATCACAACAACATTATTGGATATTTTTTGATTCATTCACTTAGTTTTTTATCACTGTTTTGGGGATGATCACACAGCAAGTATAGGTGCACATTAGATTTGATTATACACCTTGACACATCAGTTTTATATAATTTATTTGTACATTTCCGTTCTGATTTTTCTTCCCTTGTTTGACACCCACAAGTCCACTGGGAATTATAAGAATTAATCACAACATCCATAGGTCTACAACCCCACAGAGAAATAGAACAGCGCCATTTCCACCTTAATTACATCATATTATTACAACTACACTTTTTTGTGCAGTTCGGTGGAGGCAGCAGCTCTTAGAATAATAGCTTACATCTATCCGTTTGCGCGGAACATTTACACTTTTTTACCAATCAATATATGCCGATTGCAATTTATTTTTTTATTACAAATATGAGGAAGAATATATATCGCCCAAAACTGATGAATAAATGTGTTTTTTTATTTTTTTTTTGGATATGTATTATAGCAAAAAGTAAAAAATATTGTGTTTTTTTTTCAAAATTGTCGCTCTTATTTTTCTTATAGCGGTGATCAGAAGTGACGCAGAGGTGATCAAATACCAACAAAAGAAAGCTCTATTTTTGGGGAAAAAAAGGGCGTCACATTTGTTTGGGTACAAAGTCACACGACCACGCAATTGTCAGTTAAAGCGACGCAGTGCCGAATCGCAAAAAGTGCTCTGTTCCCGGATCACTTTCATAGAGAAGTAAAATGTTACTATGGTAACATATTGCTCTAGTTACAGTGTGTTAAAAAAAAATCGTAAAAAATAAATGTAAAAAAATAAATACAATTTAAAAAAAATGATATTTTTTTTTCCGTACTGTCGCCAGTCAGTCAGTGTCCCTGATCACCACCTCACCAGTTATATGATGACCGGGTACTGCATTGGTGACAGTATGTTAAAAAAAAAATGTAATTTCTTCATTTTCCAAAAAATTACAACTTCACAAAAACTGCCATGCTTCTTAACCCCTTCCTTACCGGGCACTTAAACCCCCCTCCTGCCCAGACCAATTTTTGGCTTTCAGCGCTGTCGCATTTTGAATGACAATTGCGCGGTCGTGCGACGTTGTACCCAAATAAAATTTGCGTCCTTTTTTTCCCACAAATAGAGCTTTCTTTTGGTGGTATTTGATCCCCTCTGCGTCATTTCTGATCGCCGCTATAAACAAAAAATGAGCGACAATTTTGCAAAAAAGAACAATATTTTTTACTTTTTGCTAAAGTACAAATCCATTAAAAAAATTATTCATCAGTTTTGGCCGATTTATATTCTTCTACATATTTTTGGTAAAAAAAAAAAATCGCAATCGGCGTATATTGATTGGTTTGCGCAAAAGTTATCACGTCTACAAACTGGGAATTGATTTCTGGCGTTTTTATTATTTTTTTTTTTTTTTACTAGTAATGGCGGCGATCTGCGATTTTTATTGGGACTGCGATATTGGGGCAGACATGTCGGACATTTTTTACACATTTTTGGGACCAATGACATTTATACAGCAATCAGAAATTTAAATGTCCACTGATTACTGTATAAATGTCATTGGCAGTGAAGGGGTTAACCTGCAGGGGGCAGTGAAGGGGTTAAATATGTTCCCTGGGTGTGTTCTAACTGTGGGGGGGGGGCAGGGCTGGCCGGGACATAACAGATCTAACTGATCCCAGTGACAGGGATCAGTAGATCTGGTTGCCCCCTGTCACAGAACGGGGAACCGCCGTGTTTACAACGGCGGTTCCCCATTCTGAGGCTCCTAAAAGTGATCGGCGGGTCTCGGGCAGACATCGAGTCCGCCCGACCCACGGGCACGCTTGCGCAACGTGCGGCGCGCGCGCGCCGCCGCTGCCGCCAGGGGGCGCGCTGGAGCATGCGCAGTGGAGGACGTCCATGGACGTCCTCCCGGCATTTCAGATCCGCGCTGGAGCCGTATTTTGGCAATAGCGTGGATCTAAAGTGGTTAATAATTACCCTGGACTTTCCAAAAATAAGTAATTTGGGGGATATTTTTGCTGTCCTGGCATTTTAAGGCCTCATAAAATGAGATTGGCTGTCAGTACATCAGGATTGATCAATTTTAAGATGTAGTATATCCCACAGTTTGTGGATTCTATAACTTTCTTACAGACTAAATAATAAACAATGTTTTGTGTTATTTTTCACCAAAGAAATGTAGCAGAATACATTTTATCATTCATTTATGAAGAAAAATGTTATAACAGAAACTAAGAAACTTTTTTTAAAAAACATTTTTGGTCTTTTATCGTTTTTTTAGCAAAAAGTAAAAAAAAAAAAAGCTCTTGTGTGAACAAAATAATAAAAATGTCATATGGGTACAGTGTTGCATGACTGCGCAATTGTCATTCAAAGTGCCACAGCTCTGAAAGCTGAAACTTGGCCTGGGCAGGAAGGGGGTAAAAGTGCACAGCATTGAAGTGTTTAACCGGTTCCGGACCGGCACGCGTACATTTACTTCTGCAGAGTGGCGCTGTGGCGCGAATCGTTGTCTATAAACAGTGGCTCGCTCGTGCGCAGCTGCGCCCACCACACTCTGTAGCAGTATGGCCGTGGGTCCGACGGACTCTATGTCCACCAGCTACCTGCGATTGCTTGGCAGAGGAGAAAAATGGCGAATCGCCGATGTAAACACGCCGGTTCCCTGCTCTGTCAGGCAGCATGTAAGAGATCTACTGATCCCTGTCACTGGGATCAGTTAGATTTCTGGTGCTCCTGGCAGCCCAGCCCCCTCACAGTTAGAACATGCCCAGGGAGCTCAGTAAACCCCTAGATCGCCCCCTGCAGGTTAACCCCTTCACTGCCAATGACATTTATACAGTAATCATGGCTATTTACATTTCTGATCACTGTATAAATGTCATTGGTCCCAAAACAGTGTCAAAAATGTCCTGCGCAATATCACAGTCCTGATAAAAATTGCAGATTGCCGCCATTACTACAAAAATATAGTAAAAACGCCATTAATGAATTCTCATGGTTTGTAAACGTGGCAACTTTTGCGCAAACCAATCAAACGCTGATTGCAATATTTTATTTTTTTACCACAAATGTGAGGAAGGATATATATTGGCCAAAATGTTGTTTTTATATATATATATATATATATATATATATATATATATATATATATATATATTTGGATATGTATTATAGCTAAAAGTAAAAAATATGTGGGAAAAAAAGGGTGTCACTTTCATTTGGGTACAACGTCACACGACCGCGCAATTGTCAGGTAATGCGACGCAGTGCCGAATCACAAAAACTGCTCTGGTCCTAATGTGGGAAATCCTTCCAATCCTTAAGTGGTTAAAGATAAAAATATACCGTATTTTTCGCACCATAAGACGCACTTTTTTTCCCCCAAAAAGTGGGGGAAAGTCTCCCTGCGTCTTATGGTGCGAATGCTGCAAACCCCCCCCCCTCGTCGCCGCCGGGAGCTCACATTACACTGCGGGCTCCCGGACACAATAGATCGCTGCTCTGATCTCACACAGTGAGAAGACAGAGCAGCCGCAGTACTTCATTTGGGCACTGGGGCTTCATTCGGCCCCAGTGGCCAAATGAAGTACTGCGGCGGCTGGAGCTGCTTCTTTCTGAATGGGATCTGGCTGCAGAGTGGAGCTCCACTATGCGCAGGGTGATGACATCATCAAAGCGCAGTGGTGGCGGGAGATATGAATCTCCCTCCCAGCTCTGTCAGGCTGCATTTCATGGACACAGGTATGTGCTGTATTTCATGGATCTGGTGTATTGTACTGTATTTCATGGATCTGGTGTATTGTGCTGTATTTCATGGATCTGGTATATGGCTGTATTTCATGGATCTGGTGTATTGTGCTGTAT
The DNA here is from genome assembly GCA_018402905.1 of Glandirana rugosa. Taxonomy (NCBI): domain Eukaryota; kingdom Metazoa; phylum Chordata; class Amphibia; order Anura; family Ranidae; genus Glandirana; species Glandirana rugosa. The sequence goes on from BLSH010059885.1 coordinate 181,738, forward strand.
TTCATGGATCTGGTATATGGCTGTATTTCATGGATCTGGTATATGACTGTATTTCATAGATCTGTATTGTGCTGTATTTCATGGATCTGGTATATGACTGTATTTCATGGATCTGTATTGTGCTGTATTTCATGGATCTGGTATATGACTGTATTTCATAGATCTGTATTGTGCTGTATTTCATGGATCTGGTATATGACTGTATTTCATGGATCTGTATTGTGCTGTATTTCATGGATCTGGTATATGACTGTATTTCATAGATCTGTATTGTGCTGTATTTCATGGATCTGGTATATGACTGTATTTCATGGATCTGTATTGTGCTGTATTTCATGG
>BLSH010059885.1:199739-231159 GCA_018402905.1 Glandirana rugosa
AAGCCCGTGGTAAGACAGAGAGAAAACCCGGACATCTTAGGAGTGGTCGATAACCTTATTTTATAAATCATAGTAACGTCTTTAACGTCTATATGACCATGTTGGTCTTGGACGACATCGTTGGGATGTACATCCATAACTCTTTATGGGGGGACGTATGTCCTATCACTAATGAGCATAGGATTAATCTCAACTCGCTTGGGCTTGACATTTCAAGCCCAGGTATGGGTTGAAACCTCACAGGCCCTGGGCCTGGGCTTGGGCCTGAAAAGTTTTTTTCAAACCCAAGCTCAAGCCCCAAGACCATAAACTAAGGTGCACAACTTATTGATTGGCTGCCCTTGGCAGCTATTCAACACGTGGAATCAAATACCAGAACCCCGAACTCGAACCCAAACTTTTTTTGAAAAGTCCGGGTTCGGGTCCGGGTCCCGGACACTCCAAAGTTGGGTATGGACCCGAACTTTACAGTTCGGGTTCGCTCAACTCTAATTAGGATACGAGTAATCACTATCCTGTATGCAGGGGGGTATTTCTCAATACCTACATGTAGGGTTGCTACAGCAGGTTCTGGTTGTACCAGTATATCTGCAATTTCTGCAATGATACTAAATATTTTATTCCAATAGCTGGTGAGGATTCTACAGGCCCAAAAGAGAGACAGAATGGTGCCCGAAGGGCTGCATTCTCTCCACCAAAGTGGATACTGGGAGCGATTGTATTTAGCTAGCTGGAATGGTGTTCTGCACCACCGAGCTACTAATTTCCGGGTTAGTTCCCAGTGATTGATACAGTGGGAGGCTGTGTAGTTGTATTGGAAAGCTAAAGACCACTGTTGGGGTGTGAATTCTGTCTTTAAGTCTGATTCCCATACTAGCATAGGGGGAGTTTTAACAAATTGTTGTTTTTGCTGCAGTGTGAGGGGGTGCTGATAAGTAATGAGTCTTAGCCAGAAAAAATGAGCTAGGAAGGTGTAACTGGCATACTATTCTACATATTTCCCCAGGAGGTCAATGTACTTGCGACATCTGTCCTGCAGCTTCTTAAGTCCCTGCAAATAAAATTCTTCCGACTGTTTGTGTATCCACTCATTTGCAGCATTAGTTGCCTCCGGAACACTCCCAAATCATTGTCCCTTTAGGCGTTTTTTGAGATTGGGGAACAGATGATGGTCAGGATGAGACAGATCAGGCAAATAGAGGGAATGGGGCATCACTTGAAAGCCTTAGGAGGTCAGTTTTGCCATTGTTTCACCTGCAGTGTGTGATCAGGTGTTATCATGCAACAGGATGACACCTTTGGAGAGCTTTCCTCAACATTTTTCCTTGATAGTTTGCCTCAACTTTGTCAATAAAGCAATATTTTTCATTGATGGTTGAACCCTTTTGGAGGTAGTCCACCGGCAGATTTCCCTTCTTATCCCCAAAAACTGTTGCCATTTGCTTCTGCACTGACCTTTGCACACAGAACTTCTTTGGCCTGGGGGAACCACAGTGCCTCCATTCCTTAGACTGTTCCTTTGTCTCAGGATCATAACGGTAGATCCAAGTCTCATCACCAGTTACCAGTTTGTCCAGGAAATCTGACTCATTTCTTGCAAAATGTTCCAAAATAGCCACCGATGTCTCCACATGTTTGCTCTTTTGTTTGGTTTTCAAAAGTTTTGGGATCCACTTTGCTGCAAGCTTTCTCATTTCCAAGTTGTTGTGGATAATGGCACCCACTCTCTAATGTGATATTCCCAGATATGTAGCAATGCTTTTGGCTGATATTCAGCAGTGCTCCATGATCATGTCATGGATAGCTTTCACATTTGCAGGCACAGAGACAGAAACAGGCCTTCCACTGAATTTCTCACTTTCAACACTGAAATAGCCAGTTCTAGAATTGACAACCCAACGTTTAATTGTTGCATATGAAGGGCCACTGTCACCCAAAGTTTGTGACATTTCATCATGTATCTGCTTCTCACCTTTCCCTTGGAGAAACAGGAACTTGGTTATGGTCCTATGCTCTTCCACTTTGAATTTTTCTGGAGGTGCTGCCATATTCACTTTGGACCTGAAAAAGAAAGATAAGTTAAAATCATAGGTAGTTGATTTTTGCACCATTGAATATAGACACATTGGCCAGAACACCCTGCAATTTATAGCTTCCTAGCTCATTTCTTTCTGGGTAAGACTCAATACTAATCAGCACCCCTTTGTATATTGTCCAATAAGGACATACGTTTGGTCAAGGTTGAGGAACCAGTATAGTATTTCCACACTTGAGAGTAAATATAAATTGTGGGGGTGGATGCTTGGTCAGGAAGGTGGTGATACATTTATAAGTAAAGTGGGATGATTTAGAAAGGTCATATTGTGATTCCAACATTGTAAAGGATTTGGGTAAACTGTTTTCCAGTAGCTCTTTTTTCCAGGACATACCTTTTGTTACCCATTGACTTACTAAGAGGTATGGAATTTGTTTTTCTACCGATAGTCTAAGTCTAGTGGGCGATGGATCATGCTGTGACTGGCGAAGAAGAGCTCTCCAGGCTAAAACTGAAGCGCGCATGCTTGGGGAGTAGGCTCAACAGCGAAATTGGTTTCCAGAAGTCTGCTAGCAGTAATAAAGTTAAGTTGGGAGTTTTTGAACAAGCTACTTCTACATCAACCCACAGTGCTTCCAATGTGATCAGAAACTAATGTTTAAGTTGTGCCAGCGGGGGCGTGTCCGGCTGCGAGCATGTAAGCAGCGTCTTCTCAGAGCTCCGTCGCCAGCACATCATCCTGCACAATATCCTGAGAGTTCAGCATCGCTAAATCCGCCGAAAAAGACCTGACGACACCCCTCTACCTCACGGGCACACATTCCAATGGTGAAATACGGCAAGGACACCACGGTGACCCCAGCGGAGAAGCTGGCCCGATACGCGCACGAGGCCCAAGATGGCGCCCGCGGCCTACCACCGAGAACAACGCCGCGGCCTCAGTCCTCTCCAGACTGGGAAGGAGACCCCTCTGACTGGCAGGACCCGACCGGGAGCGGCCCTGGTGAGTCTACACGGGACACTCATAGAGATACTGACATTGCTGATCCTCCAGCCCAGACAAAGGAGCCTACCCTATCACAGATTATGGCTACCATTAAAGGCTGCCATGCCTCACTGTCCACGCAGCTGGACACCCTGAGAGTGGACTTCTCCCTCCTCAAGGATGATGTCCATAAGCTGAGAAGCAGAGTCAACACCACAGAACAGAGGATCAGCACAGTGGAGGATGATTTATATCCACGTAGTGCAACGATCAGAGAGATTCAGGCGACACAGAGGGCACAGACAGCGAAGCTGGGGGACATGGAAGACCGCCTGAGAAGGAATAACTTACGATTCCTGGGGTTCCCGGAGGGGGTAGAGGGTAAAGACCCAGAAAATTTCATCATGGACTGGCTTAAAAAGTCTCTGGGACCAGAAACTTTTTCTCCTCTGTTCGCCATAGAATGAGCGCATAGGATCCCCCTCCGCCCCCCCCCTCCAGGCTCTGCTCCCCGAGCACTACTGGCAAAAATCCTCCATTTTAAAGACAGGGATGCTGCTTTGAGGAAAGCTCGCAACCTGCCGGATCTCCGCTTTAATAACAACACCATTACAATATTTCCGGATTTCTCTGCTGCGACACAGAAACAGAGGGCTGCTTTTCATGGCATTAAAAAGAGGCTGCGTGACAAGCTCATTACCTACAGTATGATGTACCCGGCTAAGCTGAGGGTCATTAGCAATGGCAAGGCCCACTTCTTCACGACTCCCGCGGAGGCGGATCGCTGGATCGATTCTCTGGGAAAGGACTGACCATGAACCCTAGGATATTCCTACTACCCCACTGACATGATATCCGCAGAGACTGGATCATAATGTAGGATAATGCTTACTGTTGACCCTCAGTAACCACAGGACTAGACTCTCCTGTTTAGGGATAAGTTATCCTCTATGTAACTGTGGGGGGTTCCAGAGAGTAAGGCAGTGGGGGCCTAGAGACATCCTACGATTGTGGAACACTCGGCTTGATAGGAATGGCAATGGCTTCTCCCTTTTTTGGTTTTTTTTTTATTTTTGAGTAACAATTTCTATTGCTGTTCCCTGAATATTTCTGCTCCTAGAGGAGAGTGGGGAAAAAACACAAAAACAAAAAAAAAAAAAGAGTCTTTTTTTTTCTGGCACATAAGACTGAACCTGTTATCCTGACAATAGCTGGAAGAACGGACCAACTACAACTGTACCAAACAGCTTCAGGCTAATTGTTCCCCTTTAAAGAGTTCTGGTTTTGGGTTTAAGCACATAATCGTTTGGGGATTATGGGCCGGGTGGGGGGTTTGTTTACATGGACTGGTTTCGGGGTTAATGTTACAATATGGTTCTGTGCTAAGCTGGTAAACGAGGATCAGGCGAGATTCATAAATGTGCTGACAATGTTCTCTTGCTCCATTGTTGAATCTGTCAGGAACTGGGATGGGGAGGTGTTCATTGTTTTTCTTTCTTTTTTTTCTTTTTCTCTTTTCCTAAGATGGCTATGCAACGGTTAAAAGTTTTCTCTTGGAATGTCAGGGGGCTAAACTCTAGAGTGAAACGGTCCCTGATATTTAATTACGTGAATAAGTATAAGCCCCATTTGATATTTCTCCAAGAGACCCACCTGGTGGGATCTAGGGTACTGGCTCTCAAAAAAGGCATATGTGGCACATGCGCTGCACTCCACGTATTCCAACTACGCGAGAGGAGTATCTGTTCTTATTGCCAAGTCGCTCTGCTGCTCCATCACAAATGTGGTAACAGATCCGTTTGGCCGATATGTTATAGTGGTTCTTACTATCAACAATCATTCATATACATTTGTGAATATCTATATCCCTCCCCCATTTGCACTTGCCCTCTGGGATGCGGTGATGACCGCGGTGTTGCAGGTGGCGGAGGGACCTTTGCTGATTGCAGGAGATTTTAATACAACCCTCTCTCCTCAGATGGATAGACATAGAGGTGCAGCAGGGACACAATCCCCACTAGCTGCATCTCTGAGCAGCTATAATTTGGCAGACTGCTGGCGCGCTAAATACCCACACTTGAGAGAGTACTCCTGTTATTCTCCTGCGCACCAGTCCCTGTCGAGGATAGATATGGGGCTTGTGTCCACTGATCTCCTTACACGGGTTATGGAGGTTTCTTATCTTCCTAGGGCCATTTCAGACCACTCCCCGATGCTTATCCAGATGAGTCTGTTGCCTACTAGCGGATACACTTTGTGGAGACTTAGTCCTTTGTGGCTGAAGGAAGAACCCTTTTTTCTAGCCACGGCCAAAGATATTTCTGCATATTGGGCAACGAATACTGAAGGTGTGGCCCTGGGGGTGACATGGGACGCATTCAAGGCCACCCTTAGGGGATCTGTGGCAGGAGTGATTAGTCATCTTAGGAAAGATAGGGCCTGGAAGGTACGTAGTCATGAGGAAGCAGTGGAGTCGGGGGAGATGGAATACATAAAGAATCCCACTTCGGCCAACTATCAATTATGGAAGGAGTCAATGCAGAAATTGGATCTGGTTCTTGTAGAACAGACTCAAAAAAAACTATTGTATCAGAAACAAAGATTGTTTGAGTTTGGGGACAAAAATAGTAGAATTCTTGCTTATCTCGCTAAAATTGATCTTCCCCCTACATCTATTCCATGTATATTCAACCAGTTTGGGAAACTTACTACGGCCCCTGATGACATTGTGAAGGTTTTCTCTGATTTTTATGCAGAATTATATGCCTCTAAGGTGGAGTATGATCACTCTGAACTGGAGGCATATCTTGACAGGGTCCGGTTGCCTACCCTCTCGTCTGCAGAGGTGGAGGACCTGGATCGTCCGCTGTCTGTAGAGGAGATTGATGGTGCGATTGCCTCCTTTCAGGCAAATAAGACACCGGGCCTGGATGGATACCCAATTGAGTGGTACAGAGCATATGCTGAATATCTCTCCCCTAAACTTTTAGAGATGTATAAGGCAGCATCTGAAATGGGAACTCTACCGCCATCACTTGCTGAGGCATTAATAGTTTTAATCCTGAAACCAAATAAAGATCCTAAGTGTTGTGAATCGTATAGACCTATTTCCCTGATAAATGTGGACGCCAAAATATTAGCCAAAGTCCTAGCTAGGAGATTAAACTCGGTTATAGAGAAACTTATTAATCCCGATCAAACGGGCTTTATCCCAGGACGTTCCACAGCTATTAACTTACGTAGACTTTTTACAAACTTACAAGTACAAGGTCCGATCCCGGACACTAGGGTTGTAGTATCCCTCGATACGCATAAAGCGTTTGACTCCATAGAATGGGTGTATTTATTTGAGACTCTTAAACGATTTGGGTTTGGCCCTAGATTCCTGACATGGGTCAGACTGCTGTATGCAAAACCGGTGGCACGCCTCCGGATAAATAACTCTATCACTGACCCATTTCCAATGTCCCGTGGCACTAGGCAGGGGTGTCCATTGTCCCCCCTCCTATTTGCCATGGCCATTGAGCCCCTAGCGGCCCTGCTACGACAGGATGAGGCGGTGAAGGGTTGTAGGATTAATGGCCTGGAAGAAAAAACGTCTTTATATGCAGATGACATGCTCCTTTATCTGGCAGATCCGGGTGACTCGCTTCATCAAGCTTTGCAGATAATAATAAGGTTTGGAGAGTTCTCGGGATTCAGGGTCAACTGGGGCAAATCCAGTGTCTTTCCTATAGATTTATCATTTAAACCCAACCTCCCTCCCCAGATACAGCTCCAGGTAACTAATAAATTTAGGTATTTGGGTGTGGAGGTGCAACTCCCCCTCAAAACTTATCTAAATAATAATCTGTTCCCCATGATCCATAGATTAAAAAATTCCTTCGCCAACTGGCGTAATTTACCATTGAACCTTCTGGGAAGGATCAACATCTTTAAAATGGTGTTTCTCCCCAGATTCCTTTATGTCCTCTGGCATGCCCCGGTGTATATTCCCAAAAAAATCTTTAATGAAATAAACCAATTGGTTTCTTCCTTTCTTTGGGCTTCCCGCCCCCCCAGAATTTCATTAAAAACACTCCAATTACCAACACATAGAGGGGGACTGGCGCTTCCAGACCTGCAGATCTACTATTGGGCTGCCCAACTGACGCACATACATGCCTGGTTCTTCCCGGACATGGATAATGCGTCGGTGACGGCGCAAGCGGCAGTAATGTCTTCCTATGAAGCGTTAATTAACCTGCTATATCGCAATGGCCAATACCCAGAGGTGGGGGCGGAGACACTGAAAGTGGCATATAAAATTTTTCATATGTGTAATGAAAAGATGGGAGCCTCTTCCTTAGCTCTATCACCTAATGCCCCTCTCTGGTTCAACGACAATCTGGTGGAGTTGGCCCAACTGCAGGACGTAACAAGGTGGACTAGATTGGGCATAAAATATGCTCATCAACTCTTCTCGGAGGGGGTTTTCAAATCCTTTGAAGCCCTCAGAGCTGAATTCGGTTTTCCCAATACGTATTTTTTTGCATACCTTCAGCTAAGACACGCAGTAGCAGCCCAGTTTGGGTTGAGGGGGGTCCAGCTTAGGCCCTCGGTACTGGAAGCCCTGCTTTATGAAGCAGACCATTCCAAGTTGATATCCAGATATTATACAAGACTGATTTCCCTAGATACCCCCAGGATGGACAGACTTAGAACCCAATGGCAGGCTGACGTACCAGAAATACAGGATGACATCTGGGAAGAGATCGTGGGCAATCAGGTGCCTACGGTTATAGCCGCAAGAGATAGGCTGATACAGATTAATTTTTTGCATAGAATATATTTTACACCCGCCCGTCTTTACAGGATGGGAAGAAATGAATCACCAGGATGTCATAGGTGCCCTGCGGATCGGGGAGATTTCTTTCACATGACATGGGCGTGCCCAGTCGTGAGAATGTTCTGGTCCCAGGTTACTGCATTGATGGAGGAGAAGTTGGAGCTGCCTAATATTTGTAATCCGGCAAGGTGTCTCCTTGGGGTTATGGAAGAAGAGGAAATGAGACAGTCCCACAAGACTCTGGTTAGAATACTTTTTTTCTATGCAAAAAAGGCACTTGCACTTTGCTGGAAAAAAACAGATCCCCCCTCTATAGCATTCTGGATAGAACTAGTCAATAAAGCGTTACCTATGTATAAAATGACCTATGCAGCGAGAGGATGCAACAAGAAGTTTGATAAAATATGGTCAAAATGGATCTCTTCAGTGTCAGGAGAATTAGAGGTGTAGAAACTGCATATATGGTGGAGGTGAGGTAAAACATTGAGCTCCTGTAGCCCCTAGAGGGTGATGTTGTGCCTTTTGCGAGGATCTCTCCACAGCCCGTCCCTTTGTCCCTTCTTAGGGAATGGAGTATGATCTTGTCAGGTAAATTGACCTCGTTGCCAGCAGTTTTTCTTTTTTTTTCTTTTGGGGGGGTGGGGGGGAGGTTAGAGTTGGGTATTTCTTTTCTTCTAATGTTGGATATTCCCAAAAATGTATCTTGCAATATTTGTAAACTGAATAATGCATTTATTGGAATGATGGTATTGTTAATGTGCAAAACTTAATAAAATACCTTTAAAAAAAAAAAAAAGTTGTGCCAGCAGTGTAGCCATCTGGTAATCCCTGATCAGTGTACATATCCGTCAGCACACCAGGAATCTTCAGTTACCTTCCAAAGGTTTTTATTGCATATAGGTCACATCACAAAGACAAGTGAAACGTTTCGGAGCCGCACAGGATTCCTTTGTCAGGCATGTGGTAAAGTGCTACAGTGGCAAAACAAAATATATGTGCACATCCCACCAATCAGAAACATGAAAAATGGGGACACCTCCCTCATCTGATGTCTAATGATGTCATAATCCCGCCAAAAAATATATCAAAAAGCATAATGGTTACAGGGCTAAGTGTGGCAGATAAACCTATTGTATAAAAAAGGAACCGATTAATGCAGAAAGTGATACTCAGATTGCTGTGGATCGGGCAGCCAGGCATTAGGACCAAGAAGTGAGATTCAGCAAATAGCGAAGCTGACCGCCAATAGGAGCGTTCCACGTATGCCGCACATGCATGACATGGTAGTAACCAGCCAGTTGGGAGCTGCAGAGCCGCTGTTGCCATGGAAACCATTGACATCAGGTGGCACTGGGCTCAATACAGATATTTACAGAGGAGAGGGGAGGGTGAAAAGCGAAAGCAAGTGATAGAGTCAAAGGAGAAAAATGGCCATAAGAAACAGCAAGAGGAGTGTCAGAGATACATTGAGGAAAAGTGAGAACCATCAGAAAGGAATAAAGATAAAACCTAAGGAGAATGCAAAATAATAAAAGGAGGCAAAAAAAGGGGAGGGGGAGAAAGAGGGAAAGAAAACAGAAAAAGAACAGAAATTAAAAAACAATGAACAATAACTGAGAATAAATAAAAGGGGAAAAAGGAAAAGACTAAGGAATAACAAGAAGACAAAAATAATATTAAGTAAACAATAGAAACATAAGAGATAAAAAGATAATGACATAAAAATAAAGGAATTAAAGAAAAGAAAGCAAATATAATAATAAAATAAAATAAAAAAATTAAATAAACAGGAAAAGCCACTCAACGGCGAGCCACGTTGAGCTGCTAGAGCCAAAGAGCAGGGAACCGCCAATGTAAACACGGCTGTTCCCCGCTCTTTCAATAGGGACATAAGAGATCCACTGATCCGTGTCACTGGGATCAGTTAGATCTCTTATGCCCATGGTAGCCCAGTCCCCCCACAGTTAGAACACGCCCAGGGAACACAGTTAACCCCTAGATCTCCCCCTGCAGGTTAACCTCTTCACTGCCAATGACATTTATACAGTAATCAGTGGACATTTAAATTTCTGATCCCTGTATAAATGTCATTGGTCCCAAAAAAGTGTCAAAAATGTCCGACATGTCCGCCCCAATATCGCAGTACCGCTAAAAATCGCAGCTCGCCGCCATTACTAGTAAAAAAATTTAAAAAAATAAAAACCCCAGAAATGAATTCTCATCATCCGTAAACACGGCAACTTTTGCGCAAACCAATCAATAAACACCGATTGCGATTTTTTTTTTTACCAAAAATATGAGGAAGAATGTAAATCGGCCAAAACCGATGAAAAAAAATGTTTTTTTATATATTTTTTGGATTTGAATTTTAGCAAAAAGTAAGAAATATTGTTTTTTTTTTTGCAAAATTGTCCCTCTTTCTTTGTTTACAGCGGCGATCATAAATTATGCAGAGGGTATCAAATACCACCAAAAGAAAGCTCTATTTGTGGGAAAAAAAGGACGCAAATGTTGTTTGGGTACAACGTTGCATGACCGCGCACTTGTCAGTTAAAGCGACGCAGTGCTAAATCACAAAAAGTGCTCTGGTTAGGAAGGGGTTAAAACTTTCCGGGGCTGAAGTGGTTAAAGGCCAAAAGACCCTACCCTGTATTATTACCATGTTGATTGATGGGTTAGGAAGAAACTGTTGAAAAAATACTGCTACTTTTTTTATATAATGTAGAGAAAAAACTTTTATATTATAGAGACCCAAGGGGACAAAGTTCCTATCTAGGGCCACCAAAGAGTAGGCCCATAGATGGAAGCCATCAATAGGCTACTTCAATAATGCATACATGGTAAATATGGGGCAGGGGTAATGAAAAAGGAAAATGAAAAAAAGACAATGCAAAGACAAGAAGAAACGAGAAACTGGAATGTTATTTTACCGGAAAAACTGGCCATGTATCCCCCAGATAAACCCTCAGTCTGAACCCCTACTGTTATGTCTATCAGGCACAGAAGTTATCTATCGTCAAGGAAACATGTGAGTGACAGATTAGTGTTGAGCCCACCAGGCTGTATCGTGCCGAACGTATTTATCCAATAGGCCTCGCAACAGAGGAGCCATCGATCATGATCACCTCCCCTGATCGGTCGCTTGATGTGCTTGATCACCATTCCAAGAAACTCATGAGTTTGGTGTTTGGAGGTTACAAAATGCCCCCATCAACATCCTTTTTTCCTTTTTTCCCTTTTTGATTTCATCTTATTTTTTATATATTTTATTTTCTTTTGTAATTTTTGCTATCTGTTTATTTTGACATTTTTACATTGTATTATTGTTTTATCTATTTTCTTGGTCTTTTTTTCTTTTTCTCTTTTCTATTTTTCCTTTTTATTTTATTTTTTATTATTATTTTTATTTTATTTTATTATTATTTTTGCTATCTTTTCTTTAATGTCTTTATTTTAATTTCTTTATCTTTTACTTTTTGTTTATATTTCTATCTTTTATTTTTATTTTTGTCTTTTTTCCCCCTTATTTTTATTTATTCTCAGCTTTTCTTAATTATTTTTTAATTTCATTTTCATTTTTGTTTTGCCTCTTTTTTCACTTATTTTGCATCCTTATGTTTTTTCTTTTTTCCTTTCTGATGGTTCTCACTTTTCCTCAATGTATCTCTGACACTCCTCTTGCTGCTTCTTATGGCCATTTTTCTCCTTTGACTCCATCACTTGCTTTCACTTTTCACCCTCCCCTCTCCTCTGTAAATATCTAGATATCTGTTTTGAGCCCGGGGCCGCCCGATGTCATGGGTTGCCATGGCGACAGCATCTCCGTGTCTCCCCACTGCCTGTTATCGTGCATGTGCGGCATACACGGCATGCTCCTATTGCCAGTCAGCTGCTGAAACTCACTTCTTGGTCCTAATGCCTGGTAACCACGATCCATAGCGATCTGAGTATCACTTTCTGCATTAATCAGTTCACATTCCTTTTTTTTATACAATGAGTTTATCTGCCACACTTAGCCCTGTAACCATTATTCTATTAAATATATTTTGGCGGGATTATGATGTCATTAGACGTCAGATGAAGGGGGGTATCACCATTTTTCATGTTTCTGATTGGTGAGTTGTGCACAAATATTTTGTTTTGCCACTGTGGCACTTTATCACATGCCTGACGAAGGGGTCCTGCGTGGCTCCGAAACGTTGCACTTGTCTTTGTAATGTGATCTATCTCCAATAAAAACCTTTGGATGGTAACTGAAAATTCCTGGTGTGCTGGCGAGTATGTACATTGACTTTGCATTTCCAGTATCCAGCTGGTAATTGCTGCAGCACCCGTTACTGATGAGCCTTTTTTCCAGGAAGGTGTGTGATAGGAATATTGATAAGACTGGTAATCCCTGATGTCTGGCAAGCCCATACCCCCTGACTTTCTATGCTGAATAAGGTGTTTGTGTGAGCAACGTGCTCTTTTCCCCTGCCATATGAAATATTTAATACTATTATTGATACCTGTCAAGTGAGATGACTTTAGCTGGATAGGAAGTGTACGGAAAAGATACAATATTTTTAGGAGGACCATCATTTTTTTTTTTTTGAAAAAAGTTTTATTGTCTTTGTACAAGATATTGATACAAGCATTGTATATAATCGGAAATGTGAGAAAATACTTTGCATACAATGAAACAGTAATGTATTTATCATTCATCATATAAATCAAGAGACCTAGTGAGAGTATACATTCTGACCGTGGAGGTCTGGATGGATTTCTAGGGTAAACAAAATCAAAACGTGGTGTCTTGCTGAGAGTAAATGTAAAGTGAGAAATTACAAATGTTACAAGCCTGAATCTAATTACAAACGACATTAGGGGAAGAAGTAAAGGGATAAAGTCGGCTGTATCTTTTTGTGAACTGGGTAAGTCAGGTTTGAGGTTGTGCCCTCTGGGCTGTACGTTTTTAGGCCCCCAGGGTGGAGGTCTAGGGCGGCCACTCTTAATCATAGTGGGTTTTTAGGAATTGGTAGCTGAATTGAAGAGGTCCTTGAAAGAGGTTCTGTTCTTCCCGAGATAGGGAGCGATCTATGAATGATTGCCACTTTTTGAAGAATCTGAGGTTAATGGAAGGGCGTGAGAAGTCCGTTGTGAGTTTTTCCCTGTATAGGGTAAGTGTCAGCTCTCTCTTGAGGATGGTTATGGTTGGGGGAGATGTCATAGTCCAGTTCTTGAGAATTAGTTTGCGAGCTATCATGAGCGTCGTCAGTGACCATACGTCAGGAGGAGACCAGGTGATAAGTTGTTTATCCCAATATCCAAAGATGAGAAGAAAGGGGTCTCTCGGTAGTTTAGTCCTAGTGATGCCAAAGATAAAGGCAAGTGTCTGTTCCCAAAAGATCTCTATGTGAGGACAGGACCAGAAACGGTGAGTTAAAGTTGGCTTCGCTTGTTGGCATAGTGGGCAAGTCATTGAGTTAGGGGTGCTTGTTAGCCTGGTATAGGGGACGAAAGCACGATGGATTAGCTTCAGTTGTGATTCTCTCCAAGTCTCGCAGGGGGTGATTTTCAGTATAGAGTTATATCCCGATAGTATTTTGTGTTGGATGTCAGGGTCGGGAAAGTCTGTGTTCCATTTGTTAACTGCTTGAGTCACAGATGCGGGTGAGGATGCCAGTAGTATCGGCTTGTATAAGGCTGAAATGGAGTAGTTTCCACTGGCTAGAGCGACTTCCAGGGGGGATGATTTGACTCGATTTAGACTTTCTCTTCCTGATGAGAGTAGGAAACTCCTGCATTGCCCATAGTAGATAAGGTGGGAAAGTGGAAGAGAAAACTTTTCCGCTATTTCTTTAAAAGGGAGGATGGCTCCTGAGTTCGGGTTACAAAGAGAGGAGAATTTTGTGAGACCTTTCTTCTCCCACTCCAGGTACGCTTTGTGTTCCAATCCCGCTGGGAAGCTGGGGTTTCTTAGAATGGGAGTGTGCTTCGAGATAACAGCAGGTAGTGACAGGCATTTTCTCGTTTCACGCCAGGCAATGATTGTGTCTCTTAAGAGGAGGCTATGTTTCAGATCTTGCCTGAGTAGATTGGGCTTAGTGTGTAGCAGGGTTTCAAGTGAAAAAGGGTGGGCCATAGCTGATTCCAGTTCGTATGATGTGTACTGAGATGATTTAGACAGCCAGTCCAGACCTATGCGATTTAGGCATACCAGGTTATACAGTCTAGTATTGGGTAAGTTAGTCCCCCCCACGCCCCTGGGAAGATGTAATTTGTGGAGGGCAATGCGCGCCCTTTTTTTCAGCCACAGAAATTTTGAAAGTGCGCTATGAAGTATCTGAATATCTTTATGTTTAAGGAGCAAAGGTATTGTTTGCATTGGATAGAGAAGTCTGGCGAAACTGACCATTTTGTATAGAAAACATCTTCCCAGGAGCGAGAGGGGGAGATCCATCCAGCCCTCCAATTCTTGTGTAATCTTGGAAATCAATGGGGGGAAATTTAGTGTATAAATAGAAGAGGGGATTCTCCCAATTTTAACTCCCAGGTAGGTTATGAAAGATTTAGCTATGGCGAAGGGGGAATCAGGGGCCCACTCTGGCATGCGATGGCTGCCTAGACATAAGATCTCGCTTTTATGGAAATTAATGCGCAGCCCTGAGTACGACCTAAATTCTTGGAAGATGTCCTTAATAACATGTATATCTGAGGAAGGTTTAGCAGTGAAGATTAAAACATCGTCAGCGGGGGCGTGGCTTGGACGTGGTGGAGAGCGGACGTGCTCTGGCAGAGCTCCGGCTCCCTTGATTAAAATCTACAGGCATCTGAACTCCCTGTAGCAGGTGAGCACCCAAAAACCACCCTAAAGGCTCCCCTGCACCTTCCCCTACAGTCTGGACCAAAGATTGAAGCGATCCGCGGCGGACCTCCGGGACGCCCGAAATTTAGCCCGCGGCTTCGGTTGCGGCCTAGGCCGCGGCGGCTCCCAGACTTTTTAAGCCACAGATCGGAGTCCAAAACCCAGATGGAGAATCTCAGGGGCCCCTACTGACACACCCCAAGGAAAGTGCTGTTTAAGCTGGATCGCTCCGCGGCCGACTTCCGGGACGCACAAAATTTAGCCCGCGGCTTCATTTACGGCCTAGGCCGCGGCGGTTCCCGAGCACTTAATGTTATTGATCTGAGGTCCAAACCTTGACAGAGGACCACAGGGGCCCCTACTGACTCATCCCAGAGACTGTACTGATTACAGGACGCGCAGGTGAGACCCGCAGCGCGGTCAAAATGGCAGCCTAAACCCGGAGCTTTGGCACCAGGGGAGAGATTGCAGGCCTGCACAGCCTTTATTAATGGATTATGGGCAAAATAGGAAGACAGCTGCCCTTCTCCCAAACCCCTCAACCACAACCGAACCGTAACCTCCCGGAACTTTTTCGCCCGCGGACCCCAAAAAGTACCGAGGCCTCTACCTCAGGTTCTACTCAGAGCCCAGCAGGCATGGCGCGTAAGGCAGAGGACAATTCATCTAAAGCGAATATGCAACTTAGCCACGATAGACTTGTAGACTTGATCCAACAGGTCCCTAAAATGTCAGACCTGCAAAGCATAGCCACTGATATCAAGGGTGCCCTCACTGAAGCAGTCCTTGAACTCAAAGACGAACTACGTGGTGTATCTGACAGACTAGAGGAGGTTGAGAGAGCGGCGGGCAGACATGATGAAGATATCAGAGACTTACAACAATATAGTGCTAATTATCACTTCCATATGATCGAACTTCAACGCCGCCTGGAAGACCTCGATAACCGGGGGAGGAGGAAAAATTTGAGGATAAGAGGTATTCCAGAGAGCGTGGAGCATGATCAGATACCCCTGGCTCTCCAATCCTTATTTAACAACCTCATAGAACGCCCACAAGACTCACCGATCGAATTTGAGCGTGCCCACAGAGCCTTGAGACCTAGGGGCAGGGAGGGAGACCCCCCTGGAGACATCATCTGTTGTTTCGCTAATTATAAACTTAAGGAAGAAATTGCCACTAGAGCCAGAGACCAAGACGACATCCGCTTCAATGACAGTGAGGTGAAAATCTTCCAGGACCTTTCACAGATCACCCTGGGACATAGAAGAGCCTTGAGGCCTATTCTCTCCGTCCTACGTGAACGCAGAATAGTCTACAAATGGAAGTTCCCCTTTGGTCTCTGTGTGACTATTGGAAGCCGCTCCTTCACCCTACATACACCAGCGGACTTACCCCAATTCTTTGAATTCACCGCTTTGCCTGACATACCTGTTCCTGATTGGTACCAGGAGTTCGCGATACCACCAGCATGGAAGGACATCGCGCCCATCCCCTCGGAACAACGTACTCCTGGACGCAGATTCAACTCAACGCCCTATAGACGCAACAGAAGAGGCCCCGGTCCGGTTCAGGTCCCGGCACAGCAAGTTGATCTCCCAAATGATAACTGAACCACCCTGTTGAGCAATGTTTTTTCTGGTCGCAATGGCAGTTAAGACACGCTGGTCTTCCCCCCATCTGTTCCCCTTGTTCTTCTTCATTCACCTGACCTTTATCCCGGACACTTAGTGCTATCGAACAAACTAAACTCACCCTCCAGGTACCTTGCTCCAACAGACAATGTTGATGCTCGCTCTTCAGATGTATAACTCTATCTCCATCATTATCTCACTTGACTGTTGCTCTATTAAGGGCAACTAGCTAGAGAAGACTGCACACAAACTGGTTAAAGAGTTTTTGATTAATGATTATGTTGGGCAGCTACCATTTTTCAGAGGGTATCTGTTGGTATGGTAACTATAACAATCTCTTTAAATTCTTACTCTAACCAAGTAATTACCCCTTAACAGGTTTAACACAAGGTCATATTGTGATGTTGCTCGATAATCTTTACCTCCTTCTAGCTAACTGCTTTCTCCTACAACCTACCACCTCTCTTGAACCTGGCCTCAGCTTACCCTTCCTCCTCCCTAACTTTTCCTCTTCTCTAACTGCCTAACTTCTGCCTCTAATCCTAGCTTTTTATAAATCATCAATATGCAATATACTATATTGGTTCAGTTTTTAGTTCATGTTTGCTTGTTTTCCATTTGGTATTTTGCAAAGCAGAGATGGAGGATCCCGCGGCACGGGACAGGAGTCGACCGCTTAAGGTCGAGGCCTGCCCCATTTGGGGTGCTTACCCCCCCCCTCGGCCTATCTATTTAGGCCAGGAAGTACCGGGGTTTTCTTAAAGTGGGCCCGGGGACTCCAGGCGGCGGGATACCCTAGGCTAAGGCCGGTCCCCGCTGTCTTGGCCCTCGATTCATTAGTCCCCATCCCTCTGTCTCTCCATTTAACCTAATGGGCTGCCTTGCAGACTCGAGACCCTTACTCTCGGGTCTGTGAGGCCCCCCAGACCGCACAGATGTTAAAAGGTTTATTGTTTAAATGTTATTACAACATATCTCGATTAAGTTTAAGATACTTATGGTTTAAACATGATTAGAGTTATCCTCCTGTTATCCAAATCAGTTCGAATCATTGGGCCGGCACCTCTCCCCACTGGCCTGCCAGCTCCTCTTCCTGTGTAAAGCCACTCACCCCCTGTTCAGTCCGGATCTTCTGGACTGTACCTGACGAGGCGTTCCCTCAGTGGGTTGGTGTTGTACCCACCACCCCACAAGTCCTCGACCTCCCCTATTCCCCCTCGTTAACCCCGTCCTCCCCCCACTCCCTCAATCCCACTACTCACCTACCCCCTCCTAACCCATTCCC
The DNA here is from genome assembly GCA_018402905.1 of Glandirana rugosa. Lineage (NCBI taxonomy): Eukaryota > Metazoa > Chordata > Amphibia > Anura > Ranidae > Glandirana > Glandirana rugosa. The sequence goes on from BLSH010059885.1 coordinate 217,354, forward strand.
CCACCAGTCCCGGCCCCACTGTGATCAGTTGTTATACCTGTTACAGTTAACACCCCTCCTTTACCTCCACCTTACAAATGTCTACTCCCAACACTCTCAAAGTCCTCTCCCTAAATGTAAGGGGTCTTAACACCCCGGAGAAAAGGACAATGGTCCTTAACGAACTTCACAGACTCCGCGCCCAGATTGCTTTTCTACAGGAAACGCACTTTAGAGGCCCATCCATCCCCAAATGCACAAATAAAAGATATTCCTCAGTATATCATGCTTCTTCACTTGTATCCAAAACCAAAGGTGTAGCCATTTTAATAGCTGGTAATCTCCCCCTAATTGTTTCAGATGAGTTGGCGGATCCGGAGGGAAGATTCCTATTTTTGAAGGGGTCTCTTTTTGGTAGGCCCATTACTCTCGCTAATATCTACGCCCCCAACAAGCACCAGGTCTCCTTTTTTAGAGAGGCTTTCAACCAACTAATTCCATTCCATGAGGGCATGGTGCTGCTGGGGGGGGACTTCAACGTCCCACTTCAGCCCAATATGGACTCTTCCTCCGGCTCCTCCTCTCTACCATACAGGGCCCTTAAACAAATATCACTCCAACTCAACTCCCTCCTCCTTGTGATACTTGGCGCACCCTACATCCTAACACCAAAGACTTCTCCTTCTTCTCCCCTCCCCATCAGAAATACTCCAGACTGGATTATCTCTTCCTTTCCCAAAAAGATATCCATTATCTCCAGTCAGCAGCTATTGAACCAGCCACCTTTTCTGACCATAACCCAATCACTCTGACACTTAAATTCACTCACGAACCTGCCGGGGACAGATCATGGCGTCTAAATAGTTTTTTGCTCTCAGACCCTAATTACAAAGCCCAACTAAAAGAAGAACTAGATACATACTTCAACCTTAACTCCAAAACTGATGCCTCACTGCTCAGCGTGTGGCTAGCCCATAAATGTACCTTGCGGGGGAAATGCATCGCCCTTTCTACCCATATTAAAAAACTCAAACAATCTAAAGTAGACAACCTTATGGCACACATCCGCAGACTAGAATCCACACATAAACGCTCCCAAGCCACTTCCACTCTGGAGGAGCTCACCCAGGCGAGGAAAACTCTACTTGAGGAGCTGCATGTACAAATACGGAAAAAATTTATCCTCACTTCCAAATTATTTTACGAACATGCCAATAAAAATGGCAAGTTGCTGGCGAGACTCCTCCAGGGTAGAAAAACGCAGTCCAATGTCCCTTTCCTGTTTGACAGCGCGGGCCATAAGAGGATTAATAATAGAGAAATAGCCAAAACTTTTGCTGAATACTACTCCAAACTTTACAATCTTCCAACTAATAACCCCTCCAATAAGGATGATCAGCTCCATTCCTTAGACATCAGAAACTACCTGAAAGAGGCTAATATCCCTAAATTAGCGGATATAGAAACCCTTGAAAGACCCATTACCACGCAGGAATTCCTCAATACCATTAAATCACTCAAACCTGGAAAATGCCCGGGCCCAGATGGTTTTCCCAACTTATACTACAGAACATTCCCGGATATTTTGGCCCCTTACTTTGTTAAAGCTTTCAACACATTAGCCAAGACCCCATTACCCCCAAGAGAGCTTCTTGAGGCCCATATATCGGTCATCCCAAAACCCGGCAAGAACCACTCTTTACCCGAGAATTATCTCCCCATATCTCTTCTTAATTCAGACATCAAGATTTTCGCGAAGATTCTGGCGAGCAGATTACAACCCCTCCTACACACACTGATCTCCAGGGATCAGGCCGGTTTTGTCCCTGGCAGGGAAGCGTGGGACAACATAATTAAAGCTATTAATCTCAATCATTGGCTTAACACAACCCACCAAGAGGGTTTTTTTCTGTCCACTGACGCTGAGAAGGCGTTCGACAGAGTGGCCTGGGACTTTATGTCAAGTGTTCTAAGGAATCTGGGAATGGGTGAGTTTATGACAACAAGCATTCTCAGTCTATACTCAAATCCCAGTGCTAGAATTAGAGTCAACGGCTGCCTGTCGGACGCCTTCCAGGTCAGAAACGGGACGAGACAGGGTTGCCCCCTGTCCCCCATTATCTTTATCCTTACGATTGACCCTTTATTGAGGCGCATCAATGTAAATCGTGACATCTCAGGCATCTCAATCAACGATAAAGAATTCAAATGTGCGGCGTTTGCTGACGACATTTTACTATTTCTCACCAAACCCCTGATTACCATTCCCAAATGTACTGAGAGAATGTGAAAGATTTGGAAAACTTTCCAATTTTAAAATTAATTTCAAAAAATCCCATGCCCTAAATGTGACCCTGTCAAACTTTGCACATCAAGCCTGCGCTGATTCTTCCCCTTTTGAATGGCGTTCATCCGAAATTCCCTATTTAGGAATTAGACTCCCAGCCAAGCTAAGAGACCTCTACGATTTAAACTTCCACCCATTTCTGCAGAAATGCACCAGTGACCTGGACAGCTGGTCTGGCCTAGGACTTTCATGGTTTGGAAGAGCGGCTTCCCTTAAAATGACTGCTCTCCCGAGATTTCTATATTTGGCCCAGGCTATCCCAATGACCCTGCCTAACTCATTCTTTCGGACTTTGAATGCTAAGATCAGTTCCTTTATCTGGATGAAATCCCCACCCAGAATCAGTCTCACCCGACTCTCAGCCCCAAAGAATGAGGGAGGTATCGGATTGCCAAATTTCAGAAAATATCATCAAGCAACGCTCCTGACTAGATTAGTTGACCACCACATACACTCCCCCTCAAAGGATTGGGTTGATCTCGAAAACCAAATACTAGGAGCCCAGTTCTGCAACATGGCATGGTCTAGGGGAGGGCTTCAACTCCTAAGAGCTAAGGATCACCCACTAATTTCACCTATCCTGCATGCCATGCAATCTATTTCCAAAAATCTTAAGCTTTTCTCCATCCCTGGGCCATTGACTCCCATCAAGGACAATGTTGACTTCCCCCCAAGCCGGGATAACAATTTCCCTCTTCCCAATGCAATTTTGAATCTAAAAGCTACCCACTTTTTTCGCAATGGCAAGTTCATACCCAGCGACATCCTTTCGGAAGCACTCAATTCCCCCAAAATTGTGCAGTGGCCCTACTTCCAGATCCGTCACTATCTTACCAGCACAGCAAACAAATCAGCCGTGTCGAGACCAATGACGAACTTCGAGAAACTTTGCCTTGGCCCCCCCCAGAAACATCTGATTGCAACTATCTACTCCCTTCTTTCCTTTTCTGACTCAAAATCTCTAAACCCAATAATCAAGGCTTGGGCCTACCCGAACAGGCAAGACCTTACACCAGATCAATGGAAAATGGCCTGTTCAACAGCCCTAAAAGGCACCCTTAATGTGTCAACCCAGGAACACAACTACAAAGTTCTGACACACTGGTACAGAACACCACATTTTTTACACCTAATATCGCCCAAAATCCCAGACATATGCTGGAGATGCGGCTCCCACTCAGGAACGATGCTCCACATTTGGTGGGAATGTCCCCTAATAGTTCCCTACTGGTCAACTATCCATGATATCATTCGCAAAGTTACTTCTCAACAAATAGAATTTACTGACCAACAATTCCTCATCCATTTTTCCAAACACATGAAAGGTTCTTACAAAAAATCCCTGGTAATGCACATGGTAAACGCTGCAAGGCTTTGCATCCCTGTCCTTTGGAAACAGAAGAAAATCCCCACAATCAGAGACTGGGTCACTAGACTAAACAGAATTCAAGAGATGGAAGAGTTGATAGCAATTGCTGCTGAGAATATCTCTTCTTATCACAAGACATGGTCTTGCTGGATCAACTACAGAGACTCGACACAATATCGCAATATGTTAGACCCCATTTGAATTATAAAACGGTAGTATGAATAAAGAGCAAAACTTTATATTAGACTAACTTCTGGTACACCTTGCCCTCACCTTCCCCCCTACCCCTCCCCCTCCTTCCCCCCCTATCCCCATTCCTTTACCTCCCCTCTCCTTCTCCAACCCTCCAAACTCTTTCCAGTACTTCGTTTGTTGCCCCAGGCATACCCCCACATCTACTTAGTTAACTTCAGACTCTTTTAGATCAATCTTCCCGGACTTCAACACATAAACTCCCTAATGCTGTGTTTCCACACCCTTACAATAATGTGAGTAGATTGGCAACCGGTATATATCTACCATCTTTATATTTAATTATGCAATATTTCTTTACTTGAACCTTAAAAGTTACGTTCTAATGCTTTATTTTTACTATGTACTAGTTTTCCACTGTGCTTTTATCACTTATTGTTCTAAGTCATGGCAATGAACATGTACTGTACAGTTGTATATTCAATAAAGCTTTTGTGGAATTAAAACATCGTCAGCAAAAAGGGCGGAGCGGATTTCATGGTCTGCAAAAGGGATGCCGTGAATGGGAGCAATAAAAGTTAGGTGTCTAGAAAGAGGTTCCATGGCCAGATTAAAGAGTAAGGGTGATAGGGGGCAGCCTTGTCTTGTACCTTTAAATAACCTGAATTCTTGGGAGAGGATCCCTGCGACCACCAGCTTAGCTTTAGGGGAGGCGTACATTTCTTTGAGCATATGTAGGAAAGGACCAACAAAGCCCATTTTAGTAAGGACTAGGTTTAGCCATTCGAAATTGACGTTATCGAATGCTTTTTCTGCATCCAAGGCAATGATGGCCAGTTCAGCTTCGCTGTGCGAATTGGCATAGTCTAGGGCCATCATTACCTTGTGAATATTCAGGGTGGCGGTCCTGCCCTTAACAAAGCCCGATTGTGCTGGGTGAATTAATGTGGGGAGAATATTGGCCAAGCGGGTGGCGATTATTTTTGACAGGATTTTAACGTCTAAATTTAGGAGAGAGATGGGCCTGTATGAACCTGGATCTAGTGGGTCTTTCCCTTTCTTTTCCAACAGTTTGATGATGGCCTGTTGGCCTGTAGCAAGATATGGGCCCCCTTCCCAGATGTGCTGATACACCTTAAGGAGCGTGGGAGCTATAATCGATTGGAAGGATTTGTAAAATTCGCCTGTATAACCATCGGGGCCTGGGGCTTTGGCTGGTGCTATTTTTTGGATAGTGTCTGTTATTTCTTGGGCTGTTATTGGGGCATTAAGGTAGGTGAGATTTAAGGGGGAAATTTGGGGAATATCCAGGGTGTTTAGGAATTCCCTGGCTTTAGGTAGGTTTATGTCGTCCAGGGCATATAGATTGCCATAGAAATCATACATGACCTTGGCTAAATCCTGTGGATTGGTTTTGATATTGCCTACCGGGTCGCGTAGTGCGCGAATGTGAGTGGGGGTGTGTGGACCTTTACATAATCTTGATAAAAGTTTGCCTGGCTTGTTACCGAATTTAAAGAACGTAGCATCCACACGGGCTTTTTTGGATAGTTCGAGAGCATCAGCCCAGTGGTCGAACTCTCGTTTAGCTGCTTTCCAAGTGGCTATGTTTTCATTGGAGTTATCGGTGGTGAGGGCTCTCTGTGCTAGTTGGAGTTTCTGGCTGGCCTCCTTGAATCTAGCCATGTTGTGTTTTTTGAACGACGCTGCGTAAGAAATGATTCTGCCTCTAAGATAGGCTTTTCCTGCTTCCCAAAATAAATTGGGGTTATCAAGATGATTTATATTGTCCTGGGAGTATTCATCCCATGCCCTGGATAGGAAGGTCTGGAAGTCAGAGACTTGGGCTAAGTGTGAGGGGAAGCGCCACAGCTTGGGATTCAGGATCGGGTTGGGGTCTACCAGGGAGATCGAGACTGGGGCATGGTCTGAGATTGCTATTTCCTCTATTTTAGAATCCTCTAATAGAGGGATGCAAGACTCTGAACCAAATATATAGTCGATTCTTGTAAAAACCTTGTGGGGTGCTGAAAAGAAAGTAAATTCCCTGTCTGTGGGATGTTGGAGTCTCCATAGGTCGTGCAGACCGAGGGATTCCATAGTTGAAGCTAGGATAGTTGATTCTGAAAGGTTGTGGTCGGCTAACGGAATTTTGGGACGAGATCTATCAACGGGATTGTGCATGGTGCAATTAAAATCTCCGGCAATGATGTGGGGGAGATTGGGGTATTTTAAAAGATGCGTTGCTAGGGATGTAAAGAACTGTTTGGTCGGACTGTTCGGAGCATAAATGTTAGAGATCAGAAGGGTTTTGTCACCCCAACTGAGTTTCACCGTTATGAAACGACCCTGGGAATCAGTGTCCACCGAAATGACTTTATATTGCGTGTTTTTACGAATTAGAATCAGGACTCCACCTTTACGTCCCATGGCTTCAGAACCTTCTACCGTGCCTACCCAAAATTTTTTCATGCGGTGAAAATCAGATTTGGGAAGGTGAGATTCCTGGAGTAAGGCAATATCCGCCCGCATCCTCTTTAAGTGCCTCAGGATTTTAGCTTGCTTTATTGGTGACCTAAGTCCTTTTATGTTCCAGGAGACTATTCTCATAAAAATGGGATCGTGGATTAGAGAAGGAAGATAAATAAGAACTGGTGAGAGCTGGTTGGTGCGATAATTTGGCCTGGATTCGAGGAACCTTCAGATTGACCCTAAGTGGGATGGTGTGGTTATAGAGTGGCAGAGGATCATAGTAACAGAGTATGCAGAACCTTACTACAAGTAAAAAGGCAAGGAAACTATACCTTGAGAGTAACACAAAATACAACAACATCATGTGGGACTTCCTTTTTTTCCACATGTACTCACTGCACTGATACAGTTCCCTGTAGCAGGAGCCCTGTGAGAGAGAAGAGGAGAGTTAATCCGTGGGAGCGATAGAGGTGAAGGCCTCTTGACCAGTCCCCGTGGAAGTTGTAGAGTCCGACAGGTGGTAGGAAGAAAAAGTATATCTGGTGGAGGGGAGTGTAGATCAACTTAACTTCTGTGTCTATCCAGTCATCCTCCGTGTCGAGAACAAGAGTAGACAATGGAGAGGAGACGTTTAATCCATGTTTTCAGTAGCCTGGTCTCCCGTCGGTTTGAAACGCTTGGGGTGATCCTTGCGGGGGCTTCTGTGGTCGGAGGAACGCATGGCTGTTGGGTCTTTGGAAGCAACTCTGGCGTAGGAATCCTGACGAAGGGAACGAAGATAATCGTCTGCTTCAGCTGGGTCTTGGAAGGACAGTTGATCCCCGTTAGGGGCCTTCATGCGCAATGTGGCTGGAAACGCCAGGGTAAATTTTATGTTGCATTTGAAGAGTTCCGCGCATATTGGTTGAAAGGCTTTTCTTTTCCTCGCGACGTCAGCTGAGTAATCAGCAAAAATAAGGATGCTGGTACCTTCTATGCGCAGGGATTTCATCTGGCGGTATTTCTGGAGGATCTCCTGTTTTTCGGCATATTTTAAATACTTTGCGATGATAGGCCTGGGAGCGTTCCGGTCAGGTTTTGGTGCTCCGAGTTGATGTGCTCGCTCTACTATGCAAGGCCTAGGGAGTCCAAGTGCCTCGGGTATCTTAACGCCACAGAAGTGTATCAGAGCCGAGGGGGAGAGTGATTCTGGGACGATTCAAGTCCTCCAGTTTTTCAGACATCCATTTGATTTGCTTATCTTGGTCTTGGTCCGATTTGTGAGCTTGGTAGGCTTCATCCTCTAGGTTAGAGATACGATGCTCTACTTCATTCAGTCTTTCGGCGTGTACCTTTAATTCTTTATGGAAGTTGCGTAGGCCTGCCTGGACTGCTTGTTCTACTGAGCTGGCTATGGTGGGAGCTAGGAGGGCCGCCACGGCTTTTGCTATCATTTCTGTGTCACAGTTGCATGAAGAGGAGGACTGGGGGGGTGTCGTACTCACTTCCATTCCACCGTGTGTTGTTAGGCCTGAGGTTTCCGGCCGCGTGGTCGGATCCGAAGGTTCGTTGCAAGAGATGGACAACGATTGCACCGGCGTGTCCGAACGAACGCCCGCCTCCGGGCCTCGATTCGTCGTGGAAGAACGGGAGCTGTTTTTTTCCATGAATCGGTCCATAGATCTTTTCCCGGAGCCTTTAGAAGCCCGATTTTTCGTCTTGAGTAGCAGAGGAAACCCACGGAAAGGAATTTAAGGCAGATTCTTGGGTCTGCTGCGGGAGCTGAGGAGAGAGGCAGCTACTCCATGAGGCGCCGGAACCGGAAGTAGGACCATCATTTTAAAGAAGCAATTTTACCTGCCCAGGACAGTTCGACTTGAGCAATACGTGAGAGATCTTGTTGGATATGGTTTAAGAGTGGTTTAACATTAGTGTCTGCCAGTTGTGACATTTTGGCAGTTGAGGTGAGCCCTAGGTAAGGAATGGATTGGTCTGTCCAGGTATATGGGAGATGAGATTCTAAATGAGCCTGCGCTTGGGAATTAACCCCTAGGTCTAAAATTAAGGATTTAGTAAAATTGACTTTGTAGTACAATAAAGTACTAAAGTGGTTAATGACTTTGTGAGCAAATGGGAGTGAGATGGTTGGGTTGGTTATGAGAAGTATTATATCATCTGCAAATACGTTTCTAACGTGTGACTTTTGGTGGAGTCTAAAGTCTGATATACTTGGGTGTGCCTGAATAGCTTCTGCTAGCAGCTCTATAATCAGGTTGAAAATAGATGGGGAAAGTGGGCCCCCCTGCCCGGTGTCATTAGAGATTTTAAAGGATAACAGACCTTCAGTGAAGACCTGGGCAGAGGGTTGGGGGTATAAGGCTAAAATAGCTGAGAGGATTTTCCCTTTAAAACTGAATTTCTGGAGGACGGCGGACATATAACCCTAGTGAATTTTATCATAAGCCTTCTCTGCGTTTATGGAGAAAAGCAGAGGAGGCAATCGGTGAGTCTCTGTGTAATGAATGATATTTATAATGCGTCTGGTGGCATCAGATGCTTGGCAACCCTTTGGAAAGCCCAATTGATCAGGTTTCACTACGGACAGAAGGATGGCAGCCTTTTAGCCAGTAGTTTAGCGTAGACTTTTATGTCCGCATTCAGTAAGGAGATTGGGTGGAAGTTAGCTGGCATGGTGGGGGGTTTATCTGGTTTGGGCAAAGTAATAATGTGTGCTTTAAGCATTTTAAAGAACCTATTTAGGCAGCTTCCTGAAACACTGATAGGAGATGTAAGGTTAAGATATCTTTGAAAAGTTTAAAATATTGATTTGTAAATCCGCCTGAGCCTGGGGATTTACCAGTAGAGAGGGAAAGTATAGTGCGGTCAATTTCCTCTTTGGTGATCGCAGCATTCAAAGGCTCTAATTGGGATGATGACAGAAATGGAAGATTTAGCTTGGTCAAGAAGTCTTTGATAGCTGGTTCAGAAGGGTGTGGGGTATTCAAATAATTTTTCAAGTTATATAATGTGCCATTGTAGTCAGGAAAACGGTCAGCTATTGCATGTGGATTCATAATTTTGTCTTGTGTGATGGGCTGGAGAATATGTGGAATTTTAGTCTTAACTTTCTGGGTCTTGAGTCTATTAGCTAGGAGCTTGCCCACTTTATTATTGTTGACATAGTAATCTAATTTAACCACTTGCCGACCGTCAACCGCAGGTTGACGGCGACAAGGTGGCTCGACATTGCAAACCGCCGTCATACGACGGCGGCCGCGATATCATGCACTGTGAGCGCGCGCGCGACGCCGCTCACTGTGTTCGGGGGGGGCAGGGAGCGGGTGCCGTGGACTCGATCTCCGCCGGCTACCCGCGATGCCCCCTCCGCAGTGAAAGAACGGAGGTCCGTGTAAGTAAACACGGATCTCCATTCTGTGAGAGGGAGAAGGGCTGTGATCACAGCCTTCCTCTATATGGAAGCTGTGATCATCCCCTTTCCCCAGCCAGCCCAGCCCCCATACAGTTAGAACACACCCAGAGAACACAGTTAACCCTTAGAGCGCCCCCCAGGTTAACCCCTTCACTGCCAATGGCATTTACACAGTAATTAGTGCATTTTTATAGCACTGATCGCTGTATAAATGCCAATGGTCCCAAAAAAGTATCAAAATGGTCCGACATGTCTGCTGCAATATCGCAGTACCGCTAAAAATTGCAGTTCGCCGCCATTACTAGTAAAAAATAAAAAAAAAATAAAAACCCCAGAAATGAATTTTCCTCATCCGTAAACGCAGCCACTTTTGCTCAAACCAATCAATAAACGCCAATTGCTATTTTTTTTATCACAAATATGAGGAAGAATATAAATCAGCCAAAACCGATGAAAAAAAATGTTTTTTTATATTTTTTTTTGGATTTGTATTTTAGCAAAAAGTAGGAAATGTGGGTTTTTTTGTAAAATTGTCGCTCTTCTTTTGTTTATAGCGGCAATCAGAAATGAGGCAGCGGTGATCAAATACCACCAAAAGAAAGCTCTATTTGTGGGGAAAAAAGGGCGCAAATTTCGTTTAGGTACAACGTCGCACGACCGCGCAATTGTCAGTTAAAGCGATGCAGTGCCGAATCGCAAAAAGGGCTCTGGTCCTAAAGTGTGAAATCCTTCCGGGGCTGAAGTAGTTAAGTCAACGCATGGGGAGATCATTCTGGGAACAAAGCAGCTCCCTAAAGGTTATGGCCTAGTTTAGACAGTTTTGCTGCTAAAAAATGTTAGGGGGTTTTGAGCATCCAGGATACGAATTTCAGATAGCCATATGAAGCTTCCGCGTTCTGGAGCTGAGTTTAAGAATCCTCACACCTCTCATGTAAGCTTAACCACTTCAGCCCCGGAAGGATTTCCCATGTTAGGACAAGAGCACTTTTTGCGATTCAGCACTGTGTCGCTTTAACTGACAACTGCACGGTCGTGCGGCGTTGTACCCAAACAAAATTTGCATCCTTTTTTTCCCACAAATAGAGCTTTCTTTTGGTGATATTTGATCCCCTTTGCGTTATTTCTGATCACCACTATAAACAAAAAAACAGCGACAATTTTGCAAAAAAATCCCAAATTTCTCACTTTTTGCTAAAATACAAATCCAAAAAATAAAAAAAATTAAAAAAAACAAATTTTTTCATTGGTTTTGGCGGATTTTTATTCTTCCTCATATTTTTGGTAAAAAAATAGCAATCTGCATTTATTGATTGGTTTGAGCAAAAGTTGCCTTGTTTACAAATGATGAGAATTCATTTATGGTGTTTTTATTTATTTATTTTTTTTTTACTAGTAATGGCGGCGATCTGCGATTTTTAGCGGTACTGAAATATTGCGGAGGACACGTCAGACCATTTTGACACTTTTTTAGGACCATTAGCATTTATACAGCGATCAATGCTATGAAAATGCATTGATCACTATGTAAATGCCATTGGCAGTGAAGGGGTTAACCTGGAGGGGGCACTCTAAGGGGTTAACTGTGTTCCCTGTATATATTCTATCTGTATGGTCGCTGGGCTGACTGGGGGAGGGGAGTGATCACAGCTTCCATGTACAAGGAGCTTGTGATCTCAGCCCTTCCCCCTCTGTCAGAACGGAGATCCGTGTTTACATACACGGACCTCCGTTCTTTCACTGTGGGGGAGCCATCGCGAGTAGCCGTCGGCGATCGAGTCTGCCCTACCCGCTCCCTGGCTCCCCCAGAACACAGTGAGAGTGGGAGCGTGCCTCCGGCGTCGCGCGCGCTCTCACAGTGCGCAATCTCGCAGCCGCCGTCATATGATGGTGGTTTGCGATAACGAGCCACCTTGTCACCGTCAAACTGCGGTTGGGGGTCAGCAAGTGGTTAAAGGACATTCCAATTGGTAAAGGGGTTTGTGGCTTCAGGGACACTGAATTGGAAAAACTATTTCAAGGGTTGGGGCTGTCTGATTTTCAGGGTTTTGTACTACAGAGTTGTTGCATCACCACAACCGTGTTGGTGCAAAGGCGCTTCCTTGCTCTATTTGTAAAGTGATAGGTGCATGGTCAGACCATGTGATATCCTGGTTACAGGATTTAGACAATCTCTGCAACAAAAAACACCAAGCATCATATAAATCATTTCCACTAATGAGTAGAGTTGAGCGAACCTCTGGAAGTTCGGGTTCTGCTGGTCCGGCTGAACTACGGGACAAAGTCCGGGTTCGGGTCCGGACAGAACCTGAACGTTCGCACGAACCCCGAACCCCATTGAAATCAATGGGGACCCAAACTTTTAGGCACAAAAATGGCTGTAACAATGTCCTGGCAAGTGCTAGAGGACTGCAAAAGGAAGTAAAATGGGGGTAAAAGTAGGGCAAGTGCCCTACAAAAAAATGGTGATAGGGAAAATAAATTAAAATCAAATAAAAAATGGGAAGGGGGGTGGATGTGGAGTAGGAGCCTAGAGGTTGACTAGGCCGTGACTGTGGCAGTGTAGGTGGAAGTGGCGGTGGTAGAGGAGTAGGAGGAGGCAGCCAACATGGTATTATTTTTTTGTTTGTTTATAATTGGGGTAGCCCCCAAAATATTGAGGCCTATTCAAAAAAACAAGTATATGAATGGCTGTGTGAGTCCGGTCTAAATGTTTATTCTGCACAAGGTACAGACAAGTCTTGTGGGATATAAAGGTTTGCTTGTCCACGTTGGATGTGGACAAACGGCTCCGCTTGTCTGTGATAACGCCCCCTGCCATGCTAAACACACGTTCCGACAATACACTGGCTGCAGGGCAGGCCAGCACCTCCAAGGCATAAAGGGCAAGCTCAGGCCATGTGGCCAATTTGGAGACCCAGAAGTTTAATGGGGCAGACCCATCAGTCAGTACGTGTAGGCGTGTGCACACATACTCTTGCACCATGTTGCTGAAATGCTGCCTCCTGCCAAGACGTTGTCTATCGGCTAGTTGTGCTGTTTGTTGTGGAGGGCTGCTGACAAAGCTTTGCCACATTTCAGCCATGGTAACCCTGCCTTCTGAGGTGCTGGCGGTGGCACAGCTGCGTTGGTGGCCTCTTACTCCTCCTCCTCCTCTACCTTCACCTTGTGCTTCCGCTGAGCCCCCGGTGTCATTTGGGAATGCCCTCAGCAGCGCCTCTACCAGTGTGCGCTTGTAGTCGCGCATCTTCCTCTCACGCTCCAGTGAGGGAATTAAGAATGGCACGTTGTCCTTGTAACGGGGATCCAGCAGGGTGGCCACCCAGTAATCAGTGGAAGTTACAATGTGGGCAACTCGGCTGTCGTTGCGCAGGTACTGCAGCATGTAGTCGGCCATGTGTGCCAGGCTGCCCACAGGCAAAGGCAAACTGTCCTCTGTGGGAGGTATATCATCTGTGTCCTCTGTATCCCCCCAGCCATGCTCCAGTGATGCCCACGAGCTGCGTTGGGTGCCACCCTGCTGCATTTCCTCCTCCTCCTCATCTTCCTCGTCCACCTCGTCCTCCAGAACTGTGCCCTGGCTTGAATATTTTGTACCTGGCCTATGCTGGTGCAGGAACCCACCCTCCGAGCCACTTGCTAATGACTGGCCTGATAACCGTGGAAATGACCCCTCTTCCTCCTCCTCATCCTCCTGTGCCACATCCTCTTCCATCATGACCCGAAGTGTTTTTTCAAGGAGACATAGAAGTGGTATAGTAACGCTGAGAACAGCATCATCGGCACTGGCCATGTTGGTGGAGTACTCAAAACACCCCAATACGCTACACAGGTCTCACATGGAGGCCCACTCGTTGGTGGTGAAGTGTTGCTGTTCCGCAGAGCGACTGACCCGTGCGTGCTGCAGCTGAAACTCCACTATTGCCTGCTGCTGCTCGCACAGTCTCTCCAGCATGTGCAAGGTGGAGTTCCACCTTGTGGGCACGTCGCATATGAGGCGGTGAGCGGGAAGGCCGAAGTTCCGCTGCAGCGCAGACAGGC
>BLSH010059885.1:262853-275875 GCA_018402905.1 Glandirana rugosa
TTGAACAAACACGTCCCTTCCCTACCGAGCGGACCTTTTCATCACCGCCGACCCTTGGTGCATGACACCCTGTCGGTGGCGGTAGTCCAAAAACTTTGACAGACACGGGTTCTCTGCCTTACTGTCGTAAAGTTTTCGGTCCTTAAAACTTTACGACCGTAAGTCCCGGTCCCCAGCACCCACCCCTCACCCCATGAAGGAGAAAGAGAGGTCACAAACCCTCTACCTGTCGACATTATAAGGTACCCTGGTACACCTTTACGAACCCCAAAGGTCTCGGCCTCCACCTGCTTCCTCTTCTGCTGCTGCCTCGGCCTCTTCCTCCACCTCTACAGTGACAGTGTCACCTGCCACCCAGCAAACAGATGATATGACAGCAATGCCACCATGTCTGCCACCGTCCCCAAGCATTTCCACATGGTCCCATGGAATATTACAGCTGTCCATCTCCCAAACACTGGAGAGAAAGAGGAAGTACCCCACTCCCCACCCACGACCCCTGGCCCTGAATGCCAGCATTTCAAAATTCCTGGCTTTTGAAATGCTGTCATTCCGTCTCTTGGGCACAGACAGTTTCAAAAACCTGATGGCGGTGGCTGTCCCACAGTACGTGGTTCCCAGCCGCCACTACTTTTCCAGGCGAGCCATCCCTTCCCTGCACAAACAAGTTGGGGACAAGATCAAGTGTGCACTCCGCAACGCCATCTGTGGCAAGGTCCACATAACCACTGATACATGGACCAGTAAGCATGGGCAGGGACGCTATATCTCGCTAACTGCACACTGGGCAAATGTAGTGGTGGGTGGGCCTGAGTCGGCTAGCCATTTGGCGCATGTCCTTCCACCACCGAGGATTGCAGGGCATTTCTGTTTTGTTTTTGTTTTTTTTATTCAATGGTTTTTATTGTAGTTTCAAAATGATACATAACAGCATCAGTTATCAATTACAAGATACAGGAATGCATAGAAACATACCAGTACATCCGTTTTGTTGACATTTGGGGTTATAGAGGACGTGATCCTCAAATGATGCTGTATCTAAACAGGTTAAATGAACATTAAGTATCATATAAAAGTATTATAGCAAAACATTTCAGTTGCGTAAATTCAATAAACACAGAATTTTGGGGAGGGAGGTTATGTTTAACATAAATTGTTTAATTTCCCTAGGAGGGAATTCGTTTTGATCCTTCTCATTGAGAGAAGATGTGGGAAGCGCCGCTTTCCCTTGCCGGAGGCCTCCCCGTCCACCCCTATGGGGTCAAATCTGTGGAAGGGGAGAGCTTATCCAGCCCGGGGAACAGTGAAGGTATAGATTTAGAGCTAGGGATTTTCCAAACCATCTCTCAAGAGGGGAGGGTGCCCCCGAATTGGGGTTCCTTGAGCTCTCTAATTGGGATTTTTTTAAGCCTCCCCTTTGAGATTCTCAGTTTAGGGGTAAAGGCCATGGTCTAGCTGGTAAGGGCTATAAACATTCTTAAGCGAACTACGATTAAGAAAGGGTTAGATGAGAGAGGCGAGAGTAAGAGAAGGGAGAAAGGAAGGATCAGGAGAGGGGAAAAAGAGGTGTTGAAGGAGTTCAGATATATATAAACATATAAAAATATAAAAATGAATCCTCGGGTGTCAAGAGTAATCTGAGAGGTGACCTGGGTATAGTGGTACCTTTGTGTAGATAGCCCAAGGTTCCCAGATCTCTCTGAACCTGTCTTCTCTGTCGAGCAATTTAGCTACTAAGAGCTCCTGGGTCATGATCCAAGAATTTTTTTTCCGAACGTTGTGTATGGAAACTTTGGGTTTTTACCAGGCTTTTGCTAGGGAAACCTTGGCACCTACTATCATCAAGTTTAGTAACGTTTGTTTATTTTTGGGGAGTCCTGTCACTCTTTGGAGGAGAAGGGTGACCTCAGGTGAGGGTGTGATGTGTTGTCCCAGCACATTCTTTGCCATGTTAAAGAATTTTTTCCAGAAGGATCTAATACGTGGGCAAGTCCACCAAACATGAGACATGGTGCCCTGTAGGTCACATCCCCGGAAACATAGGGGGGAGGAAGAGGGGTATATTTGGGCTAAGCTGGCTGGTGTATAATACCATCTCAGCAGGACCTTGGTATTGGCTTCTATTAATGTTATGTTCAGTATGCCTTTTTGTGCCCGTTGGGCAGCTATTGTCCACGAGTCCAGCTTTAGTTGTATATTCAATTCTTTTTCCCAGGCCACCGCATAGGCCGGTTTGTCAGTTTTCTGGATCAATAAGGCATATATTATGGAGATACCTCCTCTTTGGGCCAAGGCCCCCGCGCACCATGTCTCATAATCGGAGGGGTTTGGATTTTTATCCTTGTTTTTCCATATTGATTGTAAGAAATGAGAAATTTGTGAGAATCTGTAGAATTCTTTTGGGGGCATGTCAAGTTTCGAGGTGCAGTAAGATTTGGAGATTGGTCCCTGACTTGTGAGGAAATGTCCGATCCTAAAGAGACCCTTATTGAGCCACCATTTAAAGGCTTGTATATTTAGACCCGGAGGGAATGCCGGGTTATTGAAGATGTGGGATAGTGGTCTGAGTGTGGAGATTAATAAGCCAGTCTTGTAAAGTTTGTCTGTTAGGGCTACAGAGTGTGAAAGGGTTGGGGCCAAGATAGGCGGGCGCGAGGAGGGTTGACTGCATAGTAGGAAGTCAATCGTATGTTTGGGGATTGCTTGTCGTTCCATAGATACCCAATCTGGCTTGGGGCCTTTAGAGTATACCACCGAGATCTGTGCTAATTGTGCGGCTTGGTAGTAGGACCATAGGCATGGTAATCCCAGGCCTCCCTGTTTTTTGGAGCGGATTAGGGTGGCTTTGTTGCATTGTTGTAAGATTTGCTTAGTGGAATTGGGATTGATCTGAACAGGTATAGAATGCGTGGTAGTATGTTCATTTTAATCGAATTGATTTTCCCTATCCAGGACAAGCCGGTGGGTGCCCATTTTCGAAGATCAGCTGAGATGATTTTAAGTAGGGGAGGGTAGTTTGCTGCGAACAATTTCCCGATAGAGTCCGTTAATTGTATGCCTAGATAGGGAAGAGTCTGTGAGGCCCAGGAGAATGGGAAATTAGTTTTCAGTAGTTCTAATGTTGGTGTTGGGATTGTGATATTAAGGGCCGTTGATTTTGTGGTGTTTACTGTGAGACCCGAGACCTCGCCAAAATCTTTTAGAAGCTTAAGCACATTGGGGGTCGTGACCAGAGGGTTTGTCATGAATAACAGGAGGTCGTCCGCGAACAGAGCGCATCGATGTTCTTGAGTGCCACACCTCACCCCTTTGAAATCTGGATGGGTTCTGATCGCTATCGCAAGGGTTTCTATCGCTATTGCAAAGAGAATCGGAGATAGGGGACAGCCTTGCCTGGTGCCTTGTGTGACCGGGAAGGGCTCGGAGTATTGGCCTAGGAGGCGAACCTGTGCGTTGAGATTAGTGTATAAAGCTGTTAAGGTAGTGATAAAGTGTGGGCCGAAACCCCATCTGTGGAGGATCTCGAAAAGATAAGGCCATGAAACCTTATCAAAGGCCTTATGGAGGTCTATGGAGAGTAAATATCCTTCTTGTGATGGACCACCGTCCCAGTTCGAATTCAGCAGGGAGATGATGTCGATTGCTCTCCTCACCTGGTCAGGGCCTTGTCTTCCCGGGATGAACCCCACTTGATCTTTGTGTATGTATTGTGAGATAAAGCTTGACAGTCTTGAGGCTAAAATTTTCGTCATTAATTTAATATCGTTGTTAATTAATGAGATCGGGCGGTAGTTTACGATGTCAGTGTGGTCTTTGCTGGGTTTTGGAATTACTAAGATGAATGCTGAGTTTAGGTCCTTGTCCAGAGGATTACCCATGCGAATATTGTTATAGAAGCGAGCCAAGTAAGGGGCTACTAGTGGGCCAAATTTTTTGTCTGAAGGGGTCCCCTGTAGTTTCCCTTTATAGAGGGATGCATAGAAGGAGTGAAATTCCTTCATGATTTTGTCAGGATTTTGGGTTAGATCTCCAGTTCTGGTGCGTATTTTGGGTACAGTGTTTAGGTGTGATGATTCGGGCTAGCCCTGGGCCTATTTTGTCTTTTTGCATGTAAAACTTGGCTCTTGACCAGCGTAGATGTTTTTCAGCGCTGGTTGTGAGAGCGAGGTTAAGAGACGTTTTAGCAGCATCTAGACGTGCTAAGTTTTCTGGTGTTTGCTGAAGTTTGTGAGCCCTGCTTGCCTGATGGAATTTTCGGGTCAGTGAGCGAATATTTGCGTCATGTTCCTTTTTCAGTTTAGAGGCGAATTGAATAAAGTGTCCTCTCATGACAGCCTTGAATGCTGCCCAGAGGGACGTGGGGGAGATGGGTTCTCTATCATTTTGTTGAAAATAATCAACCATGAGTTTAGAGAGATATTCGCAGTGTACTGGGTTGTTTAGGAGCGTTTCATTTAGTCGCCACCTAAAAGGTTCCGTCCGGTTTTGTGTGGTGCGCAAGGTCATCGTGACCACCGAGTGGTCTGAAAGTGGTGAGTCTAGTATCGTGGAGGATATTGCTCTGTTGGCTGATTTAAATTGGATGAAATTGTGATCAATTCTGGCATAGGTCTGGTGGGGGGAGGAATAGTGTGTGAAGTCCTTGGCGTGGGGGTTCAGTTCCCTCCAAATATCTATTAGGCCTAGCGCGTTAAGTTGTTGGGCAATGCGCATGCTTTGTTTAGAGGGTCTCTTCTGTGTGGGGTGCATAGCATTAGATCTGTCTAAAGATAAATCAAAAGGGGTGTTAGTGTCCCCTCCCATTATCACTGTGCCCTTGAAGTAGGGTGCTAAATGATTCAGCATACGGTTGAAAAAATTTCCTTGTCCTACGTTAGGAGTGTAGTAGGAAATTAATGTATAGGTTTCCCCATTTAGTGGGCCACTAATTAGGATGTATCTGCCGTCAGTATCCTTAATTATATTGGTGGGGGAGAAGGTCACTCTTTTGGAAAGGCAGATCGCTACTCCCTTGGTTTTATTGTGGGCGTTTGAGAGAAAGAATTGAGGGAATGCTTTATGAATGAATTTTGGGTTATAGGTGGAGGGGAAGTGAGTTTCTTGTAGAAACAAGACATCCGTCCTAGATTTATGGTAATTTTGAAAAAGCTTTCTCCGTTTGATGGGGGAGTTTATTCCCTGTACATTGTGTGATTTAAAGTCTAAAGATATGGATTTTTGTGGTGTGTTAGACATGTTTGAGTGTGTGTAAGTGGCTGTGGAGATAGGAGGACTTACCCCGTCTGTAGACTGAATACTTTAGCCTGGTCCTTTTGAGAGCGAGATGCAGGTTCAGAGAGTCATTAGTGATGGTTCGAGACACCCGAGGATTCACTAAAGGATTCGGAGAAGTGCAGAAAAAGATATTAGTGGGGGAGAAAGGATAGTAGGTTGAGAGAGGATTGACCCAGAGTGGGAAGAAGATAACTCTAACATTCCATAACTTTAACTTCGAGGGTCTGGATCCCTTTCTGGAGGTGGACCAGCTCCCCTCCAGGAAGGGAAGAACAGCCCTTGCCGGTTTAGAAATCTTCCTAAGAAGTCGCTTCTGAGAGGAAGCGGGAGCGTCCCTCAGAGGCATAAGGAGGCACATGGGTGCCGCCGCCGACACTTCGCCCTGTGATGACCAAAAGTTCAAGAGGTCATGTGCTCAGTTGTGAGATATTGGTTAACAGAGCCCCTCTTGAAGCTGTTGCGGATTAATTAATGAGGGGGGAGCCAATAAGAAAAAGTGGGCTCCCGTTTGCCCCTGCATTATTAATGGGTGGAATACGCCCAAAGCGTATAGAGATTTATCTAGTCCGCAGGAATCAGCCAAAAAAAAATAAAAAAAAAAAAAAAGGGGAAAAAAGAGAAAAAAGGGAGGGGGAAGCCGGTAGTAACCAAACATGGATTATATCAAACAGTCAGAACGAGTAAACAGAAACAAGCTGCGTTGAGCAACAACAGGGTATCTCATCATGAGAAGAAGGTGTCCAAGAGTTCCGCCGGGGGAGGGTGTTCCTGAGGGAACAGGTAAAAAGTATTGAGGATGAGTAATCCAAAGTGGTCTGAATGTTTTTCAGGGAGGCTGTGTTTCCTTGGACCTCTTTGATTGTTGTTTCTGCCAGGCCGGTGTGAGTGGGCTATGAGGTGAGGGCCTTTTTGTTGAAGATTGGCTTCTTCCAGAAGTCCCCAGCTGGGGGTCAAGAGAGATCAGTCCCAGGTGTAGCATCAGCTTCTCGCCTTCCAGGATGGTTGAGAATCCATAGGGCTTGTTTTTGAAGGAGAAATTGAGTCTGAGAGGAAAGGACCAGCGGTAAGTGATGTCATTTTGGACCAGGATTTGGGTAAGGGGTTTTAGGGCTCTCCGTTTTTGGATTGTGAAGGGGGAGAGGTCTGAGAATAGCTGGACATTGTGGCCTTGGAGCTGTATGTTCGTCATGTTGCGAGCCTTTTTCATTACCTCTTCCTTCACTGAGTAATAGTGGGTTTTGACTATCACATCTCGAGGTAGCCCGTCGTTCCTGGGTGGCTGGAGGGCTCTATGCGCCCTGTCAAGTTCTAGGCGGTGTGCTGGAGTCTCTGGGAGCAGATCCTTTATCAGAGAGGTTACCGCTGACTTGATGTCTTTGACTGTTTCTGGCAGGCCCCTGATGCGGAAATTTAGACGCCTTGAGCGGTTTTCCAGGTCATCAATCTTTGATATAGCTGCATCTAGTTGGTCCTGGAGGTCTTGGATCCTGTCAGCATTTTGGTTAATTTTAGCAACAGCTTGATCTTGTTTCTTCTCTATGATCTCTATTCTGCTGCCTATGAGTTGTAGGTCAGCCTGTATAGCTGCTGTAATTTGGGCAGCATTTTGAGCGAGACCCTTTGCCAGCATCTCAGAAAATGCAGACATTAAGGTAGATAAGTCTGTACTTGGTGGAGTAATAGCATGGGGTTTCTGTAGCTGTATGTCCGGTGTGGCCAGATTGTCACTATGTGGAGATAGATTGTATAGTTCCAAAGGGCTCCTGAGGAGCGATTCTGAGGTAGCTGGGGAATAGTCTGCCTGTGATTTTTGCTGTCCCCTACCTTCCAGGGGGCTGCTCATATTGTGGCTGTTTGCTGTGGAGGCATTATTAAGGATGTCCATCTCCTCACCTCTATCTTCGTGAGTGCCACGTGGTGATGTGTTTGCGGCCGCCATCTTGGCTGTGTCCGGCCTGGATGCGGCCTCCCTGAGGAGACTGGAGAGGTTTCTCCTGGCGGACCTGGAGGACATCAAACTGCTGCTCCGGATCTCCTTGTGCTGTGTGGCTGGACTGTCGATCGCCACGGGGCTCCGTTCTGCTATCAGGCGGCGGAGTGTTCGGCGGCGGTGCGGAGCTCTAGAGCAAAGCGGCCATCTTGGCGGAGTCCGCGCATGTGCTCTTCCTGCAGGGCATTTCTCTTTGCCTCCTGTTGCCTCCTCCTCCTACTGCGCTTCCTCCTCCTCGACCACCTACTCATCCACTCAGCGTAACACCTTCACCACCAACATCAGCACATCCAGGGGGAAACGACAGCAGGCTGTTTTAAAACTGATATGTTTGGGGGATAAAACCAACACTGCGCAGGAGCTGTGGACGGGCATTGAACAACAGACTGATGAGTGGTTGTTGCCACTGAGCTTCAAGCCCGGCCTGGTGGTGTGCGACAATGGCCGAAATCTCGTAGCGGCTCTGGGCCGAGACGGTTTGACACCCATCGCTTGCCTGGCGCATGTGCTGAATTTGGTGGCACAGAATTTTCTAAAAAACTACCCGGATATGTCAGAGCTGCTGCATAAAGTGCGGCCCATCTGTGCGCACTTTCGGCGTTCTCACCCTGCTGCTGTTCGCCTGTCTGCGCTGCAGCGGAACTTCGGCCTTCCTGCTCACCGCCTCATATGCGACGTGCCCACAAGGTGGAACTCCACCTTGCACATGCTGGAGAGACTGTGCGAGCAGCAGCAGGCAATAGTGGAGTTTCAGCTGCAGCACGCACGGGTCAGTCGCTCTGCGGAACAGCAACACTTCACCACCAACGAGTGGGCCTCCATGCGAGACCTGTGTATCATATTGCGGTGTTTTGAGTACTCCACCAACATGGCCAGTGCCGATGACGCTGTTCTCAGCGTTACTATCCCCGTCTCCTTGAAAAAACACTTCGGGCCATGATGGAAAAGGATGCGGCACAGGAGGAGGAGGAAGAGGGGTCATTTCCACGGTTATCAGGCCAGTCATTCGCAAGTGGCTCGGAGGGTGGGTTCCTGCACCAGCATAGGCCAGGTCAAAAATATTCAAGCCAGGGCACAGTTCTGGAGGACGAGGAGGATGAGGAAGATGAGGAGGAGGAGGAGGAGGAATCGCAGCAGGGTTGGCCCCCAACACAGCTCGTGGGCATCACTGGAGTGTGGCTGGGGGGATACAGAGGACACAGATGATATACCTCCCACAGAGGACAGCTTGTCTTTGCCTGTGGGCAGCCTGGCACACATGGCCGACTACATGCTGCAGTGCCTGCGCAACGACAGCTGAGTTGCCCACATTGTAACTTCTTCTGATTACTGGGTGGCCATCCTGCTGGATCCCCATTACAAGGACAACGTGCCGTCCTTAATTCCCTCACTGGAGCGTGAGAGGAAGATGCGCGACTACAAGCGCACACTGGTAGAGGCGCTGCTGAGGGCATTCCCAAATGACACCGGGGGCTCAGTGGAAGCACAGGGCGAAGGCAGAGGAGGAGGAGGAGGAAGAGGCCACCAACACAGCTGTGCCACCACCAGCACCTCAGAAGGCAGGGTTAGCATGGCCGAAATGTGGCAAAGCTTTGTCAGCAGCCCGCCACAACAAACAGCACCACCAGCCGATAGACAATGTCTTAGCAGGAGGCAGCATTTCAGCAACATGGTGCAAGAGTATGTGTGCACACGCCTACACGTACTGACTGATGGGTCTGCCCCATTCAACTTCTGTGTCTCCAAATTGGCCACATGGCCTGAGCTTGCCCTTTATGCCTTGGAGGTGCTGGCCTGCCCTGCAGCTAGTGTATTGTCTGAACGTGTGTTTAGCACGGCAGGAGGCGTTATCACAGACAGCTAACCTTTACTAAAATGAACCAGGCATGGATCCCACAAGACTTGTCTGTACCTTGTGCAGAATAAACATTTAGACCAGACTCACACAGCCATTCGTATACTTGTTTTTTTGAATAGGCATCAATATTTTGGGGGCTACCCCAATTATAAACAAACAAAAAAAAAATACAGTGTTGGCTACCTCCTCCTCCTCCTCCTCGACCACCGCCACTTCCACCTACACTGCCATGGTCACGGCCTAGTCAACCTCTAGGCTCCTACTCCACATCCACCCCCTTCCCATTTTTTTTGTTTGATTTTAATTTATTTTCCCTATCCCCATTTTTTTGTAGGGCACTTGCCCTACTCTTACCCCCATTTTACTTCCTTTTGCAGCCCTCTAGCCCTTGCCAGGACTTTGTTACAGCCATTTTTGTGCCTAAAAGTTTGGGTCCCCATTGACTTCAATGGGATTCGGGGTCCGGGATAAAGTTCGGGCAACGTTCGGTGCCGAACCCGGACTTTTTTCCAAAGTTTGTTCAGACCCTCCGAACCCGAACGTCCAGGTGTTCGCTCAACTCTAATCAGTTATACTCCACACTGTAGTCTATCATTGAAAATCAATGGTTATACAACAAAAATTGGGCAGAACCCTATGAAAAAGCTGCTTAAACATAAATGCCTACATAAAATTGAAAAAGTTATAAAAACAAAACAGCCATATCCAAAAACAAAGATAAAACACGAAAACAGATGAATTGTATAAAGACGCTAAATCTGAACAAGTCAAACAAGGCTGGCTAAAACAGATGCAACAATCCTGTAAAACCGTTCCTCAATACTGGGTTTCAACTAAAAACGGAGAGACTCCGTTCAAAACCGACCTTTAGTACACAAAATCACGTAATGACTTTTATAAAAAGTTGCCTTTTAAAACAAAAAGTGTAAAAATAGTTAAACACGAAAAAACAAAAATGATGATGCGACGGAATTCAATATGGCATCTCAGCCATGTGGCCCCTTTGTCACTACTCCAAGATGGCGGCCACACCATGTGGGTTTCAATCACCACAACACAAAATGGCAGGAAGTGAAGCAACATTACAACCCCATGGCCCACTTTACCAGGAGAAAATGACGCCAAACACATGATGGAAACAAAACGACCGCACCGAGAACCACCAATCACAGTACAAACACGTGGATTTCGGAGTTAGAAGACTAAAAACGCGTTACACAGAATTTATCAACCGGATTTGAAATACAGAGTAGAAATTAACCATCCTCACTGAATGCTGATTTTCAGCTGCACGGCGCCATTCGCCACTAGAAACTCAGTCAAAAACCGGGATAGCCATGTGCTACTCAAACTTCAGCGTCTAAAACAACCAACGGTTTCATTAACAAATGAGTTGTACTATAATCAGACAGAACCAGAGCTGAATTGCAGTGTAAAAAGCACAAAACCACTTTACGATTACAATACTGTGTCTAAACTAAATTTGCCGCCAAAAAAAATCAAAACTCTGCACATACACATGCTTTATGAAAAAGGCGCAATACATAAGCAAACACAGCACAAAAAAACCTCTATACACTGTAATGTTAACTCGGTTTCACACTTAAAGCTGAATAGCCGTCTAACAACAGATTGTTTCTACCAAAAACTGAATTACAGCTGGGACTCCGCAAAACAACAGATTAACCACTTGACCACTGGGCACTTAAACCCCCTTCCTAACCAGACCAATTTTCAGCTTTCAGTGCTCTCACATTTTGAATGACAATCACTCAGTCATACTACACTGTACCCATATGAAATTTATGTCCTTTTTTTCACACAAATAGAGCTTTCTTTTGGTGGTATTTAATCACCATTGGTGTGTTTATTTTTTGAGCAATAAATGGAAAAATACTGAAAATTTTGTAAAAAAAATGCATTTTTCTTTATTTCTGTTATAACATTTTGCAAGTTAGTATTTTTTTTCATACATTTTGCTCCAAAATTTATATTGCTATATATCTTTGGTAAAAATAACCCAAATTTGTGTATATTATTTGATCTTTGTGAAAGTTATAGAGTCTACAATCTATGGTGCCAATTGATCACACTTGATGCACTGACAGCCATCTCATTTATTGAGGCCCTAACAAGATAGAAAAGTAAAAATACCCCCCAAATGACTCCTTTTTGGAAAGTAGACAGTCCAACGTATTTAGTAAGAGGCATGGCGAGTTTTTTGAAGTTGTCATTTATTCCCACAATTCTTTGCAAAATGAAGATTTTTCTTTTCAGGTTTTTTTTTTCATAAAATTGTCATATTAACAGATTATTTCTCATACCCAGCATATGCATACCACCAATTACACCCCAAAACACATTCTACTACTCCTCCTGAGTATGGTGATACCACATGTGTGAGACTTTTACACAGCCTGGCCACATACAGAGGCCTAACATGCAGGGAGCCCCATCAGGCATTCTAAGGACATAAATTACACATATAATTTCCTGAATACCTCTTGCACTCTTGAAGGTCCTGGAGCACCAGAGCAATGGAAACGCCCAAAAAATTACCCCATTTTGGAAAGGAAACACCCCAACATATATTCTATGAGGCATAATGAGTCTTTTGAACGGTTCATTTGTTCCACAAGTTTTTGGAAAATGTAGAAAGAAAATGAAAATGCATTTTTTTTACACAAGGTTGTCCATTTATACAATATTTCTAACACACAGCATGTACCCAGCAAAAATGTCACCCTAAAATATATTCTACTACTTGTCCCGAGTATGGCAATACCACATGTGTGACACTTTTACACAGCCTGGCCACATACAGAGGCCCAACATGCAGGGTGCACCATCAGGCGTTCTAGGGGCATACATTTCAAATCTAATTTGACTACCTATTACATTATTGTGAGGCACTGTGGTGGCACTGATGGGCGCTATATTGGCACTGACGGGCACTGTAGTGGCACTGATGGGTGCTGTAGTGGAATGAATGTGTCATGGATGAGAACTGATGTGGTATGGATGTGCATGAATGAGGCATAAATGAGCACGAATGGGAGTGAATAAGCCATAGATGGGGATGACTGAGCATGGATGAATGGGTGAGCACGGATGCATAGGTGAGTACAAATGGATGGCTGAGCATGGATGGGTGAGCATAGATGCATGGGTGAACACGGATGAGGCTGGATGGGTGAGCACGGCTGGATTGGTGAGCATGGATGAGGCTGCATGGGTGAGCATGACTGGATTGGTGAGCACGGATGCATGGGTGAGCATAGATGGATGGCGGAGCACGGATGCATGGGTGAGCATGCATGCATGGGTGAGCACAGATGGATGGCAGAACATGGATGCATGGCTGAGCATGGATGCATGGGTGAGCACGAATGCATGGGTGAGCACGGATGCAAGGGTGAGCATGGATGGATGGCGGATCATGGATGCATGAGTGAACACGGATGCATGGGTGAACACGGATGAGGCTGGATGGGTGAGCACGATTGGATTGGTGAGCACAGATGCATGGGTGAGCATGGCTGGATGGGTAAGCACAGATGCATGGGTGATGGATGAGTGAGCACGGATGCATGGGTGACAGATGAGTGAGCACGGATGGGTGAGCATGGGTGACGGATGAGTGAGCATGGATGATGGATGGATGAGTACGGATGGGTGAGCATGGATGGGTGGGCATGGATGCATGGGTGACGGATGGGTGAGCACGGATGCATGGGTGATGGATGAGTGAGCACGGATGGGTGAGCACGGACGCATGGGTGACGGATGGGTGAGCACGGATGCATGGGTGATGGATGGGTGAGCACAGATGCATGGGTGACAGATGGGCGAGCATGGATGGGTGAGCACGGATGCATGGGTGATAGATGGGTGAGCACG
>BLSH010059967.1:41408-53295 GCA_018402905.1 Glandirana rugosa
AGAGAATCAGGCGGGATATATAACATCAGACGTTAATAATCGACGGTGTGTCTTCCCCGTCACATACGTGAACTTACATCAACACCTGATGTTATATCTCCTGTAAGATTCTCTGGTAACTTCTATGCATAGTTTCTTGTACAAGTTTTGTAGGAATTCCCTATGTTGTTTGTGTCACCCCAAATAAATGGTATGGCGAGTCCGCGTGTAAACGCGTTTACACGCGTGCACACGTGTTGACACGCGATAAATTG
The DNA here is from genome assembly GCA_018402905.1 of Glandirana rugosa. Classification (NCBI taxonomy): domain Eukaryota; kingdom Metazoa; phylum Chordata; class Amphibia; order Anura; family Ranidae; genus Glandirana; species Glandirana rugosa. Next base: position 41,663 of record BLSH010059967.1, read on the forward strand.
TCGTCTATACGCGCCAAACATTATTTCTATTTGCACAACTCCAGGTCTGGGCTGGAGTAAGGAGTTGGCCGTTATCTGTGACCTGGCCACTATAGTAAATTCAAGTTTGGCCGTTATTTAACACCAGCCGTTATAGTGAATTCCATATGTGCGCTATTTACCGCTATTTGCGCATATCTGCTGTTAAATAGCGCACAGTTGTGCACACGTGCGCACATTTGCGCAAATGTGCGCCTGAGCGGTATGGTAAATAAACCCCACTGTGTTTGTTGTATCCCTTAAGGATGTTTTGAACATGTTCTTTGATACGTATCTTCAATGGTCTCTTAGAATGTCCTCTATATTGTAGTCCACAACTACATTCAAGTGCATACACTGCCCCTTCTGTGTGGCAGCTAATAATTGCAGACTACAATATATAGGGCGGACTAAGAGACCGTTGAAGATACATATCAAAGAACATGTTTGATCTGAACTGTTTCATAAGCGATTTTTAACTGATGATCAATAGGTTGTGAATATACCCCAGCCTTAATTTTGATCTAGAGTCTGAGTGGTCCCCTCAGATACCATTCTTAAAGCAATCGATTACTTATCCCCATGTAGCACTTTGAGATCCATTTTCTCTCCCTGCTTAAGATTTAACCCTTTCCTAGAATCCAATATATCCAATATATATTCTGCCCCACATAATGGTATGGGGTTAGAAAACACACATTCATGAGTTTGGCCTATAAGCTCTCTATGATGTCCTAATCATATTTTTATATATATATATATATATTTTTTTTTTTTTTTTTAATTATATGTTTTCATGTGACAACAATGAAGAAATTATACTTTGCTAACATTTGCTGTTCCCTCAAAATAACTGAACACACAGCCATTACTGTCTAAACCGCTGGCAGCAAAAGTGAGTACACCACTAAGTAAAAATGTCCAAATTGGGCCCAATGCGTCAATATTTTGTGTGGCCACCATTATTTTCCAGCACTGCCTTAACTGTCTTGGATATGGAGTTCACCAGAGCTTTACAGGTTGCCACTGGAGTCCTCTTCCACTCCTCCATGATGACATCACAGAGCTTCCATTTAAGGACGCCCCACAGATGCTCAATAGGATTCAGGCCTGGAGACATGCTTGGCCAGTCCATCACCTTTACCCTCAGCTACTTTAGCAAGGCAGTGGTTGTCTTGGAGGTGTGTTTGGGGTCATTATAATGTTGTAATACTGCCCTGCGGCCTAGTCTCCGAAGGGAGGGGACCATGCTCCGCTTCAGTATGTCACAGTCATGTTGGCATTCATGGTTCGCTCAATGAACTAAAGCTCCCTAGTGACGGCAGCACTCATGCAGCCCCAGACCATGACACTCTCACCACCATGCTTGTCTATAGGCAAGACACACTTTTCTTTGTACTCCTCACCTGGTTGCCGCCACACACGCTTGACACCATCTGAACCAAATAAATTTATCTTGGCCTCATCAAACTACAGGACATGATTTCAGTAATCCATGTCCTTAGTCTGCTTGTCTTCAGCAAACTGTTTGCGGCCTTTCTTGCGCATCATCTTTAGAAGAGGCTTCCTTCTGGAATGACAGCCACGCAGACCAATTTGATGCAGTGTGCAGGGTATGGTCTGAGCGCTGACAGGCTGACCCCCCTCCCTTAAACCTCTGCAGCATTGCTGGCAGCACTCATACGTCTATTTCCCAAAGACAACCTCTGGATATGATGCTGAGCACGTGAACTCAACTTCTTTGGTCGACCATGGCGAGGCCTGTTCTGAGTAGAACCTGTCCTGTTAAACTGCAGTATGGTCTTGGCCACCATGCTGCAGCTCAGTTTCAGGGTCTTGGCAATCTTCTTATAGCCTAGGCCATCTTTATGTAGAGCAAGAATTATATTTTTCAGATCCTCAGAGAGTTCTTTATCATGAGCTGTCATGTTGAACTTCCAGTGACCAGTATGAGAGAGTGAAAACACACCTGCTCCCCATTCACACATGAGACCTTGTAACACCAATGAGTCACATGACACCTGGGAGGGAAAATGGCTAATTGGGCCCAATTTGGACATTTTCACTTAAGGCTGGGTTCACACTAGTCCGACAAACGGACCGACATTGTGAGCACAAGTTGCATTACGTCACAAAATCAATGTTTCCCTATGAGAGCCGTCTTAACTGGTCCGACACAAGTCAGTCCGACTTTGAAAAAGGTTCCTGCACTACTTTGGTCTGACTTTGGTCCTACTACAGCCCATTGAATATCATTGAATTACGATCAAAGTCGGATCCTTGTTCTAATCATCCGACTTGTGACATCCGACTTGGTGATTACAGCAGCATTAAAAAGAATTGATCTCACACTGGGATTGGTTTGATTGGTGAAAGGACAAGTTACTATCTCAACGTCGGAGCAAAATCTTATTTTGTTTATTCAAGTCGGATGGAAGTAGGACTGAAGTAGGACCGATGTTGCAGGGCAAAGTAGGATCAAAAGTCTGACCGTTTTTGTGTTGGATAGTGTGAACCCAGCCTAAGGGTGTACTCACTTTTGTTGCCAGAAGTTTAGACATTAATGGCTGTTTGTTGAGTTATTTTGAGGGGACAGCAAATTTACACTGTTATACAAGCTGTACACTCACTACTTTACATTGTAGCAAAGTGTCATTTTTTTCAGTGTTGTCACATGAAAAGATATAATAAAATATTTACAAAAATGTGAGGGGTGTACTCACTTTTGTGAGATACTATATATATATATATATATATATATATATATATATATATATATATATATATATATACATATATATATATTACATATTTTTATATTTTTATAGTCTTACATAATATATCCCATACATAGGGGTTATCTGGCGCAACCAATATAATTTCAATACAGTTTAGAATATTATATAGATGGATAATATACATTTCATTTATGTTGTGTTTTAAGCATTGATATATGTATATGATTGTTTTTAAAAGTCTGTAATTTAATCTTTTTATACTGCATCACTCCTGGTGTCCCTGGGCTCTTTTTACCATAATTATAATTATATATTTGCTCCCTTTGCTGCATTATATATACCCATGTTTTTTTAGCCACCTTTTTTGCAACTATTGTGTATAGCCTGTTTGACTCTGAACTGTCCTTTTAGACCCACATCCAATCCCTGTCCAAATCATGCCACCTTAGCCTCCAAAACATCTCTAGAATACACCCCTTTTTAACCAATGACACCACCAAGCCTCAAATTCAGTTCCTGGTTATCTCTTGCCTCGACTACTGCAGCTCTTTCCTCATTGGAGTACCTTTACATACACTATCATGCAGTCCATAATGAATGCTGCTGCAAGACTCATCCACCTTACCAACCGTTCAGTGTCCTCCACCCCTCTCTGCCAATCCCTCCACTGGCTTCCACTCACCCAACGAATAAAATTCAAAGTACTAACAATAATTTACAAAGCCATCCACCACTCTGCTCCCAGCTACATCACTAACCTAGTCTCAAAATACCAACCAAGCCGCTCTCTTCGGTCCTCCCAAGACCTCCTGCTCTCTAGCTCCCTTGTTACCTCCTCCGATGCTCGCCTCCAGGATTTCTCCAGAATTTCTCCCATCCTTTGGAACTCCCTACCCAAATCTGTCCGACTGTCCCCTAATCTATCCATCTTTAGACTATCCCTGAAAACCCTTCTCTTTAAAGAAGCCTATCCTGTTTCTAACTAATACACTGTTTTACTTTCTTCCATCAGCTCCTCTCCCAGTTATTACCTTTTGTATCGATTGACCCTTCCTCTTAGATTGTAAGCTCTAATGAGCAGGGCCCTCTGATTCCTCTTGTACCAAATTGTAATGTAACTGTAATGTCTGCCTTCATTTTGTTAAGCGCTGCGCAAACTGCTGGCGCTATATAAATCCTGTATTATAATAATAATTTACTAGAGCAGGCATGAGGTCCATGGTAGGTGCTCGGTAGGACCCCATTCTGTCACTGGCAGTGAGGTGGCAGAGGTACGCTGGACTGGTGGAGTGGGAATAGGCCCAGCAGTGTTTCTCCTAAATGCAAACACTTGACAGCAAGGTGAGTAGTGATATGGGGCAAGACATTTCACAGGGGAACTCTGTACATTTAACTGCTGCACACAGTGTCTGGCTCATCTCTAAGACAGGGTACTGCCATAATGTTTGACTTTCACGTGAACATGGCCCACCATGTCCCAAGCATTGATGAGCATGCACAGCATAGCTCCCAACTGTCCCTGATTTTGAGTGACTGTTCCTGATTTGGAACAATGTCCCTCTATCACTCTTGCCTCCTCATTTGTCCCTCATTTTGGTGTGATCTATATAGTTGTCTACAAATTACACTTTTTATCTTTCAAATAGCGTTTCCGAATGATAAAACTTTCATCCAATTTCTAAATTGCTGCATTTGTAAATTTCAAAAGTCAGTATAAAGGAATCATAGTGGTACAAAAAAACATTTGTAGGTTTAACTAATCACTTTTTTGTGTGATTGTCTTTTAAGGGGGCATGGCAGGAAGTGTGTCCCTCGTGAACAATGGCATCATGTTCCATCAGAGCTTAATCCTGCAGATCATGCTACCAGACAAATGTCTGCAAGTGTCCTTGCAAATTCATCATGGTTCTTCAGTCTTCTAGATCCTGAAAGCGATCCAGAGACTTGGTCTGATGTTAAGACTCTTGTCACCAGATCTGAACAAAGTTTCATCCCGAGTTCTCAATCCTTTGAACGTTTTTCCAAGTGGACAAAGCATGTGCGCACTATTGCAAGGTTAGTCCATATTGCTCACTGCTATCACACAAAGACCAATGATCCTGAATGTCAAAGCTGGCACTTAAGCCAAAAACCTCTTTATGTAAAGGACCATGCTGAAAGTGAACTGATCATAATGCGCAGTGAATAACAGAATGTTTTTAGCACAGAAATTTAATGTATCCATGACAAGCAGAACATTCCAAAAAATAGTCCAATTGCCAGTCGGAATCCATTTATTGACAGCCATGGCATGCTAAGGGTTGGAGGGATGTTTAAACAAGGCCAAGTCGGGAGAGCAAGAACAAAATCCTTTTATCATACCTGGACGTCATCATCTCTCCACCTTGCTCATATGGCGCTACCATGAAAAGGTTAAGCACCAAGGTAGACATTTCATAAAGGGTGCCATAAGAGCCGCAGGTCTTTGGATTGTTGGAGAAAAAAGACAGATTTCAACTATACTGCATAATTTTGTCCAATGCCGCAAGCTAAGAGGGAAACATCAGCAACAGCAAATGTCAGATTTGCCAGCTGACAGATTAAGTACTGACCCACCTTTCACTCATGTTGGTCTAGATGTCTTTGGGCCATGGATGGTAACAGCACGCAGACCCTGAGGTGGCCAAGAGAATAGCAAACGATGGGCAGTGCTGTTCACCTGCATGAGTGTGCGTGCGGTACACATCAAAGTTATAGAATCCATGGATGCTTCGAGTTTTATTTATGCTCTAAGGCGATTCCTTGCCATCAGAGGGCCAGTGAAGTCATTAAGATCTGACTGTGGAACCAACTTTACCAGAGCCTGCCGAGAGTTAAAAATTGACTCTAAGCCAATCCAAGACTTTTTAACTGAAAAGGGCTGTACTTGGTCTTTCAATCCTCCTCATTCTTCCCACATGGGTGGCTCATAGGAGAGAATGATAGGCATTACCCGTAGGATACTGGACTAAATGTTAATGGGCTTGAACTCCACAAGTCTTACTCATGAGAGTTTAACTTTAACAACCTTTCTGGCAGAAGTGTCTGCCATAATCAATTCAAGACCACTTTTTCCAGTGTCTACAGATCCAGAGTTCCTAAACATCCTTACTCCAGCTACTCTTCTTATGCAGAAGCTTGGGTCTGTTCCTGTTCCACCTGGAGACTTTAAAGCAGGGAACTTATACCGTGAACAATGGAAGACCCATAACAGAACTTGTTTTACTCTTGCCTTTTGGAGACTGAACTTGATCACTTGGGTTTGTTGGATCCAGTTTACATAACAAGAAGATTCCTTGAACTTTATGTGACGCTTCTTGATGCCTTCTTTACTATTGTTGCATATATGCATGCTTTTTGTCTTTTCAGGTCTTCAAGACAACTGCAAATTGCACAACGTTTATTTGCATTGCAAAACTACTATTATGATATAGCATAGTGGTATTTACAATACCAGACGGGGAGTGTGCTCTTACATGTACTGTCATGTAAATGTAATGCTATGCATAGTTATATTAATGTTTATATAGTTGGTTATTATACTGCCATCTTGTGGTTATTTTGGTCATTGCTTCATTCCTATTCTGTCTAATGTGTTCCCTCACATCTTATGATGTAACTTCCTCTTCCTGGTTCTCTTCACTGTGTGTCATGAGGAAAAGATGCCACACATGTGTAGGCCACACACGATCTGCTAGCATCCGGGAACACATTACCATGTTTTGACCTGCAGATACCATCTTTCAACCATCTGCCACATTTGTTGTCTGCTGTACCTACTATTTGCAATAAATCTACGCTTATGGAAGAAATGGTGTCTGTGAGTTCCAGCTATCTGATAAAGACTGTCTGTGATGATTATAACTGCTTATACGGGCCAGGCATAGAGGTCTCAGCAAGGGATAAGTCACTATTACAACAGTTGGAGTCAAAATAAGACAGAAAATGTTCCTATCCTCTCAGAACCCTGTTCTGGTGACCCTGATGACCACCAGGGATTTCCCTAATTTTGGAAATATTTTCTCTCACTTCTTCTTGTAGCTATGGCTCAGGATAGTTAATTAATACATCAGCAATACTCACAGAATTTTAATTATTTGTTTTTTTTATACTGTATGCTCACAAAGCATTATTATGCTTATTGAAAAAGGCAATATAAAACTCTATTTGATTAGCACAGTAACCAATAGGAACCAGTTAAAACTACTCTAACTGCAGTCAGACCAGTGAAAGGAATATTCTGTGAGGTACGAGGAGCAAAAGAGGAAGTTGATATTAGTGTCTCAGAGTGTGTGAATTTGTAGCACTGTGTACGCACTACCAGTCCATAGAACACAGTAATAATCCCCATCATCTGAAGCCTGTACATTACTGATAGACAAAACGCTTGAGCCTCCTTGGATGGATCCAGTAAAACGTTCAGAGGTTCCTGGAGGTTTTCTATTATGATTACTTCCTCCATCACTACTTGTTACACCTTTAGGAGCACTCCCAGGTGCCTGATATACCCAGGTTGGGAGGTTACCACCAGCTACAGAGCCATCACTACGACCACAGGACAAAATTACATTACCACCCAAAGGCGCAGTTATTGTGGCTTCCTGGATGACAGTAAACTGAGCCACAGAATCTGTAACATAAATGAGAGAATGTTAATAGTACAAAATACTAGTATATTCATATTCAGTAATCTTAATGGCTATATAATATAAATTACAGGAAAAATGAGTGATGAAAGTGAAGACAGTCCAGAACATCATGGTGATGAGGAATCACTTTGACAGATCAGAGTTTAGTTGAATCTTTCTCATTCTCATAGTTATATTCTGTATATAAACCACACCTTTCTATGCAAAGTGTCTCAGATGCATCTGCTGTCAGCAGCCTCCACCTACTATATATCAATTGATAAAATCATTACATGTTCTAAATAAAAAATGAAGCCTCGTTTTCTCTGTGGTTTCATTTAAGTACTGTAAGTACATAGTTCTGTAAGTACGATACCATACTGAGTTCTGTCTGAATATAAAAAAAAAAAATCAGTGATATGCTTTTGTAGTGGAATGATTTTTACTTGTTTGATTTATATATAACAATGTAATGTCAAAAAAATGTGCATTAATATAGCATTAAAACAATTGCAGAGAATAAAGGTTGTAACAATTTAGAATGCTTTCACATCAGCAGAGCTAATACATCGCTGAGCTGGGATGTAAACCATGCCAATATGCTTGTGGGCAGGTTGCCTACATATGTGGGTTTTGCTATAGTGAGTTAGTGAGCTTGCCCAGGCTGGGAAGGGGTTAATTAGTTTCAGACTCCTTTCCCTTGTGGTATAAAAAGAGGGGGAAGGCTGGGTCCCAGCCTCCCAGGGAGTATCCCGTTCCTAAAAGTTACAAAAAAAACGTTCTAAGCCTGGTCTTAAGTTACTCAGGTGCAGGTAGATTATGGCATATCTGAAGAACAAGGTCTGTAAAGCACAATGGAGTATTAAGCAAGGCTACTATGAAAGTTAACTCTGCAGAAGAGTTGACAGTAGGAATGCAGTTGCCATGGGTAACCAAGACTGATGAGAAGGGTATAGCAGCTAGTCATGTAGCATGGTACCTGGCAAAGGTGACAGGTCCTCTGTTAGCAAGCGGGTTAGTGATCTGGCTCCTTCCCTAGCAGTTGGTTCTCCAAAAGTAACCACCACTGATTTCGTTGTACGGAGACCTCATGTACCTTGACACATGGTAATTGAGGGAAGCAGTTAACTAGAGCAAAAATGAGCAGAAATGATTATGTGATATATATTCTTCTACATATTTGTGGTAAAAAAAAATCACAATAGGTGTATATTGATTGATTTGCGCAAAAGTTGCCACGTTTACAAACTATGAGAATTCATTTATGGCGTTTCTACTATTTTTATTTTTTTTACTAGTAATGGCGGCGATCTGCGATTTTTATTGGGACTGCAATATGGCTGCGGACAGATCGGACATTTTCTACACTTTTTTGGGACCACTGACATATATACAGCGATCAGAGGTAAAATAGCCACTGATTACTGTATAAATGTCACTGGCAGGGAACGGGTTAACCTGCAGGGAGCAATCAAGGGGCTAACTGTGTTCCCTAGGCGTGTTCTAACTGTGTGGGGGCTGGGCTGGCAGGGGCATGACAGATTTAACTGACCACGATGACAGGGATCACAGATCGCCAGTGGACATCAAGTCCGTCCAACCCGCAGCCACACTCAGGGAGCGTGCAGCGGGCACGAGAGCGTGCCGCTGTCGGCTCGCACCTGCCCACTAGTTGTGCCTGCACGAATCGCTGTTTATAAATGGCAATTCACACTATGCTGACACTCTGCAGCAGTAAATGTATGCGAGCTGGTCGGGAACCAGTTAAGAATGGTATCTGAGGGGACCACTCAGACTCTAGATCGAAATTAAGGCTGGTGTATAGTCACAACCTTTTGATCATCGGTTAAAATCGCTGATGAAACAGTTCAGATCAAACTCTATAGTTAATCCGTATGGCGTGAGAGTATCCATTAAGAATATCCATTTTGATTTAAGTTGGCTCAGGGTTCCGATTTTATGACTCCCGTGCCAATGTCTGTTGTAGGGTTCTAACTGATCCAGATGACAGGGATCAGTAGATCACTGTCATGCCACCTGACAGAGTGTGGAACCGCCGTGTTTACATCAGCGGTTCCCTGCTTTTCTTCTGTATCAGGCGATCATGGGTCGCCGGTGTACATCAAGTCCGTCTGACCCACAGCCACGCTAAGGGAGCATGCAGCAGGCACGAGAGCGTGCCGCTGCTGGCTTGCCCCTGCACACTAGTTGCGCCTGCATGAATCGCCGTTCATAAACGGCGATTCGCGCTACGCTCACACTCTGCAGCAGAAAATGTACGCGAGCCGGTCGGGAACCAGTTAAGAATGGTATCTGAGGGGACCACTCAAACTCTAGATTGAAATTAAGGCCAGGGTATATTCACAACTTTTTGATCATCGGTTAAAAATCGCTGATGAAACATTTCAGACCAAACTTTATATTTAATCCGTATGGTGTGAGAGTATCAATTAAGAATATCCATTTTGAGTTAAGTTGGCTCAGGATTCCGATTTTATGACTCCCGTGTCTGTTGTAGGGTTCAATCCCCCAGAATATCAAATGAGTGGAGTCCTTGTTGTGGACTCCTACAAAATTCTTGGACACACTGTGTTTGTCGTATCCCTTACGGATGTTTTGAACATGTTCTTTGATATGTATCTTCAATGGTCTCTTAGTGCGTCTTATATATTGTAGTCCGCAACTACATTCAAGTGCATGCACTGCCCCTTCTGTGTGGCAGCTAATAATTGCGGACTACAATATATAGGGCACACTAAGAGACCATTGAAGATACATATCAAAGAACATGTTTGGTCTCAATTGTTTCATAAGCGATTTTTAACTGATGATCTTAATAGGTTGTGAATATTGTTGGAGATGCAACAACTTTCAGCTTAGCCTATTGACTGCAGTTCACAATTAGGGCACTAGATGTCGCTAATGCTCAGTGATATGCTATGCATTTTTCACTTTATGATGTGTTGTATTTCCTGTACATTGTGCTGTACTTGTTGGTTTCTTTTTCCTGTCTGTGTCTGTCACCATGTGAGGTGACATCTTTGCTGTTGTGGTTATGTTCCAATAAAGAAGCCAGTTCCTGTTACTCCACAATTTCTGATCTGAATCGACTCCGCTGCACCCAGCAATCATACTCTGCAACAGGTTATGGGCCCAGATTCTGGATAAAGTCTTATGACCAGGTGCGGCCCAGGCAGAACAAAGCCCCAAACGGGAGGCAGTGTGGCTGATGCGGAGATCGATATAAGGAAGTTTTCCAGTGACATCTCCTATAGACAAGTAAGACTGTTCATATATAAAGGAGGGAAAAATGGCCGGAAACTTAGAGCTTAAACTCTCAGTGGCCAAGCTGAACAATGACAATTATCAGCTATGGAAGTTTAAAGTGGAAATGCTATTATCTAGAGAGGGGAGGTTACCACCACAGAGAGGCCACAGGATAATAATCAGGACTGGGACAAGAAAAACAGACAAGCACGGGCCACCATAAGCTTACTAGTGGAAGTTGATCAGCTTATTCATATACGCCATGAGGACACAGCGAAAGGCATGTGGGATGTACTGAAAAGACTGCATGAAAGATCCAGTTTAAACAGCAAGCTGTTTCTGCTGCGGAAACTTTATCAAATGAGACTTAGCAAAGAACAGGACATGCAGGAGCATAGAAACACAATGCTGGAAATGATTGCGCAACTCAGATCAATCAGGGAAAATATAACAGACAGCCACACTGCAGCCATGTTGTTATGCAGTTTGCCCGATACATATACTGCACTAATCAATGCCCTGGAGACACGACCTTAGACGGATCTGACGCTAGCATTTGTAAAAACCAGGCTTATAGATGAGTATCAGAGAAGAAAGGAATTAGTGCATGACTCCACAGAAACCGTCACCAGAACCGCTTTTAAAGCTACAGACGCAAGGTTACACAGGAAAGAGACCAGAGTGTGTTTCAGATGCCACAAACAGGGACACATAAAGAAAGACTGTACTATATGGAAAGCAGAGCAAATGAGACAACGTCCCTCTTATGCTAAACAAAAAGTCAAAGCCACAATCAATGATCCCTGGGAAGGAAACTGGAATGCCACATTTAAAGCGGCAGGCAACCATAAATGTCAAGGCTGGTGCATCGATTCGGGGGCAACCAGTCACATGACGAGTGATAGAAGTTTTTTCACAGAACTTGATCTAAACAACAAAGAAACTATTTATCTTTGAGATGGAA
>BLSH010059967.1:66572-77752 GCA_018402905.1 Glandirana rugosa
AAAACACACTTTCCGGGCCATAGTGGAAAGAACAACGGGCTAAGTCTCCTCGATGAGACGACGTGCAGGTCGGTCGTAACGCGGCGCGTACGCGGGGATATAACCGAAAAAGTTTCCCGCGTTATGACGAAACACTCGTATATTTTTTCTTTTGTTTATACTTTTAAGACACTCACAACGACTACATGGTTAATTCTTAGGACTCGGCATCGATGTTCTTCACTCTCTTTTAGAGAGGTTTTACTCCCTTTAGGGACTACCAGTAGTACCAGTGGTCTTGTACCAAGACTCTCCTATCCTTGTAGAGGGGAGATAAGGAAAAGATCACTAGTGAGTTTTACACCCTAAAAGAAAGTAAAGTCACAGTTACCAGTGGTTCTTTTACCTCTACCAATTAAAGGGATTCTGACCCACCATCTCCATTTTCTTGGTGACCATTGACACTGAAATGAAAGAAAATCCCACATTTTGAGTGATCACTAGAAAAGGAATAGAGGGGAGATGTTCCTATCCTCTCAGAACCATGTTCTGGTGACCATGATGACCATCAGGGATTTCCCTCATTTTGGAGAGATTTTCTCTCACTTCTTGTAGCTACGGCTCAGGATTCTTAATTGGTACATCAGCAACACTCACAGAATTTTCATATTTGTTTTCTTTTTTATATGCTCACAAAGCAGTATTGCGCCCTTTGAAAAAGCCAATATAGGGGCGCATGCGCGGCGCAATGCTGGCTGGACGTGCAGCAGAGTAGCTCCTCTGAATCGGGCAACAAGAAAGGTGATACCGGGCCTTTCACACAAAATCTCCTGCACAACCAAGCTCATGCCCCGGATAGATCACTCGTGCATGCCTGGGAAGAGGAAATCCTGCAAACGCCGATCTCAGGGCACCCTAACAACTTATCTGCTCCGCTCGCAGGAGATGCATAAGATGTCTCAAAATGGCACTGGCTCTTCTCCTCCCTCGCGCAGCTCCAAAGACATTCCGATGCCAGAGGCCACATCAAAAGATTGTGAGTACCCATCTACTCTCCCCCCAGCTTCCCTTACAAAAACAGATCTGGAGGACAGCCTGGCGACCATGTATGAGATGATACACACTACTCCTGCGCTGTGTGGTGGACCTGGGTGGGATGTTCTTGGTGACTTCTGTTGGAGTATGCGGTATGGATGGTGCTTGCCTGCTGCCTTGAAGGACCTGGGGAAGTCCAAAGTGCTAGAAAATAGAGGAAAGAACAAAAGGCGCCTGGCCTGGTACATCATCCATGGTGAATGTATTTTATTAGTACAGAAGTAGGAGTTATACTCACATTTGATAAAGAGTTAAAATCACATCATATAATAATGGTGGTTTAGGCTGATGCATTTCGAGGTTTGACCCTCTTCTTTAGAGCCTTAAAAAGTCCAGGGTGTGCCGGGATGATGGTGAGATCATGGGAAACATGTCCTCCCTCACTGGTTGGGAGTGTCCAAAGGTCACCTGAGCATACTCAGCAGTGCGGGAGGTGTTCAATTGGTGACTGAGTCAGTGGGCTCAGTCTCCTGCTTGGCAGGACTGTGCGAAGCTTGAATACCTTGATTCCCGTGCCCCAGAATGGTGCTGCACAGACTTGATGCCTATAGTCCGGGGTGGATCAGGGACGGGTCGTGTTGCCTGAAGGAAAGGAGCCTGTTGTTCCAGCGGCCTGATACCTGTGCCCTGCGGACTGATTGACGCTTCCTGTGCGGTAGCGCAGTGGCACTGTCCATGTGGTGGGGGAGGATCGACCATGTATGAGAGGCTGGCTAACAAAATACATGCTGAAGTTAGCAGCTCTACTCAGGCCCTGTCACAGGAGATTATGGCGCTAGGTAATAGAACTGACATTTTAGAGACAAAGCACAACGAATTGACTCTTGCACATAACGACCTAAGGAAGGACTATGGAATTCTCACAGAGAATTTTGCGCAAATTCAGGCCCAGGTCGAGGGCCTAGAGAACAGGAACCAAAGATGTAACCTCCGCATTCGCAGAGTCCCGGAGTCTGTTACGGAGTTAATTCCCGCCATGATGAAACCGTTCTCTCCTTCCTGATAAGCCGGACACAGCTTTCATTTGGGACAGAATTCATAGGGCTTTACGCCCTAAACCTCCACCATACAAGCCCCCCCATGATATAGTCCTTTGCTTCTAAGATTTCCTGGTCAAAGAGGAAATTCTGAGAGTCTCTAGAAGCTCCATGAATATCAACTTAGATGGAATCAAACATTCTCTCTCAGAGTACTGCTTACTATGCATATCTCAATATAGAACGTTATACTTGAAGGGTTTAGTCATTTCTTATGATATCCTTATTCATTTCATCACGTTCACCTTAGGTACTAACAAAGCGCATACTATCTTGAGTCATCATGGGTATCAAGATTATTTCACATAACGTTCAGGAGCTTAATTCGCCCCATAAACGTAAAAAAGCTTTTAGAGGATACAAAAGATTGGGCGCTGGAGTAGTTCTCCTTCAGGAGACTAATTTTTCCACCAATAGTCATCCAAAATATTTTGATAAAAATTATCAGCAACTTTATTTTACTACTTTTCACAACAAATCCAGAGGTGTAGCCATCTTCATTAGAAACTCTGTAGTTTTAGATATTCATCATATTTACAAAGATCCAGAAAGCAGTTTCATTATTTTAAAAGGTAAACTAAACGGACGAAGCATCACAATAGTCTCAGTATATGCTCCCAATGAAGCACATGCAACCTTTTTTAATATTTTCTTCAATATTCTAGATAAGTATACATCCCCTCATATCATTGTAGGAGGGGACTTCAATTTGGCAGCCCATCCCTCCCTAGATAGGAGCTCCCCTTCCCCATCTTCTAGAGCCTTTTCCAAATCAATCAATAGATCATTGAATTCATTCCAACTAATAGACACATGGAGTACCCTCAATATAGGTATCAAATCGTATATGTTCTTTTCTCACCCCCATAACAGTTTTGCTCGTCTTGACTATATTTTTACTACTCCTATCTTATTAGCAAACTCGGTAGGAGCAGATATCATCCCTTGCCTCCTTTGAATCATCATACATAGGCTTACCTCCATCCTGATATAGCTGGAGACTGAACGACTCCCTCTTATCTGATCCTATCATTACACAATAATTAGCCACTAAAATAGATGAGTACTTCAAAATTAATGACACTAATGACATTTCACCTACTACTTTTTGGAGGGCTCACAAGGCGGTCCTCAGAGGACAGCTTATTGAAATTGCCTCTAACAAAAATAAGTCAAGACTTCTTGAGATCAGATCCCTCGCCAAAGATCTCAATGCACTTTATAATAAAATTAGCTCCTCCCCCTCTCCATCCCTGACACAACAGATTCATTCCAAACGTCACTCCATTGACTTGCTACTCTCAAAGGATATTAAGAAAAGCATTAGATTCTCCAAAGCGAGATTTTTTCTACATGGCAACAATTCATCTGCAATGTTTGCTAGGAAATTAAACCAAACTGTTAAACCTCCTCATACTTATAAGCTCCTTGATAGTAAAGGTAACCTCTTCTCCCACCCAAAAGACGTTCAGAATATATTTTTAAACTTTTATAAAGACCTCTCTAATCCTCATTCAGTCCCGTCTCCAACTTCTCTTTCTTGGCTTGACAACATTCAACTACCCTCTCTCACACCTCAGCAATTAGATTCCCTTAACAAATCATGTACAGAATTAGAAATTACCAAGGTTATTACCATATTTTCACACCATAAGAAGCACCTAGGTTTTAGAGGAAGAACACAAGAAAAAAAATATTCTGAACCAAATGGTGTACTAAAATATTTACCAGTGCAGCCGTATACCAGAGTTCATGAAATACAGCCATATACCAGATCCATGAAATAAAGCACATAGCAGATCCATGAAATACAGCACATACCAGATCCATGAAATACAGCATATACCAGATCCATGAAAAAAAGCACATACCAGATGCATGAAATACAGCATATACCAGATCCATGAAATACAGCATATACCAGATCCATGAAATACAGCATATACCAGATCCATGAAATAAGGCACATACCAGATCCATGACATACAGCAAAGCACATACCAGATCAATGAAATACAGCACATACTAAATCCATGAAATAAAGCACAAACCAGATCCATGAAATAAAGCACATACCAGATCCATGAAATAAAGCACAAACCAGATCCATGAAATAAAGCACATACCAGATCCATGAAATACAGCACATACCAGATCCATGAAATAAAGCACATACCAGATCCATAAAATACAGCATATACCAGATCCATGAAATACAACATATACCAAATCCATGAAATACAGTACATACCAGATCCATGAAATACAGCACATACCAGATCCATGAAATAAAGCACATACCAGATCCATGAAATACAGCACATACCAGAGTCCATAAAATACAGCATATACCAGTCCTATGAAATGCAGCACATACCAGAGTCCATAAAATACAGCCATACCTGTGTCCATGAAATGCAGCCTGACAGAGCTGAGAGGGAGATTAATATCTCCCGCCACCGCCGCGCTGTGATGATGTCATCACACTGTGCCTAGTGGAGCTCCACTCTGCAGCCAGATCCCATTCAGATAGAAGACAGAGCAGCTCCAGCCGCCGCCGCTGCAGTACTTCATTCGGCCACTGGGGCTGCTCTATCTTCTCACTGTGTGAGATCAGAGTAGCCCTCTATGATGTCCGGGAGTGGGCTCCCGGCGGCGACGAGGGGGGGGGTTTCAGGTATTCGCACCATAAGACGCAGGGAGACTTTCTCCCACTTTTTGGGGGGGAAAAAAGTGCGTCTTATGGTGCGAAAAATACGGTAACTCTCTTAAAGCTTCCACCGCACCAGGTCCAGATGGCTTCTCCCCTACATATTATAAAAAATGTACCTCTCTTCTTACTCCTCACTTATCTAAACTTTTCAATTTCATACTACAAGGTAATCACTTCCCCTCAGAAATGACCATGGCCAATATGTCTCTTCTACCCAAACCACAATAGGACCATTCTCTCCCACAAAATTACCGTCCTATTTCTATTCTATATAACGATCTGAAAATTTTCAGCAGGGTGTTAGCAGATAGATTGGTCAATCAGGTTTCATCAATAACAGACAAATTACAGACAACATTAGGCTAATAAACAACATCATTCAAGATGCGAATCTGTTCTCCCACCAAATATGCCTATTAACTCTTGATATTAAGGAAGCGTTCAACAGCGTCAGTTGGTCGTATTTGGACTTGATTCTTTATAAATTTGGGTTCCCCGAAAAATGTTCCCATGGATTTAAAGCCCTGTATCATTGTCCACAGACTAGAATAAGAATTCCGGGTAGCAACTCTCAATTTTTCTCTTTGAATAGAGGTACCATACAGGGATTCCACCTCTCCCCCTTATTATTTGCCCTTGCTCTGGAACCCCTCGCATGCGCTATCAGAAATAACCCAAATGTATTAGGCTATACTAAGAGCTCTATCGAATTCAAAATTAGTATGTATGTTGATGATGCTATAGTATTCCTATCCAATCCTCTCACGTCTATCCCAAATCTCCTTTCCGAACTCAATATCTTTTAGGACCTTTCTGGCCTGGGAAGCAATCAATCAAAATGTTCCATTCCACCAATTAATATCCCCCTTGACATAGCGTCTGTCATCAAATCCAAATTCACTTGGTGCATGGACTCCATAAGGTATTTGGGTGTGTAAATATCACATCAATTTAAATCTCTTTTTCAAAATAACTATCCCCCTTTGTTCACCCAAATTAGAAGCCTTTTAAAATCTTGGCCAACCTAACATATTTCTTTTTTAGGTAGAATATGTGCCATAAAAATGAATATCCTACCCAAGCTCCTTTTCTTATTTCGCACCCTACAGATAAACGTCCCTAGATATAAAATTGACTCCATACAAAAAGATATAAATAAATTTATCTGGTCTGGTAAGGAACCCAGATCTAGCAACGTTATACTACATAGATCTCAAGTTTCAGGAGACCTTGGCCTTCCAAATGTATGGTTATATTATATGGCCACCAAACTTACCCATTTAACACAATGGTTCTCTAAAAATAAAAATATCCCCTGGCTTCAGTTCAAAGCCTCTTCTATCTTACCTTATCATCTCAAAGGTATTCTCTGGTCCAATTACAACTTATATAGACCTATCTACCTACGTAATCATATACCGTAGTATCTCAGCTTCTTCAATTTTGGACCCGTTATTAATCCTCCCACAAACTGATTTCTCCTACACCCCCTTTAACTTCTTTTGTTGGCAAACCTAGTTTTAAACCGGCTTTTGGTAAGAAAGCTAACTTTAAGATATGGACTGACAACAACCTCACTAATATTATATCTCTCACAGATAACAATCAATATATATCTTTTGAAAATCTCCATCACAAGTTTCACATTCCTCTCTCTCAAAACAACAACCATTCTGCAATACAACTTTTTCTTTCCTCACAATTCCCTTCTAAATTAAACACACAATATTCTTTGTTCTAACAGGTCTGTGTTAACTCTCCAAGAGACAAAGGACTGATCTCTAAGCTATATACCTACCTAAATGAATTGAACATTCCGGATAAAATTGACACAATGTTAAAATGGGAGTCAGAAATAGGTCACGTGGTATCTCTGAAAGACTGGCACCAAATGATAACAAATATTGACAAAAGCAATAGGGCTCCCACATTCAAAGAAACCCCTATCAAAATATTCACTAGGTGGTATATGACTCCTTCAAAGATTCACTCGTATTATCCCTCATTCTCCCCAATGTGCTTCAGAGGATGCAATTTGACAGGCTCACTTAAACACATATTTTGGGATTGCCCATCCCTTAAACCCCTCTGGCACAAAGTTTCTTCATCAATTCAAAACATAACAGGTAAAGTCGTTGTCTTGTCACCACAAATCTGTTTACTCTATTTCAATATTCCTGATATTCCCCACTCTCACATGAACCTAATCCACTCCCTGTTTAGTGCGGTCCAATGGACAATAGCTTGCAACTGGCAATCACCACATCTCCCTTGGTCTCAAGTCATATCACGTATGGATTTGATTAAACTCACAGAATATATTTACCACACGATTATGGATAGTATGCATATATACAAGGACAAATGGAAACATTGGCACTCTCCACATCATATGTAATCCCAGTTATAAACGTATTTGTACATTAACTACTTTAAATTTCATTGACAATTATCTATGTTCTATAATTGCATTAAGTCTCATATGATTTGATGATGCTATGTTTGATTGATTTGTACTCTGTACATTGACGTGTTAATTATTTTGATCTTCCAATAAAATCGTTTGTAAACATCAAAAAAAGGCAATATAAAACTGTATTTGATCAGCACAGTAACCAATAGGAACCAGTTAAATCTACTTTACCTGCAGTGAGACCAGTGAAAGGAATATTCTGTGAGGTTGCTACACATATATTTTATTATTATTCTTTGGCTTTTTAAATAAGTGTACGAGGAGCAAAAGAGGAAGTTGATATTAATGTCCCACTGTGTGTGAATTTGTAGCACTGTGCACACACCACTAGTGTATAGAGTACAGTGATAGTCCCCGTCATCTGCAGCCTGTACATTACTTATAGACAAAACACTTGAGCCTCCTTGGATGGATCCAGTAAAACGCTCAGAGGTTCCTGGAGGTTTTATATTATGATTACTGGCTCCATTACTACTTGTTACACCTTTAGGAGCACTCCCAGGTGTCTGATATACCCAGGTTGGGTGATTACCAGCCACTACAGAGCCATCACTACGACCACAGGACAAAATGACATTACCACCAAGAGACGCGGTTATTGTGGCTTCCTGGGTGACAGTAAACTGAGCCATAGAACCTGCAACACAAATGAGAGAATGTTAATAGTACAAAATACCAGTATATTAATATTCAGTAATCTTCATGGCTATATAATATGAATTACAGGAAAAATAAGTGATGAAAGTGAAGACAGTCCAGAACATGATCATGGTGATGAGGAATCACTTTGAAAGATGAGAGTTTAGTTGAATCCTTCTCATTCTCATAGTTATATTCTGTATATAAACCACACCTTTCTATGCAAAGTGTCTCAGATTCATCTGCTGTCAGCAGCCTCCACCTACTATATATCAACTGATGAAATCATTACATGTGCTAAATAAAATACAATGCCTCATTTTCTCTATGGTTTCATTTAAGTTCTGTAAGTACATAGTTCTGTAAGTAAGATACCGTACTGAGTTCTGTCTGAATATATAAAAAAAAAATCAGTGATATGCTTTTGTAGTGGAATGATTTTTACCTGTTTGATTTATATATAAGTTATGACCAAAAAAGTGAGGAAAAAGCATTATTATAGCATTAAAACAATTGCAGAGAATAAAGGTTATAACAATGTAGGACCCTTTCAGCAAAGCTAATGCAGCTCTGAGCTGGGAAGTGAACAATGCCAATATGCTTCTAGGCAGGTTGCCTACAAATGTAGGTTTTGTTATAGTGAGTTAGTGAGCCTACCCAGGCTGGGAAGGGGTTAACTAGTTTCAGACTCCTTTCCTGGGCTTTTTGGGCTCTGCCTTCCCACTCTGTGATATTAAAATTGGGGAAGGCTGAGTCCCAGGGAGTATCCTGTTCCCGATCCTGGCCGCAACTAACATGGGATACTGAGAAGGTCTGCTGCGCCATGTGATCCTACAGAACACCGGATTGCCGGAGAAACTACTAAGTGTTTGGACAATGCCAAACATAAACTTGCGCCTTTGTCAAGATGTGCCCGGGCAGCTTCAATTTAGGCAGTTAGGGTTTGAAAATGTATTGCACCGTTATGGACCATGAGAAGTTCTTAGGAAAAGTTGCTAAAAAACGTTCTAAGCCTGGTCCAAAGTTACTCAGGTGCAGGTAGATTATGGCATATCAGAAAACAGGGCCTGTAAAACACATTGGAGTATGAAGCAAGGCTACTATGAAAGTTATCTCTGCAGAAGAGCTGGAGGAGGAATGCAGTTGTCACGGGTAACCAAGACTGGTGAGAAATGTGAGTCATGAAGCACGGTACCTGGCAAAGGTGACAGGTCCTACAGTTGCAAGGGGGTTAGTGATCTGGCTCCCTCCCTAGTAGTTTGTTCCCCAAAAGTAACCCGGACTGGAGACCTCAGGCACCTGGTCGCATGGTACAGGAGGGAAGCAGTTAACTAGAGCACATATAGGGTCCATGGTAGGTGCTCCGTGGGACCCCATTCTGTCGCTTGGAGTGAGGTGGGAGAGGTACGCTGGACTGGTGGAGTGGGCATAGGCTCAGCGGTGTCCCTCCTAAATGCAAGCACTTGACAGCTAGGTGTGTAGTGGTATGTAGTGGTATGGGACAAGACACTTCACAGGGGAACTCTGTACATTTAGCTGCTTCACACAGTGTCTGGCTCATCTCTAAGCCAGGGTACTGCCATAATACTTGGCTTTCACACATGGCCCGCCTGGTCCCAAGCATTGATAAGCACGTACAGGAGAAAGGTACCCCCACATGCAGGGGAGTTGGCTCTGCAAACAAGCTGATTACAATACATCGCACTGTTTACCTTTTATTTTAATATACCATTAGCTTTCACCCCCAAAAGGGCCTGCTGATTTGGTCCCAAAAACGTGCACTAGCAGCCAAGCACACTCTTCTGGCTCAATGATTAGTCTAGGGCGAGGTTCAGCAACTTGTAGATCGTAATTTACCTGTAGATCGCGGACAGTTGACTGGCAGATTGTAGTCTGGGCTTGCTGACCCGCTATTTCAGAGCATGAAACAGAGTGCAATGCAGAGGGATTACTTCTTAAGTTGCAACTGTTGTAGGGAGCAAGAGCGGCATAAGCCGATGTCTCCTCTGTAGTGCTGGCTTCTGTCCCATGGTGAGTGATACCAACTGTACTCCATCTCTTAGCCCGGCTAGCGGTCTCCAGATTGGTGCCAGCAGCAGGAAAGAATAGATCTTTCAGGGTATGTCACTCACCAACACCTGTGACTTCTATTTCCTTCCAGAGATCTCTCCGATAGTGTACATTCCTGCTGTCCTTCTCCGCTCTCTCACTGTGCCTCTACACCAGGATCTTCATCCTCCTAGATGCACCCGAGCTCTCCACACTATTCCATCTTTGTCTCCTTCCACTCAAACTCCTTCCTTGATTGGGCTGACCCTGGGCATTTGAGGAGGCCTGTCCCCTGCCAATCCAGATTGGGGATTGGTCAGGGCTCCCCAGAACACACCAGATGGCTACACCCACACTCTCACCTCTCTTTCCAGAAAGCTCCAGCAGGCTCGCTGGAAAGAAGTGGGAGGTTCTGGTGACATCATCTGTGAATCACCCAGTACTACCATGAGCCACTCCCAGCCCGGAATCCAAAACAACCAGGCCTGCATATCTTCAGGCCTGGATAAATTTTACCTCACCTAACCAAAAATCTAGCTCTAACTCCTACCTAAATAGGGGGCGCTACATATACTTGACCCCTGCTAAATTGGAGAAAATCTTTTGTACATTCCCATCATCCTGTTGGCGATGCTCTGCCTCTGGAGCAGACTTTATACAGATCTTCTGGGATTGTTTGTCAATTATAGATTATTGGAAACGGGTTGTTCACTGTATTCAGTCTGTTACCACATTAACATTTGGGTGTCCATAAGCATCTGTCTATCGGGACTAGTAGATGAATTGGCTCCGACTAGAGCGACATGCACTCTGCTCACCCTTTTATTGTTTTATGCTAGAAAATGAATAATAATGTCATGGAAGAAAGCATCTGCCCCTAAACTTGAGTCTTGGAAGGCTCTGATTAACAGAGCCCTTCCACTATATAAAGCAACATACCTTAGTAGGGGAGTACCTCATAAATTTGACAAAGTGTGGGGGGATGGGTTGAATCTCTACATACAGTGTCAGATTGAATTGCTGGTTTAACTGCCTCATCTCAGCCATTAGCTTAGTGGGTCTGTGCCTGTAGCATACTGGATATGTACTTGCAGTGATTAGTTAAATAATGCTTTCTAGTTACTGGGTCGGAGTTGTGGGGGAGCCCTATTAATCCTCTATGCTCATAATTAAAGGTGTTCTGTGTAAGTGAAAG
>BLSH010059967.1:130891-155506 GCA_018402905.1 Glandirana rugosa
GGTACGAGTAGGTAGGAGTAAGTACGAGTCAGTAGGGTAGGCACGAGTAGGTAGGGGTAGGCACGAGTAGGTAGGGGTAGGTACGAGTAGGTAGGGGTAAGCACGAGTCAGTAGGGTAGGTGGGGATGGATGAGCATGGATGGGGATGGATGAGCACGGATGGGGATGGATGAGCACGGATGGGATGACTGAGCATGAATGAGGATGGATGAGCATGGATGGGGATGCCTGAGCACAGCTGGGTGGGTAAGCATGGCTGGGTGAGGATGGCTGAGCATGGATGGATGGGTGGCTGAGATGGATGGATGAGCATGGATGGGGTGAGGATGGCTGGGAGGGTGAGCATGGATGGATGGGTGGCTGAGCATGGATGGATGAGCATGGATGGGGTGAGGATGGCTGGGTGGGTGAGCATGGATGGATGGGTGGCTGAGCATGGATGGGGTGAGGATGGCTGGGTGGGTGGTGGATGGATGGGGTGAGGATGGCTGGGTGGTGGATGGCTTGATGGGGTGAGGATGGCTGGGTGGGTGGTGGATGGATGGGGTGAGGGTGGCTGGGTGGTGGATGGATGGTGGGGACTGGGGGTGCATCCTGTCACTTAGCAGCGCTGTGGGCATTACACATCGCCCACAGCGCTGCACACGTCCTCTCTCCCCCCCTTTCTCCTCTCACAATGCACCCATCCGGGCGGAGAGGAGAGAGAAAAGCCGGCGGAAGCGCCGGCTTGTTTACATGTGATAATGCTGTCATTTGACAGCACGATCACATGGTAAAAGGCCGCTCACAGCAGCCATTCACCGCGATCCGTGATGCGCCAGGTCCCCTGGACCCAGCGGTCACGGATATTCCCGTGTGCGTGCCCTAGGGGGCGCGTGGGAAGCGCAATTCTGGGAGGACGTCAATGTACGTCCTCCCAGGGTTAAGCAACCGCCCTGCAGACATATTTTGTCTATGGGCCAGTTGCTAACTGGTTAATGAAAAAGAACAAACAAAATTTGTAAACAACCTTAGGTAAAAGGAACGTACAAACACAAAAAAAGGAAAACATTCCACCAGTTATGATGGAGCTATGAACTATTATCTATAAATCAGTTAAGTGCTATTAATATACACTGTCAGTGTACTAACAGTACCTGGGAAGGGGTTAAACATCTAGAGCGAACAAAGGGTAAACGTGTGCCTAACCAGTGTTTATGTGTGTACTGTGAGGTGCTTTCACTAAGGGATGTGCTGGTTTTTATTCTCTGCTTTTCAGAGAAACAAAAACCGGCACATCCCGCTGACAGGGCAGAGCTCTCTATTTGTTTATATTGTCCTGTCTTCCTCCTCACTGATCAGTGAGTGCCGGCAGTCAATAATTGACTGGCTGATCGGCTTGTGCTGTGACTAATCACAGCAGGCATGACGGTGGCACGTGGCATGCACCCCTGCCTTAGAAACGTGATCCGGCACAGGAGAGCCACTCTGCCTCCGTACTCCTACATAAGGCGGTCGGCAATCGGTTAATGTTGCGCTTTATTATCGTGAATCTTCTATTGTGTGGCACTTTATTTTTGTGAATTTCACTGTATTTGTAACTTTTGGAGACTCTCATTTTAAAGGTACAGCCAGTGTTAATTTTGACATCAAATTTCAATTTAGTTTTAGTCAGACTTTTGACTAAAATGCCAT
Source organism: Glandirana rugosa (assembly GCA_018402905.1). Classification (NCBI taxonomy): domain Eukaryota; kingdom Metazoa; phylum Chordata; class Amphibia; order Anura; family Ranidae; genus Glandirana; species Glandirana rugosa. The sequence continues at coordinate 132,566 of BLSH010059967.1, forward strand.
TTTAGTTTTAGTCGTATTTTAGTCATCTGAATTGTTTTAGGTTTAGTCATAATTTAATGGACTAAAATCTCCAATACATTTTAGTCTACTAAAATTGAATGGGTTTAGTTAATTGTAATGCATTATTTAAGATGTTCTCTAGAATTGCCAAACTCATTATATACTCCTGGAGTAAAAATCTAATCCTATTGATAATAGTCTGCCTCCATAGATCAATAATTCTTGTGAATTCTGACATGATGTTTATGGCTTTATATTAAGATATCTCTTGTATTTTACTCTTGTGTAAACCTTGCTCCTGCTGTCAAGTGTACTAATTCGCATAACCCTTACTCAACCATGTTACTTTTATTATCTGTACAATGTTTTATAATTTTGTACTACAAAAGAAAACCTTTCAATAAAAGATTGTAAACAAAAAAAAATCTAATCCTATTAACCCCTCCAGGTCCGCGCTATTGCCGAAATACGGCTCCAGCGCGGACCTGAAATGCCGGGAGGATGTCCATGGACGTCCTCCCACTGCGCATGCTCCCGCGCGCCCCCTGGAGGCAGCGGCGGCGCGCGCGCACGCACGCTGCGCGAGCATGCCCGCGGGTCGGGCGGACTCGATGTCCGCCCGAGACCCGCGATCACTTTCAGGAGCCTCAGAACGGGGAACCGCCGTTGTAAACACGGCGGTTCCCCATTCTTTGACAGGGGACATAGCAGATCTACTGATCCCTGTCACTGGGATCAGTTAGATCTGTTATGTCCCGACCAGCCATGCCCCCCCACAGTTAGAACACACCCAGGGAACATATTTAACCCCTACACTGCCCCCTGCAGGTTAACCCCTTCACTGCCAATGACATTTATACAGTAATCAGTGGACATTTAAATTTCTGATCGCTGAATAAATGTCATTGGTCCCAAAAAAGTGTCAAAATGTTCCGACATGTCCCCCCCAATATCGCATTACCGCTAAAAATCACAGATCGCCGCCATTACAAGTAAAAAAAAAAAAAATAATAAAAACGCCATAAATCAATTCCCAGTTTGTAGACGCGATAACTTTTGCGCAAACCAATCAATATACGCCGATTGCGATTTTTTTTTTTCCCAAAAATATGTAGAAGAATATATGTCGGCCAAAACCGATGAATAATTTTTTTAATGGATTTGTACTTTAGCAAAAAGTAAAAAATATTGTTCTTTTTTGCAAAATTGTCGCTCATTTTTTGTTTATAGCGGCGATCAGAAATGACGCAGAGGGGATCAAATACCACCCAAAGAAAGCTCTATTTGTGGGAAAAAAAGGACGCAAATTTTATTTGGGTACAACGTCGCACGACCGCGCAATTGTCTTTCAAAATGCGACAGCGCTGAAAGCCAAAAATTGGTCTGGGCAGGAGGGGGGTTTAAGTGCCCAGTAAGGAAGTGGTTAATTATTATTTATGGTATTAAGGTTTGAACATTAAACACATACAGATTCTCATCCTCTACCTACGTAGGAAGTTGCCCCCTAGTTAGCTTGTGCCAACCCTGAACAGGGGTGTCTTGTGATCAGGTAGGCACCATGGAAGCTGTCACGTTGTCTGGGTGGTTACCATCACAGCAAGTCTCAGCCATGTTTGTCATGAGAAGAGGCATAGGCCGTGATCTTACCTGCTCCCTCCTTCTTCAATTCATGGATTTCATAGCCTTAACTTAACACACTTCAAAAGAGCCTGTTATCTCAACTTAGGGACAGCAGACACCAGCACACCGGCCTTTACAGAGCTGTTAACAGCTAATTCTTCTGGCAGGATGTCTGTTAGTTTCTGCTGACCATAAAAAAAAATCTACAGATCAACACCTCCCTAAGATCTATCGTAAAACTATGACAAAATCCTTCAGTTCTGTCATCCATGGTTTGTAGGACAATTAAATCACTAGGAACACATAGCATGCCATAAAATGTCTACCAAGAAAGCAGTCAGGTGTGGGACGACCTCTCCGAGATCTCCGCCAAATTCACAACTTAACAAAATCCACATACAATTCATATAATCAAACAGAACCAAGACACATTAATATTAAGTATATATTTGAATGGGGAATATCATACTGAACAAATCATAGTCATACATGACTACGCAAGAGCATACAGAAGGGGAGATAGCAGTTTCCTACCTCCTGGGTGACAGGTCTATCTGATATACTCTGCTGGACATAAAATTGAATGCTGAACAATAATCTACTGATTTCCAGAATGCAACCTACACATACTGGATGATATTAATATTAGTATAAAACTGTGCCTAAGGGAGGGCCATGATACAGTCATAAACACAATGGCCACTCCTCAGACCCTCAATTGGTCTGATGGCCTCAGTCAACACTACTTTGATCCCAGAGAAAAGGGGGATGCCACAACAGTTTGACAGTTCTCATGTACCATCAACCAAGGAACATCTGTTAAGTTATGAGAACCAATAACACCTTGCTCATTGACTGAACTCTGCTGAAACCAGGACATTGCAAGTATTCTTCCTTTTCAACTCTTTTTTATTTCTCTGTTGTTTTATTGTCTCTTTATTTCTTTGCAACACCCTTTCTCTGTAAATATTTTATTTGCATCATTTTGACCTTTTCATTATTAAACCCTATTTTGAAAAGAGTTAACATTGTCTTTTAATGCAAATTAAAAAGAATCCCTGTCTCTTGAAGAGTGAGTGCTGTATAGTATAAATCCTCTGAACATACCTGTCTGTGGTGACAGTGTGTTACAGATGTTTATTCTAAAATCATAATTGGTATTGCTAATCTTTTGGAAGAGTCAGTGGTGGCAGTTGAAGGGTTAATTGCTTAATTAACTTAAAGCGGTTGTCTACCGAAGAAAAAAAAACCTGCAAGGCATAATGAGCTAGTATGCACTGCATACTAGCTCATTATGAAATACCTACCTCAGAACGAAGCTCCCACAGGGCTGCCCGGTCCCCACAGGGGGAGCTTCCATCTTCCCTGTGTGGCTTCTTCTGGGATTGCGGCTCCGGCGCTGTGAGTGGCCGGAGCCACGAGACGTCACTCCCGTGCTTGCGCGCAGGAGCTTATCTTTCCGGCAGACTTTCCGGCAAGGTCCAGCGCTATGCGCCGGGTCATCACCGGGACATTACTGCGCATGCGACGTGACGTCAGCAGCTGCATGCAAGTGGAATATCTCCTAAACCATATAGGTTTAGGAGATATTCATTTTACCTACAGGTAAGCCTATAATAAGGTAAAAATGCATTTTGGGGGTAGACAACCACTTTAACCCAGCGACAATCTCTCTCAGGCTGCTGGCACCTACACCGTGGTCCCACAAGCTGGAAAATCTTTGTGCCGTGTGCAGCTGAAAGTGGCATTGTTACGTAAGTGACAGCATGGACAATTTGATGACTGTGTGGTGTTGTGGATACGCTACATAGATGATGTCCTGATGGTCTGGAAGGGGACCGAAGAGGAGTTGGTTGAGTTTATTTGTGTACTCAACCAGAATAAGCGTAACATCAGACTCACTTTCAGTTACGATATCAAGTCGATCCCCTTCTTGGACCTCAGGATATCAAAAGATGATGACCATTTGGTCACATGTACCTACCGAAAACTGACTTCAACTAATACTCTCCTTAGGGCCGACAGTCATCACCCTAGGACCCTTATACGGGGCATACCAGTGGGACAGTTCCTCCGTATACGGAGGAAGTGTTCCAGCGAGGAGACTTTCGAGAGGGAAGCATGGGACATATACCGGAGATTTAGAGAAAAGGGTTATTCCCATAAAGTACTTAAGATGGCCAAACAGAGAGCTAAGTGTCTAGATAAAACTTCCCTCCTGGCCCCTAAAAATGAGGTGATGCCAGAACCCAAGCCTAGGGATCCAGTCAGATTCATTACAGAATACGGGGCTCAATGGCCTGAGGTCAGAGGGGTTCTGGATCGACATTGGTCTGCTCTGACCCCTCCTGGCCAACATTGTGGGGGATTATCCCCATATGGTGGCCAGACGGGCCCCCAACTTTTCAGATACTTTAACGAAGTCTGAATACATTCCCACCACTGATGATTCTTGGCTATCCACTAGACCTAGAACTAAGGGGATGATAGCTTGCGGACACTGTTGGATCTGTAAACACGTTGAACGTACATCGGAATTTACCAATGCTGAGTGAGCCCAGACTTTTCAAATCAGGAGTCTCATTAATTGTTCTATGACGCGTGTAATCTATAGCCTCTGCTGCCCCTGTAATAAATTCAATATTGTTAAAATGAAACGCCAATTGCGGATTTGAATCAATGAACATCTTAATGACATCTTAAAAAAGGAACACAAGAGTCCCCTGGCCCAACATTTTCTGTTATATCATCAGTCTAGGTTAGAAGGGATAAAGGTAAAACGCATCTATGCATTAAAAATTAGCAACAGGCGAGGTGACTTTGATAAAGTCCTCCTTAAGAGAGAAAAATTTTGGATTTATAAATTAGATACTATGGCTCCTAAAGGCCTTAATAGGGAACTCAATTTACAGGTATTCCTGGAGTAAGCCGTTTGCGCTTGGTGCATTAATCCCCGGCATGTGTTTCCTTTTAATCAATTTTTTTTTTTCACCCTCCCCTGGGTGTAATGTCTAACTATACTATTTTGGAGAAGGGGTGATTTATAATATGTGATTGGCCTTAGTTTTTAGATTTGTGTGTCTCTATGCCTTTAAGAGTGTGCTCTGGCCCCTTTAATGCCTGTGGAGGTGGAGAAATGGAGATGTACAGGTCCCCGCCAGAGGGCACACTTGTGCTGACGAAGCTGGGGTATCCCAGCAAAACGCGTCCATGCGAGGCTAGAGCCAAGATGCCTGGTTTTCCGCCAGAGCCGACTAGTCACGTGGTCCCTGCTCCGAACGCTGCACCGCACGCTCGTTGCTGAATGGCCGCTGATTCGAACGGTTGTCACGAAGCCGGTATGCCGAACGGTCGGCTCCACCGTGTGGTCTGTATAGGACGGTTTGTCCGGTAAGCCTTGCCAAGCGAACGGCTGCAACCTAGAAGCCACATACGAAAGGCAGACTACTTAGGAGCCCAGGTAGACCACATCAAGCTATGTTTGGACTAGTATGGTGATATGACTGGAACTGGCGGTTTATCAACACAGTCAGCGGATAAACACTCAGGCAGTGGGTGGCTGTATGTTAGAGCCGGTGTTTCAGTACATGTACTGTGGTGCCATTGATCTACTTGTTCACTATGAGGGATGGACATAGCTATGAATCTTGAATACACTTTATGTGTGGCATGATTGGCCTTCAGACTAACTGTATTTGATTCTGGCCTAAATTGCCTTATTTTAAGGTGCCTCACTCCACCCTTGGGACAATTACTGAAACTCCACTGCCCACCTTCAAGTTTTTGCAACACCTCTGGAACTTCATGATTTCACATGCTTGAGTCTATTGGAAATTTGTCAGTTCTCGTGAGGCTCCTGGCTTTAGATAGACATATTGGTATCCATCATTATCTCAATCTACCGCTTGGTGACTGTGATTAGGTGCTATACCCACCACTTGGACCACATGCCCCTCACCTGCTACTACCCCGAATTCCTGGAATTCCAGGACTAACTATTCAGGAGATGGCGGTAGTCTACCCGATGTAGCGTATTGGTTGGGACGTGTGTGTATGGTGTAAATGGCAGGTAATGCATGACAGGCGCCTGGACCTTTTTTATCTGACAACGTTGTCATGTCGGTGGTGGGGTGGTTTGTTTTGTTGTATTCATTTATTTAATTTGGTATTTTTTGATTTTTCTATTGAAGTTTAATGCATTTTGTATTGACTTTTATAGTTATTCTATTTTTGTTCAATTATTTGGGGCTTATTCCCAGTGTCTCCCTGCACGTGGCCCTCTTTGACACCCTCTCTCTTGGGTGTCTGTGATTTTCTATTGTTTGTTGGCATAGTCCCCGTTCGGTGTCACAGAGCCCCACACATACAGGTTGTGAGTCGTATCACCCCAAGGGAGGGACCGGTTATGTTTGTCCCCCTATTATTCTATTCCCCAAGGCAGGTCTTACCTTCTATCTTTTTCAAATGATGGATAGGTATATGCCTGCCTGAGGACACCATTGATCATGACCAAATCTCCAACTCCATTTGCAGAAATGCAGCCCCAGACTTGCAAGGAACCACCCCCATGCTTCACTGTTGCTTGCAGACACTCATTATTGTAGCACTCTCCAAATTTTGGCTCATCAGTCCATAGTTGCTGTTCCCATTTTTCTGCACCCCAGATCCTGTTTTCTTGCATAATTAGATAACTTGGCCTGGTTTCCACATTGGAGGTATGGCTTTTTGGCCTCAATTCTTATATGAAGACCACCTCTGGCCAGACTTCTCCAGACAGTAGATGAGTGTACCTGGGTCCCACTGGTTTCCGCCAGTTTTGTGCTGTTGGCACCGCTGGACATCTTTCAATGGCAAAGGGAAGTGTGATGTGTCTTTCATCTACTGTATTAAGTTTGCTTGGCCATCCACTGTGTCTATGGTGCTCACCATTGCCCAATCAATGGTATCCTCAATGCTGAGAAATACAGGACTGTTGATTTAACGGTTTTCCCCAACAATTACATTTAAGGCAAGCCATGAATGAGAACTGTCACAGTCGCCTGTGTTCTCAACCCAACTGTCAAGCCATCAAATGGCTGGTGTCATAATTGATCACATGTGCAGCACCATGGCAATTGGGGAGCAAACAGAGCCTAAGATGGCAGCTTCCTTGGCTGTAAAAGTGAGGAGGGTTTAGTGCCGCTTTAATGTTGCATGCCTACCAACATTAGTTTATGAAAGTATATTTGTCTAAGGGCTCCTTCACATGTGTGGCTAATATAACTGCTCTTCTCGCTTTTCAAAGGGCTTTTGACAGGCAGTGAGGAGGCGATATGTTGATTCCTCACGGCCTGTTTTAACCCTCAAAATGGCACGCCAATGTGTGGCTGTGTGTCTTTTTAAGATACCTTAGGTTAAATAGTTTTCTTCCAATGCTAGAGTCACAAGTCAAAGACTTGTAAACTGTGACCCAGTCTTTGCCCCTCTAAGGGCTCTCTCCAGTTCAAGGTTGTTCTTCCGGAGGACAGGTGACCAAAACTGACAGCATTTGTAAACTATTGTTGTACTACTTTTGTAAACCCTTCAGTTTCCTGTCTTTATCTTATTTATATAAGTATAATAATATCAAATATATAATATATATAAACATATTATTTAATTTGGCCTAAATAGACAAGAAATAAATTTACAGCTAAAGCTGTAAAGCATATTGAAGTATTTTTATTACACTCATAAAATATGATTATGCGCATTGAATAAAGCAATATAAAATACTGTGTTATTTTTATAGTACTGTAACTTATAACAACCAGTACAACAAACATAATTCATCCAACTGCAGCCAGACCAATGAAAGTTATATTCTGTAAGGTTGCTACACAGTACTTTACTCATTACTGATTGCTTAAATAAAAAGTTGGTATGAAACTCCAAAACTTCCGATCGGACTTAGCAATCTGGGAGAAAACTACCCTATCGTGGTTTGGGAGGGCTGCTGCAGTGAAAATGACAATCCTCCTATGCTTCCTATATCTTGCACAAGCTATCCCCATATCCTTACCTAAAACTTTCTTCTCATCCATACGTACTCTCCTACGCTTATTTATCTGGAAGGGCAATACTCCTCGGCTTAGCCTGGCAAAATTATCAAGCCCAAAACACAAAGAGGGCATCGGCTTACCCGACTTCCAGCAATATCACAGAGCCGCCCTCCTGACAAGGGTGGTGGACTGGCATATACATGGTGACAATAAAGACTGGGTCACACTAGAGCAATCATGGGCCCAAGGAGCTCTTCATGATATAGCCTGGTCCCCCAGTACTGACTTATCCCCTACTCTCAAAGGCCACCCCTCCATTTGGCCCTCTGCACAATGCCTTCATAAATCCATCCAGACCGGGGATATGGCCTCAATACCAGGTCCCATGACCCCGATCAGAAATAACCCCGAATTCCCCCCGGGACTTGAAATAGGATTCCTTGGGGTCAACAACCGTAATTCCCACCCAAAGGCTTATCAATTCTTTACCCAAAGGAAATTTCGCACCAAAACAGACCTATCAGACAGCGAACCCAGTATTTCGCTACCCATGTGGTCGTACCTCCAAGCAAGACACTACCTCAATGACCCTAAAATGAAAGACAAAATCAACCGTGATCCCACCCCTTTCGAAAATCTATGTATATCATCGCCACCTCAAAAACACTTAATTTCCACAATCCACTCCCTCCTGTCCTCTGTGGATCATGACCTGTTTCCCCAATTCACCAAACTCTGGGACAAGGATGCAGCAAACCCCCTCACTGAATCAGATTGGGAGGACATTTGCACCACAGTGCATAAAGGCACACTGAACGTCACAACACAAGAGCACAATTACAAAATTCTAACCCACTGGTACAGGACCCCATCCTATCTCCACAACATATATCCTCAGGTTTCCAATATCTGTTGGAGATGCAACTCTCTACCAGGAACAATGCTACACATCTGGTGGGACTGCCCTCAAATCAAACCATTTTGGTTGTAAGTCCACAAAATAGTCCAACAAGTCACCAAATATCCCATTGACTTCTCTTTTCATCAATACTTACTGCAACACTCAAAAGTACTAAAACACTCATTTAGGAAATCCCTCGCAATGCACATGATCAACACAGCCCGAATGTGCATCCCAACCCTCTGGGGACAAATACGCCCTCCAACGCTCAAAGACTGGTTCTCCCGGCTAAACAGAGTTATGGACATGGAGGAGCTGATTGCCACCTCCCTTGAAAATTCTGACAAATTCAGAAAGACTTGGTCGTGCTGGATCCACTTTCAGACGACCAACGATTACCGAGCAATATACCCATAACTCTCCCCAAATACCCCCGAAACTCCTGCAACAGTTAGAAGGCTATGACACGATCAGACATGGTAGACCCCGTGAATTTATCACAGGAAGTATCTATTGCCTCTCCCCCAACTTCAGCCCCTGGCACGCATGCCGTACTCCCCCCTCCCCCCTCCCCTCCCTCCTCCCCTACCCCCTTATCCCCCGTTCTCTACCTAAGACCTCAACACACGCTCACCTCAGTAGCAAAATATGCAAAGCTGCGAATAATAATAATTAAAGGATACAACCCAGTAAATGTAGAATTAATTCCGAATGATGCATTACCCATGCTATGCCATATGTCTGTTCTAATGCATATGTAACTCTGTTATCGTTTTTGACTGAACGTGTCTGTACACTATCTTAATTGACTAATAAAGTTTTATTAAAGAAAAAAAAAAAGCTGGTAAGAAATACAAAGAGGAAGTTCATATTAATGTCTCACTGGGTATTATAGTGTAGTACTGTGCGTGCACTACCAGCCCATAAAGTACAGTAATAATCCCCGTCATCTGCAGCCTGTATATTACTGATATCCAAGACACTTATGCCTGCAGAGATTGATCCAACGAAACGGTCAGGAATTCCTGCAGGTTTTACATTATGATTGCTGACTCCATCGCTACCTAATACATACTTAGGAACACTCCCAGGTCCCTGATATACCCAGAGTGGCCAGTTACCACCAGCTACAGAGTCATCACTACGTCTGCAGTAAAGACAGACACTGCCACCAAGAGACAGAGATAGTGTGACTTCCTGGATGAGAGTAAATTGAGCCACAGAATCTGCAAAAAAAATAAAAAAAATTACAGAAAGATGATAATAAGACATGCATAATATGGTAACACGGTATTAACATGGTAATCATATATAAACTATAAAATATGAATTACAGGAAAAATAAGTGATGAAAGTAAAGACAGTCCAGAACATGATTATGTGTAACGCCACATTGAATTAGAAAGGGAATATCTTCTAAACCGTACAGGTTAATTTTACCTACAGGTAAGCCTTATTCTAGGCTTACCTGTAGGTAAAAGTAAACAAAATGGGTAGACAACCGCTTTAAATTAAAAAGGTTTACAGATGAATCCTTCTTACTTTCACAAATATATTCTGTATATAAACCACTATGCAAATTCTCTCAGATTCTATTGGCCTCTCCCTACTATGTATCAACTAATCAGGTTGAATGGGCTAAATACAAGTCAATTGTGCTATATATTTGTAAATAGTGCCTGGAGCTGAAGTCTAATTACCAAAAAAAACCTTAGCCTGTCCAAAATAGGAAAAAATATACATTTTGAAAATCAGCCCTTGTCAATTGTGGTTGGAGAGTATCTGCTCCATAGGATTTTGCAGTTCATATGATAAATGGTTGGCAGTAAAAGGTCTGGAGCAGGGGGTTAAGCACTAGCCACACTTCGATCCCCACCTGGGGTATAATTTTTCTTTCTCTGGGTTAATCGGTTGTTGGGAGAGGATTCAAGCAGGCTGTGATGAAACATGTCTGCAAGTCTGAAGCAGACCCAGTGTGTCTCATTACTAAACAGGTAGCTTTATACATTTTTCTGTTGGATTTTGTTTTGCTTTACAAAGAATTTATAGGGTTTTTATAAAAAGTGTTACAATGTGTACTAAACAGTGCACATAATTTCATACTATAAGAAGAACAAGGCAGGGTATAACCAAGGCCTGCGTCACCATAAGGCAGCTCAGGCAGCCCCCTGAGGGCGTCTGTTTGGTGGGGGCGGTAAATTCCCATGAGTTAGCTGAGCCAGTCACCCAGCAGGGGCCCGTTAGCGTGGGCACCAGAGTCATCCGCCTCGCAACCAGCTTGCAATCAGAGTGGAGATCCCAGCCACAATCTCCGCTCTGCACAGTACTACCTTTCACAGTCACACTGTAGAGCAGTGTAGAGCAAACTGAACCTGTCCCCTCCTCCCTCAACTCTGATGTATGCGATACACACTGTGTACTGTATACATCAGAGCCAAGGGAGGAGGTAGCGGGTTCAGTCCGCTCTACACCTCTCTACAGTGTGACTGTGAAGCCCAGGAGGAGGAGGAGGACTTGTGCATGTTCCGAGCTGCAGGCTGATCTGAGGTCTGTGATTATATTACACACACACTATACATGATACTCGTGGGGGGATTTGGATTGGGAGAGGACAAGGAAGGAGAGGGAGGGAGATGAGCTGAACATTAATACTTGCAGTGATTGGGGGGGGGGGGTTAACATGATACTGTATGTCCTAGAGGGTGCCTTGGGAGGGGGGAGCAATTGTGCTAGGAGGGGGGTTGGATATGAAATCTGCCCCCCTCCCCCCAGTTCAAACCCTCTCTTCTCCCAAGGCACCCCCTTGGACATACAGTATCATGTTAATCCCCCCAAATCAAAGAGATGCTGGGGGACAAACATGGTATCTGGGACCCTGTGCACCCTGCTAGAGATGTGGGATTCCAGGTGCCCACATTAGTGCCTCCCTGCCAGGCAAGTCATGGGCCAGTTCACGCCATGAATCGCACAGGAACACACTGTGCATTCCTGTGCGATTCACATGCGTTACAGGTGCAGTACATAATTTCAGCCCATTCGTTTGAATAGGCTGAAATCGTGCTAGACGGCACCAAGTTATAATACTCACAGGAAACAGATCACATGGTACTACTGTACCATACAATCCGATGCATGCAAAATCACTACATTTGCAACCTGCTGGGTGCTGAATCAGGTGAGTGTAAAAACAACTCTGCCACAGGATCACTTATAAACAATTCAGTTTAAATAGTTCCAACAGAATATCAAAGAAAATGAAGGTGGTCCTAAGTGGAGTCCCTCCGCCGGGCACTGATGACACCCCACACTTACCAGATTGTAGTGACCCCCATCACAGAGGTCAAACTCGCCTTAGTGGGAGCCATTATTTCCGGTCTTTGGTCTGCACCCTTAATGGGGACATGATACCTGGAGGGACACAGAAGACTTAAAGGCACACATCGGTCGGATGGCTCCCACTATGGCGAGTTTGACCTCTGTGATGGGGGTCACTACGATCTGGTAAGTGTGGGGTGTCATCAGTGCCCGGCGGAGGGACTCCACTTAGGACCACCTTCATTTTCTTTGATATTCTGTTGGAACTATTTAAACTGAATTGTTTATAAGTAATCCTGTGGCAGAGTTATTTTTACACTCACGTGATTCAGCACCCAGCACTTTATGGACTTATAATTCTTCATATGTATATGTGTTTATCATCACTATCATATGTATATATGTTTACATTTGAGCACGGTTCTTATGATTGTGTACTAAGTTAAGGTTATCCTGTTGTACCAGCAGCTCAACATAGACCACTGCCATAGCGCGGGTACACCCGTTGGCTGGTTCTAGCCCTGGGCGATACTTTTAATACATTTGCAACCTGCGTTTGGGATGTCATTAAGCTAATATTGATATCCATTGCAGATTGCAACTGCAGTGCTTTTGTTCTTATTTATGAGTCCCACAAAATGAAGGACAGCTGGGAAGTCTGGATTTATGTTAGAAGGGGAGTATTTGTGCCTGGAGGAAGGTTTTGTACTGAGAAGGGGGATTTGCATGGGAGGACTTATGCCAGAACTGGCCAGTGGTCTTGTGATTGTGTGAGGGATGGGGAGAAAGAGGAGTTGTGCTTGGAGGCTATTTGGGGGTGGTGTTATTGTGCTGGGATAAGGATTCGAGTTGAGAGGGGGTATTTAGGGGGTGGAAGAAGATTTGTGCTAGGAAGGGAGATTTGGGGGATCAAATTTGTGCTATAAATGGGGAAAAGATTTACACTGGGAGGAAGATCTGTGCTAGAAGAGAGTTTGGGGGGGGTGGGGGTTGCTAGGAGAAGAAATTTTGGGGGATTTGTAGGCTGTGGGGATTTGGAGAGAGGTAATTGGGTCTGGGAGGATTTGCACTGGAATGGGAGGTTGTGCTGGGAGGGAGGATTTGAGGGGTGGAAGAGGATTTATTTTGAGAGAAGTATTGGGGAAGGAGTATTTGTGCTGGGTGGTCAAGATGATTTGTGTTGGGGGGGTTGAGGGGTTGAGGATAAGTGCTAGGGTAGGGAAGAAGGGGGAATTGTGCTGGGTCTAGGGATTTGGAGAGAATGGATGAGGACTTGTCCTGAGGAAGGAGAATCAAGATTTCTGTTGGGAGGGAGTTTTGTTCAGGGAAGGGGAGAAAGGATTTGTGCTGGGGGGCGATGGGTGTATAAGCGTACAAATTAGTGCTGGAGGATGGTGGGGGGCACCAAAATTCACTTTTTTTCACCTGTGTAGGTAAAAATCCTTCCACCGGCCCTGGGTATCACAAGCAAGTATAGGATAATAATCCTTCTGAACCCAAAGACAATGCATCATAAGATTATCCTGGAGTGAAAGAGATGAAAGTGGTTGTAAAGGTTCGCTATTTTTTTTTTAAACAACAAACATGTCATACTTACCTCCTCTGTGCAAGGGTTTTGCACAGAGTGTCCCCAATCCTCCTCTTCTGGGGTCCCTCAGTGGTGCTCCTGGCTCCTCCCTGCATCGAGTGCCCCATCGGAGAAGCACTCTCCCTCGGGACACCCGTGAGGGCACGCTCCCGTGTCCTGCTGCTGCATCCATTGACACAGACAGCAGTACTCGGCCCTGCACCCCGGCTCCTGCATCATTGGATATGATTGACATTGGACCCAATGGCTGCGCTGCTATCAATCTATCCAATCAGGATCTGAGACACCAGCTGGAGCGGGTGTGCTTGCCCCCGATGCAGGAAAGTTCGGACTCAGGTAACTATTAGGGGAGCTCTGGGGGCCTGGTGCATCACAAGAGGTTTTTCACCTTAATGCATATGCATTAAGGTGAAAAACCTTGAGACTTTACAACCCCTTTAATAAGCAAACAAATCCAAGGAAGACCCAATATTGAAGATCATCCAGTAGGAGCGTGTACATAAATATTCTTGCCATGACACTCAAAAAGAGATAAGAAGGGATGAAGGAGTGTAGAGGAAAAGGAAAGAAAGAGGAGAAGCAGCCACCTATGGTTTATGATGGCCTATAAGGGAGGGAGCAAGAATAAGAGAAAATAAAAGAAATGGAAAGACATGCATGGGAGTAGGGGGTAAGGGGAGAGTTCCTGTGAGATCCAGTCCACTGCACTACACTGAAGAAAAACAAACTGTGCAAGTAGAGGGCAAGAAACGGTCTAGGTCTAGGCGATCATTTAAAAGACTAGCCTCAGGTCCCAAATCTTAAGGAATTTGGCTTAGGTATCCGTAAGGATAGATGTGAGTTTCTCATATACCATGGTTCCCATAAAACACTGTTTGACAAATTAAAGAAAAATTAAGGAACGGCTGGCGCCACGCCCTGACCAGTGTTTGCTGAGCTGCCAGGAAGACAAACCCCACCAGCTTCCTCTGGGACTGGGTCAAGGATGGGATAGGCTTATGCAACAAGACTTCCCAGGTCAACGCACTAAAGAAACTTGTAAGACTGATCTGATCAATGAGTAAACCTGAGCCCAAAACTGAAATGTTTTAGGACAGGATCACCAGACATGAAGAAGGGTGCCATGTTCTCTGCATCCCCTAAAGCAGAAGGGGGGAGCTGAGGGAACAAATTTGGCCACTCGCAACAGGGTCATATACCAATGGGAGAGCAACTTATAGGCATTTTCCTGAGCAAAATTGGGGACTTTATACCATCCAGGGCCAAAAGCCTGTATACGTATGTATCACCCTGGTGTTAGCCAGGGTTGCTAACAAATTTAGTTTGCTGGGTGGTAAACAGCCTGGTTGATTGTTAGGGAGATCCACTGACCTTTCCCTAAATCTGGGTTTGATGCACTCTTCTCTTCTGTCACTGGGTGGCATTGTTGCCTGTGGCATTAGATTGAAAAGGGCATAGAAAATCCAGACTAGCAGTGGATAGTTTGTCTCAGACAATTGGCAGGAGTTTCTTTGCCCCTTGGCCTGCTGGGAGAGCCTAATCAGGAGGAGTCAGGTGATCTGGGTTCTGTGCCATCTGGACAGCTGTCTAGGTGGATGTGTGTTGAAAGTTCCCAGCTGCTAGGCCAGAAGCCTGAGGCTTATCCGAGTGTACTGGCTGCTAGGCGGTCTGAGGCCTATCCAGGCTGGAAGCAAGCAGTGCGGGGTTGGGGCTTCAGGCTTGGAGCCCAACCAAGTTGCAGGGGTTCTGCCGGATGGGGAACGAAGTTGTTGCCATAGGTGAAGGAAAGCAATTGCCATCAGAGACGACCACTC
Source organism: Glandirana rugosa (assembly GCA_018402905.1). NCBI lineage: Eukaryota > Metazoa > Chordata > Amphibia > Anura > Ranidae > Glandirana > Glandirana rugosa. The sequence continues at coordinate 147,824 of BLSH010059967.1, forward strand.
CTGTCGTAAGAGGCAAGTGAGAACCAGAGCAAGAGGTAAAGGGGACACATTCGCCAGCAAGGGACCATCTCTCCTGTTATCAGAGGCCAGGTTCTGTGAAGTCTGAAGAAGTACCAGAGCAGCCTTTTTCATTAGCTGGGGACTGTGAAGAAGTTGGGAAAGCTTCAGCAGAGTCAAGCCAAGGACCCAGCGGGTTAGTGTGGGTGAAGCTTGCAGAGGATTCAGTGGGTTAGCTGAAGGGCGAAGTCAGAGACCCAGCGGGACAGTGTGGATGATACTTGGAGGCCACAGCAGGTTAGTTGTGGAAGAGCTCAAAGGATCCAGTGGCGGCTGGGATCTGAAGAGTTTAGTGAAAGACCAAGAGCTCAGTGAGAGAATCTACAATGGGATACAGTGAGTTGTAATCTGCATTGAAGTTGAAGTTTGCAAGTTTGGTTGCTATCGGAGACAGCAGCCTACGAATATAGTTTGCTGCAATTCAGCTTAAAGGCCCTTGAACTGTATAGCTGTTTTCCTATTTCTATTTTTGTTTTGGAGTCTGCCAAGTGTTTTTGCACCAGCCTAAGGGTGTCCTGGCCCTAACCCTCTCACCCCAGTTCTGTTAAGAGACAATAAATCTCTTTTTGCATTCACAAAGTCACTGGCGCCCAACTTATTCTATCTGCACTACACACACAATGCCTAGTAACCCACGCTGTGAAGAGGGATGTCAGCTCTCCCTGACTCTGGAGGTCACCACCAGGCCTCTAGGGATCGGGGCCATCACTACACGTATTTGATCCCTTGGGAGTAAATTTTGTTTTGGACTGTGATTATTGCCTCTGTGAGGGAGCCTCACATTTGGGTTGTGTTTTGTTGCACTTCTGACCAATGAACACGGGCAGGAAGCCCTTAAAACTCACTTGATGTTTGTATAACCCCTCAGCAAGCTCCCAGCTTGAAGCTGAACCCCACAATTGGTGCTCACATGCTCTACTGTTCCACACTGCAAGGCTAGTTTGCTGGCACCTGTGTACCTGATGTTAACGCTGCATTCAGGTAAGAAGTGTAAAAAGAGTATGTCAGCAGTAGTTTAAAGGGACAGCAGGTTTTTGTGTCTGTACCATGTAAAGGCACAGTGCACTGTTGGAGGCTCAGATGACTGCTTTGGCTGAGGAAGCAGAGAGGCCCACAGGCCTTAGCAGAAGCTGCCAATTCGGGATGCAAGTGTTTCTTCTGGTGACAGCATTTTAGGCACCAGGAGTCATCCACTACAAAAGATGACAACCAAAGATGATGTGAAATCCTTCCAATGTACTTTTGAGAGAACCACAGAAGGGCAGGCCTGACCTAAGAATCGCTGGGCTGCGCTTGCTGTGCCACTGTTAGCAGGAGACTCCCAAAAGGCCTACTAAGAGTAGAGTTGAGCGAACCCGAACTGTAAAGTTTGGGTCCGTACCAAACTTTGGGGTGTCCGTGACCCGGACCCGAACCTGGACATTTGAAAAAAAGTTTGGGATCGGGTTCTGGGTTCGGGTATTTGATCACGCATGTTGAATAGCTGCAGGGCAGCCAATCAACAAGCGTTTCACTGGTTTGCCCTTAGAAGCCATCACAGCCATGCCTACTAATGGCATGGCTGTGATTGGCCTGTGCATCATGTGACCCAGCCTCTTTATAAGCTGGAGTCACTTAGTGCTGCATGTCACATGCTCTCTGGGTAGTGTAGGGAGAGGATGCTGCCGGCGCTGTGAGGGACAGATTGCAGATATAATAACATCACATCCTGCATTACAGAACAATCTGATTGTGGACTAGGTAGAGATTACTACTACTACTGCTTTTAGGGACAGATTGCAGATCAAATAACATCTCATCCTGCATTACAGAACGATCTGACTGGACTAGGTAGAGTCTACTGCTTAGAGGGACAGATTATTGTTCTAAAATTATCTTCTAGTTCTATAGGTCAGGTTCCTGCTGTTGCTGTAAGGGACAGATTATTGTTCTAAAATCATCGCCTACTCCTATAGGGTCAGGTTCCTGCTGTTGCTGTAAGGGACAGATTATTGTTCTAAAATAATTTTACTTCCTTTTGCAGCCCTCTAGCACTTTCCAGGACTTTTTTACAGTCATTTTTGTGCCGAAAAGTTTGGGTCCCCATTGACTTCAATGGGGTTCGGGGTAAAGTTCTGGTCAAGTTTGGTACCGAACTCTGACTTTTTCCCGAAGCTCGGCCGAACCCACCAAACCCGAACATCCAGGTGTTCGCTAAACTCTACCTCTGAGGATTCCCGTGACTATAACAAATTAAAAGCTAAGATCTTGCAGCATCTGGAAGTCACAACCTCAGTGAGGGCACAACAAGTACACTGCTGTAGTTATGAGGCAGATGGAAAACCTTGCTTCCAAATGTATGACCTAATCAACCTGGTCAAATATTGGCTGCAGCCCGAAGTGCTCACAGGACCTCAAACAGTGGAGAGAGCCATCCTAGACCGGTTTCTAAGTGCTCTACCTCCAGAACTATGAAGGTGAGTGAGTCAAGCTGATCCAAAGTCAGTGGATCAACTAGTTGAGCTGTTGGAACACTATTTTGCAGAAAAAGGAACTCTTCACCAGCTTCAAGATCTCAAACACCCAAAAGGCCACCTCCTGGTGAAACCAGATCCAAACCAGTACCACAACCGGTAAAGTCACAAAGGGGAAGCAACGGGAAATTTGCAAAAGTGGTCAAAGGGCCTCCTTTTGAGAGGTCCCCTTTTGGAAAGCCCTGGCAAGAGCCATAGGCAACCCCAGTATTGGTGACGTGGTGAATGGAGGCACATTGCTGCTAAGTGTCCCCTAAACCCCAAGCATATGGATTGTGGGTTAGTCTGACACATGTTCTTGTTTGCTAAAATACAATCCAAGGGTGCCCATGGGACTTTAAGAGACACAAACCATATTTGTTTAAAAAAGGTCATATAATTTATTACTCAAATACAAAGTCTAAAAACTTTTAATCATTAAAAAATCTGAGGACATATTGTCCACATCGATAGATATAAAGTAACCATAATAACAGAAATCATGACATGAATAGTAATCCAAGAAACAGGTGTCTATAAGTTGAATCTCAATGCATTTTGGGAGATAACACTCGCTTCCTCAGGAGAAATCGGCTAAATAACTGAAAACAGAGACCAGGTTGTTAGAGGATTAACCACTTGCCGACCGCAGTCTGACGGCGACAGAGTGGCTCGATATCGCAAACCAGCGGCTGCAATATCTCTCAATGTGACCGCGTGCCGCCGGAGGCACGCTCGTGCGCTCACTGTGTTCAGGGGGGCCAGGGAGCGGGTAGGATGGACTCGATCGCCGCCGGCTACCCGCGATGCCCCCCCCCCGCATTGAAAGAACGGAGGTCCGTGTATGTAAACACGGACCTCCGTTCTGTTAGAGGGGGAAGGGCTGTGATCACAGGCTTCCTCTATATGGAAGCCGTGATCACTCCCTTCCCCCAGCCAGGCCAGCCCACATACAGTTAGAACACGCCCAGGGAACACCGTCAACCCTTAGAGCGCTCCCTGCAGGTTAACCCCTTCACTGCCAATGGCATTTACACAGTAATCAGTGCATTTTTATAGCACTGATCGCTGTATAAATCAGCTGCAATATCGCAGTACCGCTAAAAATCGCAGATCGCCACCATTACTAGTAAAAAATAAAAAAAAATAAAAACCCGAGAAATTAATTCTCACCATCCGTAAACGCGGCAACTTTTGCGCAAACCAATCAATGCCGATTGCGATTTTTTTTTTACCAAAAATATGAGGAAGAATATAAATCGGCCAAAACCGATGGAAATTTTTTTTTTATATTTTTTTTGGATTTGTATTTTAGCAAAAAGTAAGAAATTTGTTTTTTTTTTTTTGCAAAATTGACGCTCTTCTTTTGTTTATAGCGGCGATCAGAAATGACGCAGAGGTGATCAAATACCACCAAAAGAAAGCTCTATTTGTGGGGAAAAAAAGGACGCAAATTTCATCTGGGTACAACGCGCAATTGTCAGTTAAAGCGACGCAGTGCCGAATCACCAAAAGTGCTCTGGTCCTAAAGTGGGAAATCCTTCCGGGGCTGAAGTGGTTAAAGAAAAAAAAAAAAAACACTCCCTATCGAAGTGTCATTAACCACTTCAGCCCCAGAAGGATTTCACACTTTAGGACTAGAGCACTTTTTGCGTCTTGGCACTGCGTCGCTTTAACTGACAATTGCGCGGTCGTGTGACGTTGTACCCAAACAAAATGTGTGTCCTTTTTTTCCCACAAATAGAGCTTTCTTTTGCTGGTATTTAATCACCTCTGCATCATTTCTGATCGCCGCTATAAACAAAAAAGAGCGACAATTTTGCAAAAAAAAAACTACTTTTCTTACTTTTTGCTAAAATACAAATGCAAAAAAAAAAAAATATAAGAAAACTAATTTATTCATCGGTTTTGGCCAATTTATATTCTTCCTTATATTTTTGGTAAAAAAATTGCGATCTGCGTTTATTGATTGGTTTGCGCAAAATTTGATGCGTTTACAAACCATGAGAATTAATTTCTGGCGTTTTTACTATTTTTTGTTTTTTTACTGGTAATGGCGGCGACCTGCTATTTTTTTTTTTTTTTTTAAAGAGAATTTATTGAGTTTTTGCATTTCTGCATACATCAAAATAAACATTACAAAGTAATATGCAATAACAAAAGGTATAGTTAGCCCTTTACATCAAAAACTAGTATGTCCAAGAGATAAATTGGAGAGAGCTGGAAAGAAGGGCGGTCCAAAGAGGGAGGACTCAGAACATTCCGGGTAGGGGAAGGGCGGTAAGAGGGGAGGAAGGGGGGGGGGGCTCACGTAGTCCATATAGTTGTAAAGTAGTATGCTCATCTTTGGTTTCAGATGACGTAGATTCGGGTGTAAGGGAGGAGAAGAAAAATAAGGAAAGGGGGAGGGGGGGTGTCAGGCCTGAGGAAGTGATGATGGTATTATCGCCTTTATTACGTGTAGAGTCCTAAATCTTGGGTTCCAAGGATCAAAAGAGAAAGTCTCTACCCGTTTCCAGGAATGGGCGCGAGAGCGTCCAGGTAGGTATATTTGTCAAAAAGATGTGGATGGTTGTCAATGAAAGAGGACCATTTTCGCGAGAACCGGTGAGTATCGCAGTAGGACTTCTCGATTTTCATTAACTTGGTCAGGTCTGCTATTACCTCCTTAAGCATGGGTGGGGTTGGAGATATCCATCGCCGAAGGATTGCCCTTCTGGCTGCCATGTAGCATGATGCAATCCATGGTTTGTTATTGTAGAAGAGATGAAATTGAGGTTGCCCCTTGGGCAGAGTAGGGGTTATTGTCTCTAGATTGCCAAAAAGGAGAGGATAAATAAGCCCGTGTGGGGACACTCCGGTAACTTGGTTGGTGAAGGTTTCAATTTCCCTCCAGAAGGAAGCCACCTGTGGGTATTCCCATAGTCTATGGAGGAGTGAGGGTCTTAGAGCATTACATAGCGGGCAGAGAGTAGATTCGGGTTTATGAGATCTCGGAACGAAGGGGACGTAGGCTCTGTGGGTTATTTTCAGCTGCTGCTCCCTCCAGAATTTGTTGGTTATGTATTTGCAGGTGGATTGGAAGCCTCGCAGAATGGTATTGAAAGCATCCGGGGAGTTTAGGTCGTTATTCCATTTAGATGCAAGGCCGGTGGTGGATCTAGAAGAGGACAGGGTTTGTCTTAGAGGCTTGAAGATATCAGAGATTCTGGAGGTTCCCTTGGATATCCAAAAGTCCAGAAGCATTTGTTGAGAATGAGGGGCTTTGGGAGGGAGACGGGTTGAGGCAAAACTTACTGCTTGACTAATCTGTAAGTAGTGATGGGTGGGAAGGGAAAAGTCTTTCAAGACCTTGTCTGTGGGAAGAGGAAGGCCTGTGGAGGGGTCAAACAGTTGAGAGAACCATTGGAGTCCTTTGGGTATCCAGGAGCTGAAAGCTGGGTGTTGTTGAGCCTGAGGAAATAGAGGGTGCCCACATATGGCCAGGTGTTTAGATGTGTAAAGCGGAAGCTTCAGCAGCTTTCTGGTCTCCCTCCAAGCCAAGACCGTGTCCTTTATGAGCAGATTATGTCTCAGGTGATGAGGGATGTCTTGCAGCTTGCAATGTAGTAAGTTGGATAATCTATTGGGTGCTGCCATGGAAGTTTCCAGCTCGAAATTAGAATAACTAGAAAAGTTTGTTATCCAGTTCAAGGCCACTCGTAGGAGACAAGATAGATTATAGAGTCTAGTGTCGGGGAGGCCAACACCTCCCTCGGACTTGGGCAGAACGAGTTTGCGGAGAGAGATGCGGGGTTTGCGGCTCGCCCATAGGAAGGATGATAGTGCTTTGTGTAGTGTCTAGACGTCTTTGTGCTTCAATAGTAATGGAATGGTCTGGAGGGGATAAAGTAATTTTGGGAAACTCATCATTTTGTATAAGTGGCACCTACCAAGAAAAGAGAGGGGCAGTTTGGACCAATTTTGGAGTTCTCTAATTATTTTGTGAATGGTTGGCGTAAAATTAAGGTGGTATATAGAGGATGGTGATTTTCCTATATTGATCCCCAAATATGTGATGGATGTGCGTGCTATTTTGAAAATAGAGTTTGGGGCCCATGCTGGAGTGCGTGGATTGAAGAGGGGTAAGATTTCGCTCTTGGAAAAATTTATACGTAGCCCGGAGCATCTGCGGAAGAGACTGAAGGTGTCCTGAATAAAAGGCATGTCTGAGGGGGGATCGGAGGAAAATATTAAAATGTCGTCCGCAAATAATGCTGTTTGGAGAAGTGTTTTGCCAATTCCAATGCCTGATAGGCCAGGTTGGGTGATGAGGTATCTGGACAGGGGCTCTAAGGCAAGATTGAAGAGGAGTGGGGAAAGGGGGCAGCCCTGTCTAGTTCCCTTGTGGAGACGGATCTTACCGGAGACGCAGCCCGCCGCCACTACATAAGCCGCTGGGTCTGAGTACATGGCCTCTATAAGGTGACAGAAAGGACCTTGAAAGCCAAATGCTTGGAGGGACATGGTTAGCCAACGAAAGCTGACATTGTCAAAGGCTTTCTCCACGTCTAAGGTGACAATGGCCGCGTCTCCGGCACAACCCGCTCTAGCTGCCTCCAATACCATCAAGACTTTTCTGATGTTGTTAGTGGCGGACCTCCCATGTATGAAGCCCTTGGGCCGGATGAATGAGGGAGGGTAGGATTAGGGCCAGTCTGTTGGCTATAATTTTGGAGAGAATTTTTGAATCTAGATTTAAAAGTGAAATAGGTCTGTAAGAGCCCGGGTCCGTAGGGTCTTTCCCTTTTTTTGATATTATTTTAATGTGGGCTTGGTGTCCGGTTGGTAGGTATGGATTGCCATCCAAGATACCTTGGTAGACATTATGTAGGGTGGGGGCTAGTAGGTCAAGTGTAAGTTTATAAAATTCTGAGGTAAAACCATCTGGTCCTGGGGCTTTGCCCGGGGCCAGGGTTTTGATGGTATTTTCAATTTCCAAGATAGTTAATGGGGCATTTAGGGTTTGAAGTGCTTCTTGGTGAATTTTGGGGAGGGAGAGGCCCTGGAGGAAAGACATGGCTGCAGATTCATCAATGGGGTCTGGGCCATATAGAGTTGCATAGAAGTTTTCTTGGATTTGGTTGATTTGTTT
>BLSH010059967.1:155516-177286 GCA_018402905.1 Glandirana rugosa
TGGAATCTGCGCCTCTTTCGGAAACTGTTACAGTCGAAAACAACCGATTGGTACAGGGAGGTTCGTAAACCGAAAGTTCCAGGAAAGACAGTGGAATATCTCCGGTACATGAGTCTGGGTCGCCGAATACATCACCGCCGCCCGACGCAGAGGCCATTCTAGGCAGAGGTGTTCCCTTGATCTGTCCCGACGGGGGAAAGGGGTGAGGAGAAGTTACCTGATAGGCCAGGTTGGGTGATGAGGTATCTGGACAGGGGCTCTAAGGCAAGATTGAAGAGGAGTGGGGAAAGGGGGCAGCCCTGTCTAGTTCCCTTGTGGAGACGGATCTTACCGGAGACGCAGCCCGCCGCCACTACATAAGCCGCTGGGTCTGAGTACATGGCCTCTATAAGGTGACAGAAAGGACCTTGAAAGCCAAATGCTTGGAGGGACATGGTTAGCCAACAAAAGCTGACATTGTCAAAGGCTTTCTCCGCGTCTAAGGTGACAATGGCCGCGTCTCCGGCACAACCCGCTCTAGCTGCCTCCAATACCATCAAGACTTTTCTGATGTTGTTAGTGGCGGACTTCCCATGTATGAAGCCCGCTTGGGCCGGATGAATGAGGGAGGGTAGGATTAGGGCCAGTCTGTTGGCTATAATTTTGGAGAGAATTTTTGAATCTAGATTTAAAAGTGAAATAGGTCTGTAAGAGCCCGGGTCCGTAGGGTCTTTCCCTTTTTTTGATATTATTTTAATGTGGGCTTGGTGTCCGGTTGGTAGGTATGGATTGCCATCCAAGATACCTTGGTAGACATTATGTAGGGTGGGGGCTAGTAGGTCAAGTGTAAGTTTATAAAATTCTGAGGTAAAACCATCTGGTCCTGGGGCTTTGCCCGGGGCCAGGGTTTTGATGGTATTTTCAATTTCCAAGATAGTTAATGGGGCATTTAGGGTTTGAAGTGCTTCTTGGTGAATTTTGGGGAGGGAGAGGCCCTGGAGGAAAGACATGGCTGCAGATTCATCAATGGGGTCTGGGCCATATAGAGTTGCATAGAAGTTTTCTTGGATTTGGTTGATTTGTTTAGGGTCATTGGCTAGCCGACCCTGTTTGTCTCTGAGGGCAGCAATGTGAACTGGTGAGTGTGGGCCTTTGCAAAGACTGGAGAGAAGTTTCCCAGGCTTATTCCCAAATCTGTGAAATTTGCGATCCAATGCCGATTTATGCATTAGTTCTTGCGTCATGGCCCAATGGTCAAAGCGATCCTTGGCTTTCCTCCAGGCTTCCCTGTATGCTGGTGAATTAGACTGACTTAGGGATAGATGAGCAGACTTGAGTGAGTGGCTGGCCTGGAGAAACTCCGAAGCAGCCTTTTTCTTGAAGGCTGAGGTGAAGGAGATAATTTTCCCCCTCAGAACAGCCTTCCCCGTTTCCCAAAAGAGATCCGGGTTCGATATGTGCGTGCTATTGTTGGTTGCAAAGTCTTTCCAAGTGGCTGTAAGTTCATCGTGTAGCTCCCTATTATGGACGAGGTATGAAGGAAATCTCTATATCCTAGGTGAGGTTTGGGAGGACGTGCCTAAAATAGTTGCAGTAAGGGGGGCGTGATCCGAAATGGCTATGTCGTATATCAGTGGATCGGTGGCCAGAGGGAGCATGAGTGGAGAGAGGAAAAGATAGTCTATCCTTGATTGAGTGGCATGTGGGTGTGAGAAAAAAGTGAAGTCTCTGCCCTCTGGGTTGTGAAGCCTCCACAGGTCTGTCAGACCCAAGTCTTCAGCCCATTGAGCGAGAATGGGAATGGATTTAGAGGGCTTGGTAGGTTTATTGAAAGAGGAGGCCATCCTGTCCTCTGTGGGGTCCATGACCGAGTTGAAATCCCCCGCGATAATACATGGGAGGTGGATATGTGGGGCGAGATGAGCCGAGAGAGTCTGGAAGAATTGCTTGTTAGGGGAGTTAGGGGCATACACCACAGTGAGGGACCATTCCCTGCCCTGAGTTTTGAGCCTGACCGTAAAGAGTCGGCCATCTTTGTCTGAATGGGTAGAAAGCAGCTCGTGGGGCAAGTTCTTGTTGATTAGTATCAGAACTCCCGCTTTCCCCTTGACAGCGGGTGATCCCATAACATGCCCGACCCAAAGTTTACGCATTCGTGTAAAATCAGAGGGAGCCAGACGGGTCTCCTGGAGAATCGCTATGTCTGAGCGGAGGCGTTTGAGGTGGCGAAGAATGGCCATGCGCTTTTTGGGTGAATTGAGGCCTTTGACATTCCAGGACGTTATGTGTATTGACATTGGGTAGGTGTGAGTCTGTGTAACATGTGGCGAGCATCTAGGTAGTTATTGTTAAGGTAGTGGGAATACGCGAGGGATGTAGAGGTGAGGAGGGAGGATGAAGGGAAGAAGAATGGGTGAGGGAGTATGCCTGTGTCCTTGGAGTGGAAAATGACTGGACAACAAACAGTAAGAACTAAAGCATACTGAATACAACATAAAGACCAAACCTTTGGAAGGCTGCGCTTCAATTTTTTCCTCATGTGAGCCTAAATCCACTACATCAGCGTTACCGATATATGCTAAAAAGCACACTGACGAGTGGGGGGGAGCAGCAAGTCCACGGCCGCCAGGTAGGGAGGTGGAGGGGGTGATATATTCCGAAGAACTGTTGGTGTAGTCCACAGAAGGCGGGGTTAACATTGGGTTTTCCATAGTGGTGCTGTGCGATGAGTCCTGGCTCCATGATGAGGAAGGTAGAGGAGGAGAGGGGAAAGGTCCTTATATGTAGGAACGTAGTTTGAAAGGAGATTGTCTGCTTGATCTCTTGCATGTCCTTTAGATGAAGCTCGAACAGGTAACACAGTGAGCAACATAAGAAAGAGCGGTTTAATGGTTATATCATTTTACTCGACTTCGACCATATGAGGCAAGATTAAGGGGGAGTAAGTTGCGTTGGGACATCAGTTCCGGGAATTTCGGGAGTGTAAATCCACCAATTTGAGCTTTTTAGCTGGATCTTTCCTAGGGCTTCTTTGGTTTCTGGAGGGGCCCTTGGGGGAGACTTCTCCTGAGGGTGTGGTATCCATTGGGAGATGCAGGGAGTTTCGGAGGAAATACGCAGCTTCATCGGGATCCGAAAATATCTTTGACTCCCCCGAGGCCGTTGTGAAACGGAGTGTAGCTGGATAGGCAAGGGAGAAGCGAATATTTTTCTGGAAGAGGGTGGCACATATGGGCTGGAAAGCCTTCCTTCTTTTGGATACTTCCTGGGAATAGATCAATTTGCAAGGCTTTCAGGTTACGAAAGGACTTGAGGATGTTAGCTCTATCCATGTAGTTCAGGTAACGGACTATAACAGGTCTTGGTGAACGTCGGTCATTAGAAGGCGCTCCCAGTCTGTGCGCTCGCTCTGCTGAGCAGAGTCCAGCCAGGCCCAAGGCTTGGGGTATCCGTGACGAGCAGATATCTACTAGCGAGTCAGTGTTGAAAGACTCTGGGAGACCAATGACTCGCAAGTTATTTCTCCTAGATCTGTTTTCGAGGTCGTCCAATTTCTCAAAGATATATCGCTGTTCCTGCTTGAGCTGATGGTCTCTGGTAAACGAGGATTGTACCTCGTCCTCTAACTCCGATACCCGGCTCTCCACCTCAGAGAGTCTTTTGGCATGGTCACCTATTTCTTTAGTCAGCTGGTTCATCCCTGTTGTTATAGCTTTGTCCACCGCTGCCGTGATGGTAGGTGCCAGGAGTGTTGCTACCGCCTGTGCCAAGCCAGCCAGTTGTTCTTCCACTGTAGCAGTATGAGTTCCCATAGCCATTAAGGAAGCAAGAGCATTCGTTGGAACGATCGGGTGGGCGGTCGTTGGAATGTTCGTAGGTGCGATCGGCGGGACGATCGGATTTGCGTTCGTTGAGACGGTCGAGACAGGGACGACCTCCGCCATATTGGCTTCTACCTGCGGGAGTACCGGCGGGTCCGCGACGAGCACAGAGGGAGCCGAGGAGGGGCCGTGGACTAGGAATTTGTCCATGGGGTTCCTGGAGCTCTGAGGTTGGTTTCTGGATGCTGATTTCCCCGTTCGTCAGCGTGGGTAGCGGGTTTTATAAGCCGGTGAGGACGGAGCCGCTGATTCTGCCTCCTCTCACATAGGCGCCGGAACCGGAAGTGACCTGCTATTTTTATCGGGATATTGGGGCGGACATGTCGGACATTTTTGACACTTTTTTGGGACCAATGACATTTATACAGTGATCAGAAATTTAACTACTTCAGCCCCGGAAGGATTTCACAATTTAGGACCAGAGCACTTTTTGCGTTTCGGCATTGCGTCGCTTTAACTGACAATTGCGCGGTCGTGCGGCGTTGTACCCAAACGAAATTTGCGTCCTTTTTTCCCACAAATAGAGCTTTCTTTTGGTGGTATTTGATCCCCTCTGCGTCATTTCTGATCGCCGCTATAAACAAAAGAAGAGCGACAATTTTGCAAAAAATCACAAATTTCTTACTTTTTGCTAAAATATATAAAAAACATTTTTTTTCATCGGTTTTGGCCGATTTATATTCTTCCTCATATTTTTGGTAAAAAAAAAAAATCGCAATCAGCGTTTATTGATTGGTTTGCGCAAAAGTTTACGGATGATGAGAATTCATTTCTGGGGTTTTTAATTTTTTACTAGTAATGGTGGCGATCTGCGATTTTTAGCGGTACTGTGATATTGCAGCGGACATGTCGGACACTTTTGACACTTTTTTGGGACCATTGCCATTTATACAGCGATCAGTGCTATGAAAATGCACTGATTACTGTGTAAATGCCATTGGCAGTGAAGGGGTTAACCTGCAGGGGGCGCTCTAAGGGTTAACTGTGTTCCCTGGGCGTGTTCTAACTGTGTGTGGGCTGCCCTGACTGGGGAAAGGGGATGATCACAGCTTCCATGTAGAGGAAGGCTGTGATCATCGCCCTTCCCCCTCTATGAGAACGGAGGTCCGTGTTTACATACACGGACCTCCGTTCTCTCGCTGCGGGGGGGGGCCATCGCGGGTAGCCGGTGGAGATCAAGTCCGCCCTACCCGCTCCTTGGCCCCCCCGAACACAGTGAGCGTGCGAGCGCGCCTCTGGCCGCGCGCGCTCACAATATTAGTTATCGCGTTTGCGATAACGAGCCACCTTGTCGCCGTCATGATGTGGCGGGCGGTCGGCAAGTGGTTAAATAACCACTGATTACTGTATAAATGTCATTGGCAGTTAATGGGTTAACCTGCAGGGGGCAGTGAAGGGGTTAACTGTGTTCCCTGGCCGTGTTCTAACTGTGAGGGGGCTGAGCTACCATGGGCATAAGAGATCTAACTGATCCCAGTGACAGGGATCAGTAAATCTTTTAAATTCCCATTGACAGAGCGGGGAACCGCAGTGTTTACAACGGTGGTTCCCCGTTCTTTCTCTCTGCCAGGTCAATGTGACTCGCTGGCGCACACGTGAGCCCCCGTTTATAGACGGCGATTTGCGGAATAGACCCACACTGCAGCAGTAAATGTACGCGAGCCGGTCGGGTATCGGTTAAAGGAATTTTTCATTTTATTTATTTTTTAATTTAAGCATTATTAAAATCACTGCTCATTTAAAAATGACGTTTTTACAAACTTTTTTTTCATTGATACATTTTCATTGATACAGGAGGAAGGACACAGACCCCTATAATCATTGTATGCACAATTACTTGCATATAAGGCTTCAAAATGGGCACTTTTGATTTTTTACGTTCGGGTCCCACTGACTTCAATGGGGTTCGTTGTTCGGGTCTGAACTTTTGTGATGTTCGAAAGTTCTGTAGAGAACCGAACAGGGGTCAGTTCGGCCCATCCCTAGTTAAAAGCACAAGTCTATAGAAGCTTTAGGTTATCTGTACTCACAAATTGTTCAGGGACCGTTGGTAGCCTCCTTCCAACTTCCAAGCAACATTCTATACCAGTGATACCAGACTAAATCTTGAACAACCCATTCAGCCAGCTCTCTGCAGAACCAGGGTCACTCTCACTAACTTCAGGCTCTCAGGAATGCCACCTGAGGCCGCATGGCAGCACACTCTCTCAGTTCAGGCCTTCAGGTCACCCACCCAAGGCTACATAGCAGCAAGTGCCAAGGCTCTCCCCCAGCTGGTGCAATCCTCTGTTAGGAAAGACCAAAAGCCCATGACACTCAGCATGCCTAGGGGCACCACCCCTTGTAATTGGCCAGGGCTAAATGAATATGACATTTGTGTGAATGAATATTCATGCCCCCATCTGATGGTTTCTGCCAACCAGAACTTTCCTTAGTTGCTTGTATACAGGGAAACTCAAGACAGCATGAGCAGCACTAGAGCACACAAAGCAGACTACACTAGCTGATCACCGCTCTCTGTCAAGCAGATAGCAATGAAATTCGCCTAGCTGTCTCTCTGTAAAGCAGAGAAATCAAAAACTATTCTACACTAATCCTAGCATCTACTTAGGAGGGTGCTACACATATGAAAAAAGACTAAAATATTTGAATAAATTAACTTTTCTCATCTGTGTTTTAAATCAGCCCAGTGTTTCTCAGCTAGGTTGCCACAGCACCTTAGGGTGCCATTTGCGTTCCCCTGGGGTGCCACAATCACAGGATCCAATTTGCCCTGGAAAAGTATCACCAGCTGCCATTCTGTAGGCAGGCCAGCTGCCATCACCATAACAACCAATGATGCCCTTGGGCAGGACGCATGCCATCATTTGTTGCTATAGTGCTAGCAGCTGGTCCACCTGCATGATGGCAATGCATGATGCTGATCCAGTGCAGGTGGCATGCAAAGCCACCCTTAGCATTCAGGAGAAGACAGAAATCTTCCTCCTCCAAACCTGCTCCACCTCCCACCCTCTGCCTCACTGCTGCAACCAAAAGGTAGGGCCCTGATGTGAAAAGCGGACTGTATGATTAGGGAATCTGATGGAGGGGCTGTGTGATTGGGAGCTCTGCAAAGGGGCACGGTGTGATTAGGGGGACTATGTGATAGCGAGCTTTGTGACCCTGATGTGATGGGAGGGACCTGATGTATAGTGGGGATGCTGATATGATGGGGTGAATCTGATATGATGCAGGTCCTCTGACATGAAGGTGGGACTCTGATGTAATGGTGGGACCTCTAAAGTGACGAGGGGCTTATGTTGCGAAGAAGAAACTCTAAAGTGATGGGGCTTTTTGATTTGATGGAAGGACCACTGAACCCCTTTTTGAAAAGTAGACACCCCAAAGTGATCTGATTTTTTGACAGAATATTTTGGAAATTAAGAAGTATGCCAGTATTGCTGGGGGTAAAACATGGCACTTGGTAATGGTGCACTAGATACATTAAACATATAGGTCATACACAGAGGGAGGAGAAGGTGAAGCAGTTAATGTACAGGTCACATTCAGATGGAGGATGAAAATGAAAGGGTTAATGTAGAGATGTGAAGCAAAAGGTAGCTGAGGGGATAATATACATGTCAGATCAGAGACAGGATGGAGTTGACATACTGTAGAGGGGTGAACGATATTAGAGGGGTGAATTTTATTGTTGTTGGCATTGTATATGATGACTTTCTTTTCCTCTCACATGCTGATTGTTGTGTGAGAGCAGACTATGCTTTCTGATCACCAGTCAGTAAGTGCAACATGGCTGATAGCTGCAGTGTCATGAATCTGCAATAATGTTTCATGCCCTGACTGTCTGCTTACCTCTCTGGTCTGTGTATCGGCTTTAGGGACAGTGCTCTCACACCTGTGTGTTAAGTAATCTTCTCTCAGCATGGTTCCACCCCAGCCTCTAACAGGAAACACTATTTAACCATGCGCACTGCAAGCCAGCCTTGCCCAAGCAACAATTGTGTGAAGGCTTCCCTGGGTGATTCTTGCCGTGTGCTCTATGTTTTTCCCGTGTACCCACTTTGGCTTGTTCTCCTGACCATCCCTGTTTGTTTGCTGCCCCGACCTTCAGCTCGTTCTTCTGACCATCCCTGTCTACTTGTTGCCCGACCTTTGGCTCGTCTTTCCGACTATTCCTTGTTGTCCTGGACTGCTGCTTCCTCTCCATCCACCAGAGCCAGCCATGAGCTGGGAGACCCTAGGGGCCGTGACCTGGTGTCAGCTGCAACCAACTCCATCTTCACCATCAGAGGCCCTGGTGAAAACCTGCTGGCTCTTAGGCTCCGCGCCCTTGCGAATCTTATGCTCTAACTCCCTGTTCAGGACCATGGCTGCGACCCTGTGTAGCTGCTTCTCAGAACCATCGACCATCAGCAGTCAGCCGTTGAGTCCACAACCTCCATGGTGCGCTCCTAGTCACTTGGACTGCAGGGGACCTAACATGCACCCTGTGTTTACATTCGGTGATGCTGTGATTGGTCACAGTGATCATGTGGTACAGAGCCATTCCTATCTTTCTGTTCTGTTGCAGAGTGATCACAAGACAGTGTGTACACAAGCGCGCAAAGGAGCTCAGTTCCTGGAGGACATACCGAACAATAAACCAGCTGTACATAGGCGTGCACAGAATATGGCATTAGGGTGTGCACCCCAAAGCTCAAACACACATGCCTCAGCTGCACGGGAGAGAGAATGAATAGGAAGCTCTCTGTGCTAAGCAGCTTCCTGTTCATTCACATACTGAAGTAAACACAGTTTACTATGCTTCAGTTATGAATGAACACAGTGAGTGAGTGTGTTCAATGTGCTCAATTAGGAAAGGAAGGGGCCAGTAAATTACATATTTACTAGCCCCTTCCCCCGCTTTCCAAATTGAAACATTCCCCAATAGCATCCTGGAGGAGAGGAGGTGAGCCAGTCGCACTGCGGGGAGGGGGGAGGTCAACGTGGTGGGGAAGCCTGGGCACTAGGGGGAATCTGTACTGCAGATAGAGATTAGGATGTGTCCAGGCACACCTGGCACACCCCTGCGCACGACTATATATGCATGTATATGCACGCTGTATATGCATACCTCCCAACTTTTTGAGATGGGAACGAGGGACACCTACTAGCAAAAGTATGTAGGTATAGGACACACACCCCTGCCATGCCCCTTAAAGAAGAAGTAACCAAAACAAAAAAAAAGAGTAGTTAAACCCACAAGGGCTTTTTTTTTTACCACTACTGTTCCTTTATATTGGCTGTTGAAATTTACAAATGCAGCAATTTAGAATTTGGATGAAAGGTTTAGCACTGGGAAATACTTTTTGAAAGATAAATAGTGCATTTTGTATAGTACTATATAGATCAGACCAAAGTGAGGGACAAATGAGAAGGAAAGAGAGACACTGCTCCAAATCAAGGATAGTCCCTTGAAATCAGGGACAGTTGGGAGCTACAGTATCTCACAAAAGTGAGTACACCCCTCACATTTTTGTAAATATTTTATTCTATCTTTTCATGTGACAACACTGAAGAAATGACACTTTGCTACAGTATAAAGTAGTGAGTGTACAGCTTGTATAACAGTGTAAATTTGCTTTCCCCTAAAAATAACTCAACACACAGCCATTAATATCTAAACCGCTGGCAACAAAAGTGAGTACACCCCTACGTGAAATTGTTCAAATTGGTCCGAAAGTGTCAATATTTTGTGTGGCCGCCATTATTTTCCAGCACTGTCTTAACCCTCTTGGGCATGGAGTTCACCAGAGCTTCACAGGTTGCCACTGAAGTCCTCTTAACCACTTACCAACCGGAAGGTTTTCCAGCTTTAGGACCAGAGCACTTTTTGCGATTCGGCGCTGCGTCGCTTTAACTGACAATTGCGCGGTCGTGCGACGTTGCACCCAAACAAAATTTGCGTCCTTTTTTTTCCCACAAATAGAGCTTTCTTTTGGTGGTATTTGATCGCCTCTGCATCATTTCTGTTCGCCGCTATAAACAAAAGAAGAGCGACCATTTTGCAAAAAAAAAACAAATTTCTTACTTTTTGCTAAAATTCAAATCCAAAAAAAAAATATAAAAAAAATATTTTTTTCACCGTTTTTGGCCGATTTATATAATTCCTCATATTTGTGATAAAAAAAATCACAAGCTGCGTTTATTGATTGGTTTGCGCAAAAGTTTACGGATGGTGAGAATTCATTTCTGGGGTTTTTATTTATTTTTTTTTTTTACTAGTAATGACAGCGATCTGCGATTTTTAGCGGTAATGCCATATTTCAGCGGACATGTCGGACATTTTTGACACTTTTTTGGGACCAATGACATTTATTCAGCGATCAGAAATTTAAATGTCCACTGATTACTGTATAAATGTCATTGGCAAGGAAGGGGTTAACCTGTAGGGGGAGATCTAGGGGTTAACTGTGTTCCCTGGGTGTGTTCTTACTGTGGGGGGGTTGGGCTAACATGGGCATGAGAGATCTAACTGATCCCAGTGACAGGGATCAGTAGATCACCCATGCCCCTACTAACAGAGCGGGGAACCGCCGCGTTTACATCGGCGGTTCCCCGTTCTTTCCCTGTCGCCGCTCATCGCAGCTCGCCGGCGGACATCGGGTCCGCCCGAGCCGCAGGCACACTCCTCAGGAGTGCGGCGGCGGCACGCGCGTGCCCCCTAGTGGCTGATTGCAGATCGCCGTCTTTTTACAGCGATTCACACTCAGCATCCCGACTGCCACCGTGAAAACACGGCGCGTGGTCGGGAACTGGTTAAACTCCTCCATGACAACATCACGGAGCTGGTGGATGCTAGAGATCTTGCGCCCCTCCACCTTCCATTTGAGGATGCCCCACAGATGATCAATAGGGTTTAGGTCTGGAGACATGCTTGGCCAGTCCATCACCTTTACCCTCAGCTTCTTTAGCAAGGCAGTGGTTGTCTTGGAGGTGTGTTTGGGGTCGTTATCACGTTAGAATACTGCCCAGTCTATGAAGGGAGGGGATCATGCTCTGCTTCAGTATGTCACAGTACATGTTGACATTCATGGTTCCCTCAATGAACTGTAGCTCCCCAGTGCCAGCCACACTTATGCAGCCACAGACCATGACACTCCCACCACCATGCTTGACTGTAGGCAAGACACACTTGTCTTTGTACTCCTCACCTGGTTGCTGCCACACACGTTTGACACCATCTGAACCCAATAAGTTTATCTTGGTCTCATCAGACCACAGGACATGGTTCCAGTAATCCATGTCCTTAGTCTGCTCATCTTCAGCAAACTGTTTGCGGGCTTTCTTGTGCATCCTCTTTAGAAGAGGCTTCCTTCTGGGACTACAGCCATGCAGACCAATTTGATGCAGTGTGCGATGTATGGTCTGAGGGCTGACAGGCTGACCCCCCAGCCCTTCAACCTCTGCAGCTATGCTAGCACTCATACTTCTATTTCCCAAAGACAACCTCTGGATATGCTGAGCATGTGCACCATGGCGAGGCCTGTTCTGAGGGGGACCTGTCCTGTTAAACTGCTGTATGGTCTTGGCCACGGTGCTGCAGCTCAGTTTCAGGGTCTTGGCAATCTTCTTATAGCCTAGGCCATCTTTATATAGAGCAACAATTATTTTTTCAGATCCTCAGAGAGTTCTGTGCCATGAGGTGCCCTGTTGAACTTCCAGTCACCAGTATGAGAGAGTCAGAGCGATAACACCAAATTTAACACACCTGCTCCCCATTCACACCTGAGACCTTGTGACACTAACCAGTCACATGACACCAGGGAGGAAAAATGGCTAATTGGGTTCAATTTGGACATTTTCACTTAAGGGTGTACTCACTTTTGTTGCCAGCGGTTTAGACATTAATGGCTGTGTGTAGATATTTTGAGTTGACAGCAAATTTACACTGTTATACAAGCTGTACACTCACTACTTTACATTGTAGCAAAGTGTAATTTCTTCAGTGTTGTCACATGAAAAGATATAAGAAAATATTTACAAACATGTGAGGGGTGTACTCACTTTTGTGAGATACTGTATGTATTTGTATAATGGCTAGTCCACAACAGGTTAAAGAATCAGGAAGAAGACTGTAAAAAAGGGCTATAGATCTAAAAGGAAAGCAAAAATACACAAAAATAATGTAACAAAGCTAAAATTGTGAGTGTAACATTTATTACTATTAAACTGTGCTTTAGGCAGTGCCAGGAGGATGTGTCAGGTTTCTGTTGTACCTCTGCAAGATTCTTAATCACAGTGAGCTGTAGTTGCACTGTTGAACCACATTAGACAATAGTAATCTGCATCATCATCAGGTTGCACTGCTGAAATTGTCATGTAGGCATAACTACCGGATTTGGAACCAGAAAAACGTTCTGGAATACCTGATGGTCTAACATTGGTGTCATATATGAGGAGTTGAGGAATCTGACCATGTCTTTGTTGGAACCAGTAGGGATAATTTGAATCTGCAACAGTGCCAGTGTTTAAATGGCATGATAAGGTGATCTTCTGATTTACAGATATAGTGACTTGGGGCTCCTGGGTCAGCACATACTGAGCACAGCAACCTAAAGGAAATAAAGGGCTCTGTTAGTAACATATTTCAACTGCAATAGATTCCCTCCCATATTATACAATATACAACCTACTGCCCCATTTATATCTTCAAATCAGTACACAAACTGGCAATCAACCAATGATTTACAATATTATTTCTTCGATAATCCTTACATGAGCTGAACAAAATCAGAATGATGAAGATGGTTGTCCAATACATGGTGCAGAGGTATCAGTTATACATGTCTGATTCCTCTAGACTCCTTATATACTGTATGCTTTACCTCACAAAGTATATATACATTATATGCAAATCTAGTTTCTGTTAACTGGTGCATTGCTGTGTTCATGGTCAGAATAAACAGCTACTTAAAACAAATTTGTGGTCTAGTCATATTCCAGATGACAAAGCAAGAGGGATGGAGATTCAGCAATTCCAGTATGAGATGCAACTGGAACCTTGGTTTACTTGTAGGACATTGCAATGTTTTGGCTTACAAGTAAAACACAGTTTTATTGGCATCTTATCTTTGTTGGCTCTCTATCTCTGTTGTCTGGATCTGCGGCATCTCTGTTGCCATTTACCCCCCTTTAATTTTAGCCAATTTTAGGAGTTGTTGTGCATTATTGACCCTACCTGACCTCAGGATGATAGACCAGGTACCTCTAAGTTCTTGTACACGGGATTACTCTATTTCTCACACATCTCTGGCCACTCTGTTGTGCAGATAGGGACCAGACATCTCATGATCCACCCTATTGCACTACACTTTCCACCAGGGCCTGTGCTAGACTATTTTGTTCCCTAGGCAAGACCAGCTACTTGCACCTCCATATAATGAGGGAAGGGATGAGGTGAGGTGAAGCAGTATGGAGGGTAGGTAAGGCAGTATGGGGGGGTTAGGTGAGGCAGTATAGGGGGTAGGTGAGGCAGTATAGGGGTGGGTGAGGTAGTATGAGGGGTCGGTGAGGCAATATGGGGGGTAGGTGAGGCAATATGGGGGGTGGGTAAGGCAGTATGAGGGGATGGGTGAGGCAGCCTGGGGGATAGGTAAGGCCGAATGAGGGGTGGGTGAGGCAGTATGGGGTGTGGATAAAACAGTATGGGGGGTGCGTGAGGTAGTAAGAGGGGTAGGTGAGGTGGTGGGGGTGAGGTGGGAAGACATTTTTACAGGTACCAGTAGCAGGATATTCAGCTCACCTCAGTCCCTCAGTGCCGATGGTTAGCCTGGAACATCGGTGGTGAGCCCACCATGTGTCCCAGTTTCCTGCCTACAGTGATGTCACTCCCTGGCCAGGTAAATGTGATGGAGGAAGTTCTATCTTTTCCCTCCTCCTTCTCTGAATGTTTTGGCCTGGGGGCGGGGCAAGCACGTAATTGGTTGGTAGGACTGCCGATGTCCTAGCAACCAATCACATGCTTGCCCCGCACCCAGGCCCTGACTTTCAGAGAAGGAGGAGGGCAAGAACAGCGGGGGGGGGGGGTCTGGGGACCACACCACCTCTGCCACTCAGCCTATATTCTCTGACAGATCTGATTGCTGAGGGTGAGTGTGTGGCTCCATTTGGCAGTAGGTACCAATTAGGCATTTGGGCAGGGTGCTCTGGAGGGGTTTAGACCCCTCTAACCCCCCTTATATACATCCCTGTGGCAGAGAGTAGAGAAACCAGTGGCGGTGGCAGCGCACCCTAGGTGGCTGCCTAATTCGTCTAGCGGTAGCACCGGGCCTGCTTGCCACCCTGTTGGTCCCAAACTTTAATAGGTGACCTCACAGGCTAATGGAGAGGTGATGGGGAATACCATAGGGTCAGCCCTCACTTTAGGAAAACCAGGGCTCTGAAAATAAACTTGGAGGTGTTAGTTTCATAATATCTTAGCTTGGGTTACTAACTCTGTGACATTTATAGGTATACTCTAAAATTGCATACATTACTTGTGTATTGAAAGGATATCTGTCCCCAAGCAGATGTATGATCATGCATGACTGTTGTAGTGTTAACTCCTCCTCCTAACGCTCATCAACGTCTACACATGCACACTACCGCGTCTTTCTCAACAATGAGTCATCATCTGTCAGCTGGCTTCCCCACTAAATAAATAAAATGAATTTTAACAAAAACTAAACTAAATTTAACAAAAACGAAATGAAACAAAACGAATTCCGAGACCAAGCCAAATGAATTTCATAACGAAACGAAATTAGTAACATAACGAATCTATCCGAAACAAATGTTTCCGTTCTGCACAAGTCTAGCACGAAGTATATAGGCAAAGGATCGGTCCCTGCTACTCCTCCAGTAACACTGGGACTGAGGGGAGGGGGGCGGGATGCAGGGTGTTAAAGTTAGTGATTTTTTTTCTATAAAGGTGAACTTACACTTCAGGACAAATTTTGTTAGCACTGATTTTCCTTTATTTCGACTTTTCAAAATACAAAGTAGAATAATACAGAATAAGGGCTATGTAGCAATATCCTAAATAGGTGCTAGGTTTGGCAATTTAGTGTTGGCTCAGTGTGTCCAGTAGAGCGGTGTTTATGAAGTAAATTTAGATTGCTACACAGTAACCATTGTGGCTGTAATTGTTGTGTTAGGTAAATTTAGTTCTGCTCACTGTAGTCAGGCTGGTCAGTGTTCTCGGCTGCTGCCAGTCTGATCGCTCTCTCTGCTTTCCACTAAGTTGTAGAACTCTCTGGATCATAGGTGTGGAACTATGAACTTGGCAGTATGAATATTTATATAGCCCTGGCCAATCCCAGGGAACAGGGCTCTGAAGGCTGCTAGGAGTCTATATATATTCTCTGGGACACTGAGCTCCGTGCCTTTTCCTGGTGAGTATTAGTCCAGCCCAGAGGGCTACCGCCATGTGCTTGCTGTTTGTGAGGCCCCAGGTGGGCGACCTGGGGACCTGGATGCTAAACCTACACAGAGCTGACCGAGGGGATGTCTGCTGAACATCTAGTCTGGTGTCACTGGGGAAAGGTGTCACTTGGAAGTTGGAAGGAGCTAACCAACTGCCCTGGACATTTCATGAGTAGAGACTGCTGTGAAAGATCTTAAAGACTTTTGGGTCTTGCCTAGAGTCAAGCATGGTGGTGGGAGTGTCATGGTCTATGGCTTCAGGCACTGGGGAGCTACAGTTCATTGAGGGAACAATGAATGCCAACATGTACTGTGACATACTGAAGCAGAGCATGATTCCATCCCTTCGGAGACTGGGCCGCAGGGCAGCATTCCAACATGATAACGACCCCACGCACACCTCCAAGACGACCACTGCCTTGCTAAAGAAGCTGAGGATAAAGGTTATGACTAGCCAAGCATGTCTCCAGACCTAAACCCTATTGAGCATCTGTGGGACATCCTCAAACGGAAGGTGGAGGAGCGCAAGGTCTCTAAGATCCACCAGCTCCATGATGTCGTCATGGAGAGTGTAAGAGGACTCCGCCGCAATATCGCAGTCCTGTTAAAAATCGCAGATCACCGCCATTACTAGTCAATAAATAAATAAATAAAAACACCATAAACCAATTGCCATAGTTTGTAGGCACTATAACTTTTGGGCAACCCAATCAAAATACGCTTATTGCTATTTTTTTACCAAAAATATGTAGAAGCATATATGTCAGCCTAAACTGAGGAATAAATGTGTTTTTTATTTTTTATTTTTGGATATGTATTATAGCAAAAAGTAAAAAAATTGTTCTTTTTTCAAAATTGTCTGTCTTTTTTTGTTTATAGCGCAAAAAAATGACGTCAATTTTGTTTGGGTACAACATCGCAGGACCGCGCAATTGTCATTCAAAAAGTGACAGCGCTGAAAACTGAAAATTGGTCCAGGCAGGAGGGGGGTTTAAGTGCCTAGTAAGCAAGTGGTTAATATAGACAGAGGCTTCTCTGGTCCTTGTAATGAGGATCCCAGAGTGGAGGTGAGCGGCCATTATTACAGGTGGAGGATAATGAGCACTTAAGCGCCTTATACCACATTTTGCACATATCTTTCCAGCACCCTGATTGGGCGGCTTTTTTAATTGGACTAGCTGTTGTTTCCTTCTTATATAGACTTTACAGTCACTTTAAGTAATACATTTTTTATAGAGATCCTTGCATCAGGTCAAAAGTGGGACAAATAGGGAAGAAAGAGGGACATAAGAATTGGATTCCTAAAGAGGGACCCTCCCTCCAGAAGAGGGACAGTTGGGAGGTATGTAGTTAACCCCTTCCTGACAGTCCAGTTTAATTATACCAATTGTAAGGCTTCTGTGATTAATATACATCATATCTTTGGAACTCACTAGTTGCATTAATATATTATTGCGTGTCCAGGTGGATGTTTCAATATTACATTTATTATATATTAGTTGTAATACATTTCTGCAATGTTCAGGCAGAGATCGGTATTCAAGGCTCCCGGTACCCTCTGTATTTGGAGATTAAATCAAGAGTGCCATAGTTTTTTTTACATTGCTCATTATTTAGAAATGACAACATACTTAATACTATAATTAATTATAGTATTATTTTACATTTTTTTTGCATTCACATACTAATAGAATAGGTTCTTAATTATTTTGCTACTTAGCTCTGACTTCCATTTTTCACCTTAGGTAGCTGGGTCATTTTTGTCACTTTTTTTTCTATTTCTCATTCTTTTTCTCTTAGGTGTCTATTTCTAAAAGTTTGCTGTGGAAATGCTTCATCATTTGCACAGTTGTCATGAATAATCCACAGAATGTGACCAATATGCTTATTTCTCTTTGATCGTCAGCTCCATCTACTGGCCATATTGCAGTATTTTCCTGATTGAGGTATTTCAGGAAACTACCACATTATGACCACTATATTGAACTGCCAGTCATTGGAAAGAAACAAATTAAACTTATTGTAAGGATTATTCGTGGCAGCTGTACAAATGTTGAGACACAGCAACATTTTTTAAATAGACCCAATACTGTTTTAAAAATTTGGAAACATAAACTCTAAACCACATATTTTCTGAAAGCACAGAGCCAGAAAACCTTAGGCCGCATTCACACCTAGATGTTCCAGAAACGCAAGCAGAAACAGGAGTTTCTGGACGTGTTTTCAGAAACACACTAAAAACATAGCAAAATGTACTTGTGGTGCCATTATTTCTTAACGGCACCCCAAACACGGAAAGCAGTCCTGCATTTTGACATGCGTTTATCACACAACAAAATGTACGAAAAATGCAGCAAATTGTGGAAAGCAAGACGCACTTGGCTCTGTGCCAAAAAAGTTATTTGAGTTAATTTGGCATGTTTGTCATGCATAGGGAAGCCCATTGAAATGAACGGACTTTCCTGTGCTGTCGAGAAACAAACACGGCAAAAATGCGCTTAACCACCTCCCGCCCACTTTATAGACTATTGACAGTGGCGGGGTGGCACTCTCTCGTTCTGGGACGATCCTCAACCACAACCCTGGTCTCAGTAAAGAGCCAATGACGAGGCTCTTTACCCATGTGATCAGCTGTATCCAATCACAATTGATCACATGTTAACAAGGAAATGCCGTTTATCAGCTCTCCTCGCCTCACAATGACAGCACGTGAGGAAAGGAGAGCCAATCAGTGGCATATTCTCACAGGGGAGACCTGTACAGATGATCAGTGCCCTTATGATCAGTGCAACCCCAACAACACCAAGCAGTGATGCCAGTCAGTACCCAGCAGTGATGCCAGTCTTTTCCCAGGAGTGCTGCCAATTTGTGCCCATCAGTGATGCCAGTCAGTGCTGCCTTTCAGTGCCCATCAGTGCATGCTCATCAGTGCTGCCTATCTGTGCCACCTATCATTGCCCATAAGTGCCGCCTATCAGTGCCCAGCAGTGCCACCTATCAGTGCCCATTAGTCACCTATTAGTGTTCATCAGTGCTGCATATCAGTGCATATCAGTGCTGCATATCAATGCCGCTCATCAGAGCTGCATATTAGTTCCTCCTCATCAGTGTGTAGCGCCCCTACCCTAGAATAGGGTGGCAGGTAAATTTAGTTATGCCGAGTGGTAGCCAGCCTGGTTGATTTATGTTTAGTGTTAGACATTAAATAGCTTCATTCTAGTTAATGTGGTTTCTCCCTTCTGTCAGTAGGTGGTGCTGCTGCCTCTGACATTAGAGTGATGAGCTACAGTATACTCAAGTTATTGTTAAACATACTTTTCTCAGCTCGGTAGTGTTGCATGCTGGGAAAAGGTATTTAACTGGAAGAAGACAGGTGATCTGGGTTAGTCCTTCCCACCCAGCTCCGTCTGGGTGGATGCATGTGAAACAGCTCCTGGCTGCTAGGCCTGAAGCCTGGGCCTATCCAGGAGGCTGCCGGCTGCTAGGCTTGTCTGAGACCTATCCGAGTGTTCAGGCCCTATTGATGGAAGCTTGCCAAAGATCTGAAATGATTCTAAGAGGGAGTTCTGAGGAAGCACCAGAGGGGACACCTCATGAGCAGGAGGCTATGAAGTGGCTGCAAGGACTTATGGAGATAACTCATTCAAGTGAATCCATGTGTCTGAAGCAGTGAGTAAAGTTCAGTTACTAAAGGAGACAGCCTGTCCTACAAAGTACAGATGTGCTGGTTGAGCTTAAATGCTCTTTTTTCTGTACCGCTGTTTGCCTCATTTCACCTATTTTTGTTTAAGGAGTCTGCCTACCTATTGATTGCTACTAAGGGTGTCCTGTGCCCAATTCCCCTCTCTCCCGTAGTTCTCCTTTCTTCTTCTTTTGTTTAAAGCATAAAAGTGATTGGTGCTCAACTTCTTTTTCATTGATCTCACCCACCATGCCCAATACCCTACACCCTGAGGAATGTGTAACCCTCCCCACCTCTGAGAGTCACCATCAGGCTCTCGAAAAATCCAGGCAGGTGTTACAAGTGCACCCTCATCAGTGTTCTTCAGTGCCGCCTCATCAGTGCATCAGTGCAGCCTCATCAGCGCACATCAGTGAAGGAGAAAAATTACTTATTTACAAAATGTTCTGACAGAAACTAAGATAACCTTTTTTATTTTCAAAATTTTCGGTCTTTTTTAAATTTAAAAAAGTGGTGATTAAATATCACCAAAAGAAAGATCTATTTGTGTGAAAAAAATGATAAAAATTTCATTTCGGTCCAGCATTGTATGACCGCCCAATTGTCATTCAAAATGTGACAAGTAGGCAAGCAGTTAAAAAAGCAGCTCGAGTCGTCACATCTTGCAGGTTTGACTGAGGCCTAAAAGATAGTGCTGTTGATTTCGTACGTCCCTTGATAGTACTGCGAATGTTTATGTAAATCAATATTTAAAAAAAATATATTAAAAATCATGACTAACACACACTAAAATAACATAACTTACAAGAATCCTAAAAACTATAAATTATTTACCTATTTTGAGTTAATAAATATTTGTAAATTTCAAACTTTTCCATTTTGCAAAAAAGGGTAAACTCAAAGATATGTACCCATGCACTGTGGTAACATGCATTACGACAATGTACGGTAATATACAATTTTGTAGTGATGTATTGTCCTTCATTTATAATGCCAAATGCATGTGTGTGACTCATCAGTGTGTTTTGTTGCTCTGCAAAACCTCAACCAAACAACCCACCAACAATAACACATTACTCCTGTACTCACATAACACACACATTTGCACCATTATGGTGCATATGTGTACATTAGACACCTATTACACTACACACATTACTTTTAAGTATTTAAAATGTATTTGCACCATAGACATGGACGGGGGGATATTGGGGAAAAAATGGGACTTTAATGAGGCCGTGACATGGTAGGGTCATGCTCCTCCATCCCTGATAATTGGTAAATTATATAAATATAAGGGGGTGGGGACTTTAAATGACACACATGGTGGAGAATGAATACATGATGGATCAATAAAAAGGTTTTAATATAGATACATGATGTAATAATATAGTGATATACAGGTAATCAGGTAATCAAAAGGTGGAAAAACCACAACATGATTTTATAACAAAGCATTTTCAATGTAATCTAATATAGGTCCAATTCATATATATATACATAAAAATCAATGCATGTAAACACAGTTCCCCGATCCATCAATTAAAAGTATGTACAAACAAAATTGTTCCGCAAATGATAGTCTGCGTAATCCATGCCCCAACAATGCCTCCTATGGGGGGGGTACCCCAATATTAGGGTAGAAATAGGTAATGCTGGGATAGTATAATTAGTAGCTTGATGCGTTTCGTGATATTTTCATCACTCATCAGGAGCAAGTATAGAATTCATCTGAAATGGATGAAAGATAATTGCTATTAGATGTCATGAGGGTCAAACAGGTGGTAAGAACCCCGCCATCACAGAGGGAGGGCAAACCACTCCGTCTACCATGTCCACGCAGCAACTGGGCACCGCCGGGGCACAGGAAATGCCCAAGGATCGCTGGGTCCGGGAGCTGAGGCAGGCGGTGAGGCAAACGTCCCCACCCCCTTATATTTATATAATAGACATGGACAGGCATTACAGGGCTTCTTTACTCAATGCAATACACCATACAGGAAAATAGGAACAATAAGAACAATAGATGTGTACAGAATATATCTCTACCAAGAACAATAGAGAAGTGAACATATGTTACAATGCTTCCCCCTACTGGATGGAGAACAGTATAACACTCTAAATACATAACGCTCCTTCCCCCTAGACCTCAAAGTCTTTGACATAACCGGCGAGGGTGAGTATTTCTCCTTGGATGCCTAAGGACCACTGTTTGAGGCAGTTCACTGGGACCCTCAGTTGGGTGCAATTCTTCTTCTTGTGCTGTGTCAGAGGGACTGAGAGAAACTGGCTCTGCAACAACAGTTCCTGGAGGAATAGCACCTGTATCAACTAATGGTTCACCATGATAGACAGCACTATCAGGCTCAAACACTCTCACAGATACATTAGCATCCTTTTGAAAATGCAATTCTTGCCTGATGTCAGATCAGGGTGTAAACGATCCAAACATGTTTTTAGACGACGGTTCATTAGGAGCTCTGCTGGGCTACAACCAGTGCTTGAGCATGGTGTCACATGTTGTTGCAGAAGGAAACTTGCAAGTCTCTGATTCCAATCTCCTTGAAATATTATCTTCAATGAGTATTTGGTGGTCTGAACAGTGGCTTTGACCGGCAGAAAAGAATGGTAAAAATGAAGTAATCCTAGTCTTGCAGGATTGTTTGTTTGTTGGGACTGGAGCTTTATGGATCGCTTCAACCTTAGAATCAGTTGGATGAATTCCGTGTTCATCAATTCTGTATCCAAGGTAATCCACGCTGTTTACCCCAAAGACACAATTT
>BLSH010059967.1:177296-207220 GCA_018402905.1 Glandirana rugosa
AGTTCCTCTAACCTTAGTCTCTGAACGTTCAAAGGAAGACGTTGTTGTACACTGTTAGACGACGGTTCATTAGGAGCTCTGCTGGGCTACAACCAGTGCTTGAGCATGGTGTCACATGTTGTTGCAGAAGGAAACTTGCAAGTCTCTGATTCCAATCTCCTTGAAATATTATCTTCAATGAGTATTTGGTGGTCTGAACAGTGGCTTTGACCGGCAGAAAAGAATGGTAAAAATGAAGTAATCCTAGTCTTGCAGGATTGTTTGTTTGTTGGGACTGGAGCTTTATGGATCGCTTCAACCTTAGAATCAGTTGGATGAATTCCGTGTTCATCAATTCTGTATCCAAGGTAATCCACGCTGTTTACCCCAAAGACACAATTTTATTTTTTAAGTTTGAGACCAGCATCAAGAAAACGTTTCAAAATAAGTTGTAGTTGTGAAGCCAAAGGCTGAATGCAATCCGCTCCAATAAGAACATCATCAAAATACGGTACTACACCTGGAAGTCCAGATAAAAGGCCCTCTATTAATTTCTGGAAAATGCCAGGAGCAGTGGAAACTCCAAACTGAAAACGTTTTACTCGGAACGCTCCTTTGTGTGTTATTATTGTTTGTGCATCCGCGGCGTCGTCATCCACAGGTAATTGTTGGTAAGCTTGTGCCATATCCAGTTTGGCAAATACCTTCCCTTTTGCTAACATAGTCAGAATTTCATGTACAGCTGGAATCTGATAGGGATGTTCCTGCAGTGCTTGGTTGATTGTACATTTAGCCCTCATACACACGGGCATTATTGAAGGGCACGTTTTTGGGCATTTTTTACAGCTCTCCATGTTATTCAATG
This sequence comes from Glandirana rugosa, assembly GCA_018402905.1. Lineage (NCBI taxonomy): Eukaryota > Metazoa > Chordata > Amphibia > Anura > Ranidae > Glandirana > Glandirana rugosa. Next base: position 178,141 of record BLSH010059967.1, read on the forward strand.
GACCTCTAAAAACGCAGATGTTTTTGAGCAGTAGAGGGTGTCGGCGTTGGTGAGCTGTAACTAGAACGCGAGACCAGTGCGTTCCGAAGCTGCAGCGTCATGGCGTTTTTGACGCCGAGACGGCAAAACGCTCGATAACATGGCTTAAGATCAGGCGTTCTATTAAAAATCAATGGTTCCCTATGGGAGCCCATTGATTTGAATAGATGTCGCACCAGAAGTCGGATCACGATGATCCGACTTGCAACTTGTGTGCTAGGGATCTTGAAGGGGAACCCCCGCAAAACATTTGCGTGAGATTCCCCCCAAGAGCATACCAGGCTCTTCAATCTGGCATGGATTTTAAGTGGAACCCTCATGCCAAAAAAAGGCGTAGGGTCCCCCCCAAAATCCATACCAGACCCTTATCTGAGCACGCAGCCTGGCAGGCCAGGAAACGGGGTGGGGACGAGCGAGTGCCCTCCCTGGACTGTACCAGGTCGCATGCCCTCAACATGGGGAGTATAGGTGCTTTGGGGCATGCTCTGCACCCCCCACCCCAAAGCACCTTGTCCCCGTGTTGATGGGGACAAGAGCCTCTTCCCGACAACCCTGGCCATTGGTTGTCGGGGTCTGCGGGCTTCCATGTTCCGATAAACCCCCACCCGCAGACCCCGACAACCAACGGCCAGGGTTGTCGGGAAGAGGCTCTTGTCCCCATCAACATGGGGACAAGGTACTTTGGGGTGGGGGGCGCAGAGCCCCCCTGCCCCAAAGCACCCATACTCCCCATGTTAAGGGCATGCGGCCTGGTACGGTCCAGGAGGGGGGGCGCTTGCTCATCCCCACTGCCTTTCCTGGACTACCAGGCTGCATGCTCGGATAAGGGTATGGTATGGATTTTGGGGGAGACCCTACGCTGTTTTTTCGACGTGAGGGTTCCTCTTAACCTCCCTGGCGGTGTTCCCGAGTGTGGCTCGGGGTGGATTTTCAGTACCAAGAACGGTAACCCCGAGCCACACTCGGGATTGCATTGCTGGATCCAGGCAGCGCTACTCACCTTGTCTCCTTGACTCCTGTGTGCTGGGCTCCGTTCCCTGCGAGCGTCGCGTCGCACGGGGACGGAGACCGGCGGGAAATTCAAAAAGTGAAACACACACAGCACATACAGTACACGGTAATCTTATAGATTACATTGCTGTATGAAAACATTTCACATCCCCTTTGTCCCTAGTGGTTTGCCCAGAGCCCTGCATGCACTTTTATATAATAAATGTCATTCTTTCTGCCTGGAAACATGAGAATGTCCATAGCAACCAAAAAGTGTCCCTTTGCGTCAAAAGGGGTTTCTGATCAGCTAGAAAACAGCGATAGTAAATAAGAATCATTTGCAGAATTGAGTGATACTGATTTTTGGGGAAATTTATCATCAGAAACTGAAAGTGACGACAGCGACAAATCTGCAAATGAGCAAATTTCTGCATTTTTGGTTTGATTACATTATTGAATACATTTTATTACTGTTATATTATTATTTTTGATAATTATTTTTAGTTATTTATTATATTATAATTTATGATTTCATTTTTCAAACTTTTTCATACCCGGGATGTCTATTAGACTCTTGTTTGGACAGATTTAAGTGAGTTATTGCTAAGAATTAAAGACCTACAATATAAAACGTCAAATTTTCATGCAAAATAATTGTACCGCTTTCAGCACCAAAAATCTGACATAATCATACCGCCAGGGAGGTTAAAGTCCATGCCAGATCTAAGAGCTTGGTATGCTCTTGGGGGGGAACCCCATGCAAATTTTTTGCGGGGGTTCCCCTTCAAGATCCCCAGCACACAAGTCCCGCCGCAAGTCGGATCATCATGATCCGACTTGTGGTGCGGCTTCTATTCAAATCAATGGGCTCCCAGAAGGAACCATTGATTTTGAATAGAGGCAGAAAGCTAGCGCAGAAAAACGTGCATTGACGTCAATGCAAAATGCAGAAAAAAACAGTGATTTTTCCCTGACGTCGGGCCCACCATTTTGCTTATTTTGCTTATACTCCAGTGTGTATGAGGCCTTATAGTCATTGCAAATTCTAATGCCCCCTTTTGGCTTCAATACTGGAACTATTGGGGTACCCCACTTAGGATGTGTTACAGGTTCAAGTATACCTTGCTCCACAAAACGTATAATCTCAGCATCAATTTTTGGTCTGAGAGCTAATGCAACTTTCCACAGTTTCATACGAATTGGGGTTACTGTAGGGTCTAATTTGCAAGAAACAGGAAAGCCTTTATACATGCCGAGGCCTTCTTCAAAAACTGCACTAAAGTCCTCTATCATATTCTGTAGAGTAACTGGAAATACATTATGAACTCCCAATAATGAAATTCCAAGGGGTTCAAACCACTCTCTACTAGAGTTGAGCGAACCCGAACTGTAAAGTTCGGGTTCGTACCGAACTTTCGGGTGTCCGTGTCCCGAATCCGAACGTTTTAGAAAAATATTCGGGTTCGGGTTCTGGTATTTTATCACGCATGTTGAATAGCTGCAGGGCAGCCAATCAACAAGCGTTTCACTGGTTTTCCCTAGAAGCCATCACAGCCATGCCTACTAATGGCATGGCTGTGATTGGCTAGTGCATCATGTGATCCAGCCTCTAAATGAGGCTGGAGTCACAGTGCTGCATGTCACATGCTCTCAGGTTAGTGTAGGGAGAGGATGCTGCCGGCGCTGTGAGGGACAGATTGTGAGGGACAGATTGCAGTGATAATAACTAGGTAGAGATTACTACTACTGCTTTGAGGGACAGATTGTAGATCTATAACATCTCATCTTGCATTACAGAAAGATCTGATTTCAGAACGATCTCTCATCCTGCATTACAGAACGATCTGATTACAGAACGATCTCTCATCCTGCATTACAGAACGATCTGATTACAGAATGATCTCTCATCCTGCATTACAGAACGATCTGATTACAGAACAATCTGATACTGGACTAGTTAGAGATTACTACTACTTTGAGGGACAGATTGCAGATCTAATAACATCTCCCATTTTTCTTCCTTTTGCAGCCCTCTAGCAATTTCCAGGACTTTTTTGCCAAAAAAGTTTGGGTCCCCATTGACTTCAATGGGGTTCGGGGTCCGGGGTAAAGTTCGGATAAGGTTCGGTACCGAACCTGAACGTTTCCGGAAAGTTTGGCCGAACCCGCCGAACCCGAACGTCCAGGTGTTCGCTCAACTCTACTCTCTACCCAGCAAACTTGTTCTTGGTCCCTTTGTAATTATTAAGCATAAGTATCCTCTGAAATTTGCATATTTCACTGGTACTAAGCAAGCACCCTTAACTTCCACAACTTGTTTGCTGTAGTCTACCAACTGGATATCACAGGGTGCTATTGAAGGAGCTTTGTGAGGCCATAATGAGGTAAATGTTTCTTCTGAAATCAAGGAATATGCACACCCTGAATCTACTACCATTCTGCATGGAACATCTTGTAACACAATCTCGGTGTAAATCTTCAGTCCTGATGAGTTTTCCACTTTATACACATAGTTATTTGTATAAACACTTGTAGAGGTTTCATCAATCGGGACAATTGGCACATTAATGGAGTGTGCTGCAGTTGGTATTGTATTCACATTTGTAGACTGATCTTTAGTCTGACAGACTGTCTGTATGTGACCTCTACGTTTGCATGTGTGAAAACTGCATACGACACGTATTACGCCTGTGTTTCCCGCCTCAGCTGTAACACTTCCCTGTAAATGAAACAGTAACATCAGTGTGTGGAGGAAAGTTCTTTGTTTTAACCTTTGCAATTTATATCCGGTGAATTATCTTTGCTGAAGGCAGATTGAATTTCTTTTGAATGAAGGTATGCGGCCTCATATGCAAGCATTCCGTCTTGCGCAGTGATAAAAGTTAAGTTCTGTTTGGCTTGAAGTCTCCTCTGCAGTGCTTCATCTTGTATTCCGCACACTAGCCTGTCCCTTAGCAATGATTCTAAACTGGCATCAAAATTGCAATTTTCAGATAGCTTGCGCAATAGCAATGCTCTCACCCAATTGTTGGTTTTGTCTGTTGAAATGGAAACGCCTTACTGTTTCTGATGCAGTGGGTGAAAAATGATTTTTTAACAGTGCCAGTATATCCTCATATGAGCAGTCTTTTGGTTTAGCAGGAGATGTCAGTGAGCAGACAATATCAAAAGTCTTAGATCCAATAACACTCAGTAACACAGCTCTTTTCTGCACCGCATCGGCCACCCTATTAGCTTTCAGGAAAAACTGTAACCTGTCAGCATAAGAGTCCCATGAGGATGGATTAGCCACATCAAATTCCTCCATGTGTCCCAGAGAAGCCATGCTGGAGAGATTTATAGATGTGTCTCTAAAACACAAGTTCCGATTCTTCACTCAAGCTGATTACCTGTGTTTTCTGCAGTGTCCACTCACTGAAATTCCACCCAATCATCGCCAGTTTTATGTATTTAAAAAAGGGATTTTATTAAAACTTACCGTAAAATCCTTTTCTCCGAGTTCACTGACAGACGCAGCTCTTCATTGACTTTGTGGGGTTTTATGTTCGTCCAACTAGGAGTTAACTAGGCAGGGAAAAGAATCAGCTGGCCCCTCCCCTGGGGGCCGTCCTCTCTTCCTACATCAAACCCCCTCACAGTATAGCTCTTCAGTTCGTACACAAGCCGTACCAAAACAGAGCCCAGAGGGGTGGGTGCTGCGTCTGTCAGTGAACTCGGAGAAAAGGATTTTCCGGTAAGTTTTAATAAAAATCCCTTTTTCTCCTTACGTTCACTGACAGACGCAGCTCTTCATTGACTTTGTGGGGACGTCCCCAAGCTGTGTCAAAAAAGAGGGGTGGGTAAACGCAAACAACAGTACCCAACTGAACCTCTGAGGAGGCGCCGGTCGCGCCTACACTGCCGCCTGCAGAACTTTGCGGTCAAAAGTAGCATCTGAATATGCAAACACATCAACTTTGTAAAACTTAGTGAAAGTGTGAACCGAGGCCCAAGTGGCCGCCTTGCACACCTGTGACACTGAGGCCTGGTGTCTGAAGGCCCAGGAAGTACTAACCGCCCGGGTAGAATGAGCCGTGACCGGAAAAGGGGGAACCTTGCCCCGAACAGAATACGCATGGGTCACGGTTTTTCTAATCCACTGAGAAATCGTAGCCGAAGAGGCCGCCAATCCTTTGCGCGGGCCCTCTGGCAGAACAAACAAGGCGTGAGCTTTTCGAAAGGGAGCTGTAGCAGCCAAGTACACCCGTAAGGCCCTAACTACGTCCAAGGCATGCAACTCGAATTCCTTCGGGTGCGATGGACGAGGGCACAATGAAGGCAGAACAATATCTTCATTGATATGAAAAGAAGAGACTACTTTCGGGAGAAAGGAAGGAAGGGGTCGCAAGACCGCCTTGTCCTTATGCAGCACCAAATAAGGAGACTTGCACGAGAGGGCAGCCAATTCCGACACCCGTCTGGCAGAAGTGATGGCAACTAAGAAAGCCACCTTCTGCGACAGAAGCTGCAAGGGAATCTCCCTGATCTTTTCATAAGGTGGTTTTTGAAGAACAGAAAGCACCCGATTCAAATCCCACGGAGCCATCGGGGGTCTCACCCGAGGCGCCACATGTCGCACACCTTGTACAAAGGTACAAATCAGAGAGTGCGAAGCCAAGGGTCTCTGAAAGAGTATGGCTAAGGCAGAGATCTGGCCCTTGAGAGTACTCAAGGCCAAATGCTTATTCAGGCCCTGCTGTAAAAAGGTCAGGACCCTGGAGACGACAAACGAGCGAGGGTTATAGCTCTTCGCCTCGCACCAAGCAATGTAAGCCTTCCAGGTGCGGTGATAAATCTTGCGAGAAGTGCACTTGCGAGCTTTCAACAGAGTAGGGATCACGGAGTCGGCCACTCCCCTATCCCTCAGCACCTGGGACTCAATAGCCAAGCCGTCAAAGCCAGCGAGGGTAAAGCAGGGTGCAATATGGGTCCTTGAGACAGGAGATCGTCTCGCATCGGAAGCCGCCAAGGGGCGTCTGCCACCATTTGCACCACGTCGGCGTACCAGGTGCGCCGAGGCCAATCTGGGGCCACCAGAATGGTCGGTATGCCCTCTCTCATTATTCTGCGCACCAATCTCGATAGCAGACTTACCGGAGGGAAGGCGTACAGGAGACGATAATGGCTCCAGGGGGCCACTAGAGCATCCGCGGCCACTGCCAACGTATCCTTTGTTCTGGACACAAAAGTTCTCACTTTGTGATTGAACCGGGATGCCATGAGATCCACATCCGGTGTCCCCCATCTGTGACAAATCTGATTGAACACCTCCGGGTGGAGGGACCACTCCCCCTGGTCCAGCTTCTGGCGACCAAGAAAGTCCGCCTGCCAGTTCTCCACACCTGGGATGTAAATCACTGAGATCGCCGGAACGTGAAGTTCCGCCCAACGCAGAATCAGAGCTGCCTCCGCAGCCGCCGCTGGGCTCCGTGTGCCGCCCTGATGATTCACATACGCCACCGCCGTGGCATTGTCCGATTGAATTCGGATCGGACGGCCCTGCAATCTCTTTGTCCAATGAAAAAGACACAGCCTGATTGCTCTCAGCTCCAGCACGTTGATGGGCAGGCGGGCCTCCTGGGCTGACCAACGACCCTGGGCTGATAGCTGTCCCAGGACTCCACCCCAGCCCTTCATGCTGGCGTCCGTGGTGATCACCGTCCACTGAAGGGGCAGGAACGACTTCCCCTGAGTGAGGGCCGAGTCCCGAAGCCACCAGGTCAGAGACGCCCTGGTCTGAGGGCCCAACCGGCTTGGAAGATCCAACGACTGGTGGGACTTGTCCCACTGAGCCAGAATTGCTTGTTGAAGCAAACGAGTGTGACTCTGGGCAAAAGGTACCGCCTCGAAGGACGAGACCATGAGCCCCAGCACCCTCATACAGAACCGCAAGGAAGACCGACGGTGCGATAGAAGGGTGCGCACAGCCGACTGTAAGCCCTGTAGCTTTGTCGGAGGGAGAAACACCTTTGCCTGTTCTGTGTCCAGAATGAGACCCAGATACTCCAGACGGCAGGAAGGAGACACTGACTCCAGGACAGATACAGAGTCCGCTCGCAGGAGCAGATCGTCCAGGTAAGCCACTATGGCAATGCCCCTCTGACGCAGCAACGCCAACACCGGGGCTAGCAACTTTGTGAACACCCGGGGCGCGGAGGTCAGGCCGAAAGGGAGAGCTACAAATTGAAAATGGCGATCCCCAATAGCGAACCTCAGGAAGCGCTGATGGCGTGGATGGATGGGTACATGGAGGTACGCATCCTTTATGTCCAACGATGCCAAGAATTCCCCCTGGTGAAGGGCGGCCACAACCGACCGAACAGACTCCATCCTGAACTTTCGCGCCCTGACAAACTTGTTCAGGGCCTTCAGGTCCAGAATGGGCCGAAATCTATCCCCTTTCTTGGGTACCACAAAAAGATTCGAGTAAAAACCTCAAAATCTCTCTCCTGGGGGAACCGGTACAATCACTCCCTGGTCTGAGAGGGCCTGTACCGCCCTGGAAAGGGCCTGTCTGCGCTCCAGCGGGAGGTTTAAATTTGATGGGAAGAACCTGTCTGGGGGTAGAGTGATGAACTCTATCCTGTACCCGGTGGACACAACCTTCCGGACCCAGCGGTCGGAAATGTGAGCCAGCCACCAATCTGCGAACCCCAGAAGACGTCCCCCCACCCGACAATCGGGTGGGGGCAACCCATCAGGCTGAGGAAGACTTGTCTTCCGCCTTTTCTGGTTTGCGCTGCCTCTGCCGTCGTCCGGCCCCTGCAGCGACCTTACTGGAACGGGTCCCCTTGCTTGTCGTGCCAGAGGGACGAAAAGGCTTCTTCTGACCTGACGTAGAAGGCTCCTGCCAACGGCGAAATTCACGCCTGCGGGGTTCCGGGAGGAAGGTACTCTTACCACCCGTGAAATCCTTGATGATTTCATCAAGACGCGAGCCAAATAGACGCCCACCCTGAAAGGGGAGGTCAGCCAAACCTCTTTTGGACGCGTGGCCACCCGACCAGGAACGCAGCCAAAGAATTCTACGAAGTCTGACAGCCAATATAGATATTCTGGACAGCAAAGGCAGAACATCCACGGCCGCATCACAAAGGTAATTAATCCCCTGGAGCAAATACTCAGCCTTCTGCGGCGCCTCCATCAGGCGACATTGAAGGAAGGGGTCCCTTCCATAGGAATGGTAGTCGCCTTGGTAAGGCGTGCAATGGGTGGGTCCACCACAGGTGTTTCCCATTTCTTCAGGAAGCTCTCCTCAAAAGGATAACGCACAGCAAAACGTGCAGTCAGTGAGGAGGAACGCTGAGGGTGTTGCCATTCACGATATAGGAAATGGTCAAAGAATTCATTGTAAGGATAGGCCTTGGGGGCCTTGGGGGGCCTAGAAGACCCGCACACATAAACAGATCGCGATTCGCCATCTTGGTCCAGCTGCAACTTAGTGCGAATGCCAGCGATAATAGTGGCAACCAGCACTTTTATTTGGTCAGCAGCTGGCTCCTGGTCCCCCTCAGTGAACACACTGTCACCACCCGTCTCCTCTTCAGACAGGTCCCCCGGGGTCCCTGAGACCCTGGAGGCCACCTCCGGCTCAGAATCTTCCCCTGAGGATAAAGGAGGGGGAGGGGGACGCTTCCTGGGGACCCGTGGAGCGGCGTCCCCCGTGGAAAAAACTCAGAGAACTCAGCCCGCAGCTGGGTGAGAAAAGCCCCTTGGTCAGACTGTGTGGCTGCTGATGCCACCTCAGCAGGTTCAGCAGGGAGATCAGCCATTGCCAGAAATACAGGGATGTAAGGAACGCCCCACACACAGCCACACACCCACAGGGAGTCAAAGGACAGCACCCCACCACCACCAGCACCCGGAGGGAGCCCAGCCATACTTGCAGTTCCAGCTGCCTTCTAGCGCAGATCGTCTGTAAGAGCTGCCCCTGTCAGCGCCGTTCCTGTGAGGAGAGAGAGAAGCTGCAGCCACGTGTAGAAATGCAGAGCATGCAGTGAAAATGGCAGCCACGAAACACTAGAGGCCGAATACTCCTCACAGGCAACGTGCAGTACCGAAAATGGCCGCTCCGAACGCTAGAGGGAAAGCCCCATAGACTGACAATGTCCGCGGCTACGGAAAAATCACGGCGGTCCGCCGCAAAATGGCGGCCGAACGCCGCATGGCGATCCGGATGAGAAGGCCGAACGATCGCACGGTGCTGGGGGGGGTGAGGTGTGGCAGGGGGCAAGATGGAGGGCTGATCCCACCGGTGGCTACCCCGGACAAGCCGCCGTTACCGTGAATGCACAAGTTTTGCGGACGTCGGGCCCTCTTCACACCCTGTGACGGGGGGAAGGCAGGGCGCTCACTTACCGGTCCGGCGCCACGGTAGCCACCAGAAAGCAGACTTCGCGCCCTTGACGGCGGTATGCTGCAGGCCCAAAGTCACCCTGCCGAACGCATCGGTAAAGGGGACCAACAGGGGGATTTCATCCCGGGCCTCCCGCACGGAACGGGTAAGATGCGGCGGGTCCCCCCTAGCGGGACTGGCTTCGCATCATGTTGGCCAGGTCGGGGAAAGTACAGAGCTCCAGGACTCTCTATGCCCCGACCGGCTTCTTGATAGCAGATCATCTTGATTGCAGCAAAAAATAAAAAAGAAAAATGGTCACAACAGGACCGCAGTTCCCTATAGGGAAGCCAGGTCAACTCCTTGCGAACTAGGCATTGAAACTGAAGAGCTATACTGTGAGGGGGTTTGATGTAGGAAGAGAGGACGGCCCCCAGGGGAGGGGCCAGCTGATTCTTTTCCCTGCCTAGTTAACTCCTAGTTGGACGAACATAAAACCCCACAAAGTCAATGAAGAGCTGCGTCTGTCAGTGAACGTAAGGAGAAATGTATTTGCACCATAGACATGGACAGGCATTACAGGGCTTCTTTACTTGATGCAATACACCATACAGGAAAACAGAAACAGGAATAATGGAAACAATAGATGTGTACAGAATATATATCTACCAAGAACAATAGAGAAGTGAACATATGTTAAAATGCTTCCCCTACTGGAGGGAGAACAGTACAACACTCTAAATACATAACAATTACATATCCTTGCATAGGTAAGCCGCATGTACACTGGGCTTTTAGGCCCTGTGCATCACATCTTGGCACTTCTGGTCTTCTGCGTTCCAAGCATATGTCCCTGAACACATAGGGGCCCTAAGCCTGAGTATCGATCAGTACAGTGTCCATCTGCAACATATTTCAACCTGTCATAAACTTTGACAGGCTGCAGGCAGTGGGGCTGGATTCTACACCTTGTCTCCAGGGCACATAAAGACACCAGCATTTTCCGCAATTGGCCTAAACACCTAGTGTGCATGTGGCCTTACTTGTCCAATAATATGTAATGTGGGTAATGTAATAGGTATCTAATGTACACATGCGTATCACATTGAAGATAATGATGCACACGTGTACATTATCCGAGTGAAGGTGTAAACTGTGTTTGGGGGGGGGGGGGGGTTTGTTGGATTTTTTTACTTCTCAATAATCTGTTTAACTTTTATTTTTACTTTTTACTTATGATGGTCACTTTTGACCCTTTAAGTTGGGTATACACAAGTAGAATTTCAAATGTAAATTCTTAGGGGAACTTGTACAAACATTATCAGTACATCAAAACAGTCAAGATTTTGTTTACTTTTAACATTCAATTTTGGAATAAATGGACTTTACCAAACGCAAATCATATACATTGTTAGATTTGAGAAAAAATTTCCATCCACTCCTTCGAATTTTCATCACCGCAGTTGAAAACGAACGTTGATTTGACCCCACTAATGATTAGAAAAATGAACAACGAAAAATTTTACACAAGACTCTACTAGCTACCCAGCTTTAAGGGCTCATTTCCACTACAATCTCTGCGTTCACTGTAAGTTTCTGCATGAGAATTTGCAGAGCCTTTTCAAGAGACAGTTAGTTTGAAATTATCCACCGTGTAATGGCAGCCTGGCATTCCCCTCAAGGTTCCAGGCATTACACTGTGGATAATTTCAAACCAACTGTCTCTCGATCAGTGTGCAGTGCTGTGGCGCCTACTAGTGATTTGGTCAACACAATTTGCTTAACTGGGTCTTTTTGTCCCTCCTCAGGCACACTATTACTACAGGTGACCACATGGGATGACACAAGTTTTTCAACCACGTATGGGGCATGGCTCCTTATTTTTTGAGGAGGGGCACAGTCAATGAAAATGTTCTATGAAACAACATAATTATCCCAGAAGAGGCCTAGAGGACGAAACATGTAGAGAGTAGCTTTCAGCAAAATGTCAAAGAACAAGTGTATTTGAATCATGTGTGGAACCTGTACCATGCTCAATTACACGATTTAATTATTTTCTCCAGTCTCCATTTACTTAACTTTAATATTGGAATACATTCATTTTTCTTGCATAAGCATTTGTACTGCTTTTTCGCTGCATTTAAAATGCACCTGACTGAATCTGGTGTAAATGAGCCCTAAAGGTCTACTCTTGTCACCAAAATATCATTCGAAGCCCCCACAGTCTCCCACTGAGTGTTCTTCTTTTGTTTTGGGTGTAATTTGTTGTTTTTTTAGGTATTATTAGGTGTTAAAAATGTGTAAAATTGTACCAAAATGAACAGAGACAATGTACTATTTTTTGTTGGTTTAATATTGTTTTTTTACACAGTAACATGCAACAAAAAAAAAAAAAAAGAAAGAATGAAAAGCATGTGAACTGCCTCTTTGATTTCTACAAGCTGCTGTTTTTGCCTAAAAGTTTCAGAGACGGTTCACACATAGGCGATCCGACTTCAGGGGCGACTTTTCTAGGCGATTTGAATGCTACTTCAAGGCGCCTTCAGCGTGACTTTGGGCAACTTACAACGCAACCTGAAGCGGCCTCCATGCCAGGCAACTTTGCCTGTGATCAATCAGAGAAGGGAGGGAGGGGGTTGCTTGGGTAATTCGTGGGGAGTACCTGTGTAAATGATTTTCTTTTTCCTGTAAAGTCACTTCAGTATAGATGGGGATCCAACTTGGAGGCGACTTCCATTGAATTCTATGGGCACAAGTCAGATAGAAGTCGCCTTGAAGTCGTACAGGAACCTCTTCTGAAGTCGCCTTGAAGTAGGAGCGACTTCAGTAGTATATATTAAGACGGATCCCATTCATTTCAATGGGATTTCGATGTCAAATGACTTGGAGCGACAGAAGTCGGATCGCAAGTCGCCTAGGTGTGAACCAGCCCTCAAATAACAACAATATACACAGGAAAAAAAATACTCTACTTGTTTTTGTATGTTGCTATTCAAGCATTTTTAACAGTCCAAATGAAATTTGAAAAGACCTTACAACATTTTATTGTTTTGTTTTTTTTCCTTTTGTTTCCGTCTGTCAAATGATAGTAAAATACACCAAAAAGTTATTATGGTATTTTTCTTCTAAGTAGAATGCCTATCTAAACTATTTTTTATAGCTTTGGTTAGAATGAGGAAGGGTTAGATCACTGTCAAGATTTTTTACTTCCTGCATTACGTTTTAGGGATGTTTCCTAGCAATTCATATCCTGGTGACAGAATCTGTGACAGAAATCTAAGACTTCAACCCTTTCAACAGGATGTGAAAGGAAATTTCCATTATCTTTTTCTCTACAATGCACATGGATGTCACAGAGCATGTAGCATGATTGCCCTCTGGTGGGAGATGTAGAAAGTACATCTTAAAGAATAATTCCACAATATTTTGGACCTTTAGCATGGAATATGTCTGTCTTAGGCAATGTATTGCTTCAACAACAGCTTAGGCAAATGTGTTTCAACAAAAAAAAAATACATTTTTTTTAGGTATGCCTTAGATACCATACACACTATTAGATTTTCTGCAGATTTTTGTCCTCAGATTTACCAAAACCATATAATATGAGGTCAAACTTTAAGGCTACTTTCACACTGGGGCGTGTGGGCGGAAGCGATAAAACGTCGCTAGTTTCAGCAGCAATTTTCCGCTGTTATGCGCTATGGTGCTGCTATGCAGACGGGAGAGCGGCCTTTTTAACCCCCCACGAGGAGTTAAAAAGGGGTTAAAAGTGCTGGCTCGCTGTGCTTCCGAGGCGGTGTGTAGCTGCTTCAGAAGCGATTGCCATTGATTTCAATGGCAAGGGCAGAGGAGGAGAGGTGTATCACCATTCACCGCACCGCCCCAAAGATTCTGCTTTCAGGACTTTTTGTAACGTCTTGCAAGAGCACCGTCCCAGGGTGAAAGCACTCAGGCTTTCACACTGGGATGGATGGGGGGTGTTTTTCAGGCGCTATAAGGGCGCTATTTTTAGCCCAAAAGTGCCTGAAAAACACCCCAGTATGAAAGTAGCCTAAGAATTTCAATTTGTGTGCAATCAGGTACAGGGCCGCCCTAATAGCATCATGGGCCCCTGGGCAAAGTAATGCACTAACTTACACACCTACTCTCAAAAATAAAAGTATACATAGCTGATCAAATTAAAGCACCACCCAAAAGTGGAAGACTCGCTTATCTGCCTCCTCTCCCCCCCCTCCCCCTCCGGTGTTTTTGACAGATACTCGTCCCCACTTCCGAGAGACCTCCCTCGGAAGTTCGGCCCCCCTCCTCCTTCCCCCACTGCCGGGCCATTCAGAAAAGGCAGCATGTTTCGCGCATGCGCAGTAGGGAACTGGCTGTGAAGCCACAAGGCTTCCCTGCCAGTTTCCCTTACAGGCAATGGCGGCAGCAGCACCAATGGAAACATTGGCTGGGGTGCCAACAACCCTGGATTCCAGGACAGGTAAGTGTCCTAAAATCAAAAGTTAGCAGCTACAGTGTGTAACTTTAAATTTTTTGCTGGGGGGTGGCGGAACTCATTTTAAACATACAGTGGAACCTTGGATTACGAGCATAATCCGGTCCAGGAGAATGCTTGTAATCCAAATCACTCGAATTTTAAAGCAAGTTTCCCCATAGGAAACAATGGAAACTCAGATAATTTGTTCCACAGTGATTGCTTGTCAATGCAGTACTGTATGTAGCCAGAGGTCCGGGGGTGCTGGTGTATGCAATACCGTATGTGGCCAGAGGTGTGGTGGTGCTGCTGAGATTCGGAGACGCTCGGAAACTCAGGAACTTTTTATACTTTCGGTATTTCCGAGTATTTCCAAATGCTTCCGAGCGTCTCCGAGCCTCACCAGTACCCCCGCACCTCTGGCCATATACGGTATTGCATGCACGGAGGCTTAATCCTGCTTTTTTTTGCGAGACAGCACTAGTAAACCGAGTCTGGATTTTTTTTTAAAAACTGCTCGTATTGCGAAAAGCTCGTTAACCGCATTGCTCACAATCCGAGGTACCACTGTATATTTATTAGTACTTTGAATAAAATCTAATTTAAACAATGAGAAAACATGCCATAGAGGTGGGATCAGGAGAGCACAATACTGGGATCAGGACGGCACAGTATAGGTTCCGGGACCTGCCTGGGACATGGCCATCCCAGGACAGCTTAGTAAAAAACTTGACTATCCCAGCAAATCTTGGACAGTTGGCAAATATGATGTAATGCAAGATTATCATGGGGTCCCCATGCATTTGGGGCACCTGGGCAGTCCCCAGGTGTGCCTGTGCATTAAGATGGCCCTGATCAGGCAGGCCTTTGCACTACATGGTTTTGGTAAATCTGAAGACAAAAATCTGCAGAAAATCTAATAGTGTGTATGGGGTCTACAAGTTAATTAATGTAATTGTTTAATTAATTTTAATGAATTGTTCCTATTACATATAGTTTCCAGTTGCTGCTAATGTTTAAAGTGTAATTAAAGAATAATGCTATTCTTAAAAATAATCCCTCCCCTTCCTCCTATCTAGCCTGCCTACCCTGTTAAAAAAGATATTAATATTTAACTTTTCTCAGTCCTCTCTGGTCCTGCAGATCTGGCTCCCCTCTGTCAATGAGCGGCAGGGGAGAGGAGGGAGTGCTGACAACAGCTGGGCCATGGAAGCCTGTGGGTGATGTAGTGACTCCCGGAATTCCCAGCTATTGTCGATCGCTCCATGATACAGGGGAGTCGGAGATGTAGGGTCACATGTCCAAAACAGACCAACTAAATAAGTCCAAACACGACGGTTCTGGCACTTTCTGGCACCCTGGGAAGGGAATACACCAGCATTGATTCCCCGTAAGCCTTTGACGTTTATACTCGATTTACCCGGTATGAAATTCTGCATTCAAATAGGTATGTGTTATTGATATGTCATGTTCCTAACTGAAGTTATGAACTGTATGTATTTTTTGGTAAGTTTTAGACAGAGGTGGGGGGGTCACTCCGGGACCAGAGTTGCCTGTGTGATTTACGATGCTCGTATATCCTGAGCTCCTTTTGATTTCTGCCAGTTAGGTTTATGGCTACTAAGATAAACACAAAGAGATCTCTCTTCCTGGCTTAGGATAACAAGTCCAGGTGGCCTTCTAGAATCTCCCCATGGAACAGGAAGGGAGGGTGTGTGTGAGAGGAGTTTGCAGTAAGAGACTGCTAGTTTTTAAAACTTAGCATGCCATTCTTCTGACAAAATGGAGTGAGCTTCTGCGTGCGTCTTGTGTGTGATATCATTACAGCGTGTGTGTCTTACACATGATATCATCACACTAGGAATGAAATTCAGGTTCAGGTCGGTTTTAAATTTCAGATGGTCAGCGAATTTTGGTGCTGACTCACGATGCCTTGTACAACCTCTAATCCTGGTTACAGTCTCACAGTGGCTAATAAGGTGTAAACTGGACATAGGTGTGCACATAGGTGTGCCCAGCCTATTGCATTAGGGTGTGCACCCCAAATGTATTAAAACATGGACGGTGTTAGTAGGGCAGTGGACTTGTCAGGTAAGTATAAGGGGGGGGGGGGGCGAATCTGTAATATAGGAGGTTTAGAACCACTTTAAGGCCTGATTCACACCTATGCATTTTTAGTGCATTTTGCAGATTTGCACTCCCGAACGTGTTCCATAGGAAACCATGTTAAATGGACTGCAGTGCAAATCTGCAAAAT
The DNA here is from genome assembly GCA_018402905.1 of Glandirana rugosa. Taxonomy (NCBI): domain Eukaryota; kingdom Metazoa; phylum Chordata; class Amphibia; order Anura; family Ranidae; genus Glandirana; species Glandirana rugosa. The sequence goes on from BLSH010059967.1 coordinate 194,275, forward strand.
GCAAAAAGCACTAAAAATGCATAGGTCTGAATCAGGCCTAAGGAGTGTAAAAAAATAAATAACTGTAAGCACCCCTGACAATGTTAAGCCAACCAAACAAGTTACAATCTAATTGAACAATCTGTGCAGAATCAGTTTTGTATTTACCAAAACGTTGTAATGTGAGGGCCCGCCTAAAACAACCTATTCAACTTGTATCAAATAAAAAAGGCCCATACACTGCATGTTGAAGACATAAATAGTTTGCTTTAAAGTACAAATAAAGGCAAAACTTTTTTTTTTTTTTTGGGTAGAATGGAGATGGATTAAAACCCCTGTCAGTTTTTATTGTTCTCTGTGCCACATTAGGGAGATTCACACTCTCTATTTGTCTTGTTTACCATTATCATTGAAAGTGAATGTAAAAGAAAATTCCAAATGTTGGGTTGTCCCCAGAAAAGTAATAGAGGGAAAATTTTCCTTGGGTACACTAATTCTGGTGACCTGGGGGTCCCCAAGGAATTCCCTTCATTTGCAGGGATCTCCTCTCACTTCCTGTTTTGACTATGGGACAAGAAGTGAAGGGAAACATCCAAAATGGGCCACAGATGGCAAAAAAATAAATTGACAGTTGTGAGAAATAGCATAAAATGTAGAGATTTAAGGACACCACTACTCACTGTTTCTTCTGGTAGCCAGGAGCTGGTAAATTCTGCCTGCATTGTCAGAAGACACTGTGCAGCAACATTGCTGTGGAGCTGTTCTCTACTAGTGTTCAGCTGGACTCTGTGTTTTCATATCCTGAATATAGAGTGACTGAATTCTATGAGAATAGCAAAGCATCTTGGGACGTGTAGTCCATGGAGTTAAGATCTCCATTCAGTTGGACTGGTTTGAACTACAAATACCAGCCAACTGAAGAGGAAGAACAGGATGCTGGGCGAGGTGATAAAAGGCCTGTGTGCAGGCAGGATCTCTCTCTTGGGACCCCAGCCTGGAAACTGCTATCAAATGACTCTGTGTTGGTGTGTGCAGTGGCTGAGTCACGGCCTGTGCTGTAGAGAGAGAGTGATCGCATGTGGGAGCCAGCTACATCTGTCCAACCAGCAGAGGAGGTCGCTCTCTGCACGTCCACGCTGGAACCAGCCGGGCTAAAGCATTGTGTGTCACTGGACTGTTGCACCTTTGAGCAGGGCTCGTTCGCGGCTTGTTGCTGAGGCCCATGCCACCTCCATTACCAAGAGTCATTGGGACTGGTGAGCGGGCACTTGCCCATGCTTCTATAGCAAAGACACAGCCAGGGCCGCTGATAGGGCAGTACAGCCAGCCCTGTTGTACTGGGCCCGCCCTCATCAGCTGCACAGAGCCATCATTATAGTTTACTGCCTTAAAAAAAAAAAACTTGCTAAACTTCTCCCTAGCTTCTTCCCCACTCTTACTTGATTATGGAGGGGGTTATATAATTTTCCTGGGCCCCATCCGATCAACATAGGGCCCAGGAGGTGAGCGCAGATGAGGGACTATTTCTTCATTTTCGGCTCAATTAATGTAGTCCCGGCCAGCGGAGTGATACTATGAATCTCCGTCTAGCTACTATAGCAGCTTATAATCATTGTAATTAGCATTACAATAACACAGGCAGCACAGTAAACAGGTGCTTTATCATGGCTCCGTGTAACATGGCTGTTGGGTGCTGACTGTTATGGCTGTGCTGTGTTACACTCTGTTACATACAGCACAGTCATAAGCTATCAAAGTCAGCAAACAACAGCCTGGTGACACAGAGCCATGATAAAGCCATGATAAAGCACCTGTTTACTGTGCTGCCTGTGTTATTGTAATGCTGATGATCATAAGAGATGCTACTTTAAACTTTAGCTGGGGGAGCAGCAAACATGTGCAGTGGAGCTGCATTTTTACCACCCCCCAAACCAATCCCCTTTAACTGCTTCCTGTCCAGCAACGTACCAGTATGTCGCTGGATTTGAAGGTTGATATCTGGATCATCACTGCAGCAATGATCGAGGTATCCTTATTTTTAGCCCTAGCGATTGTGCACAAAGTAAAAGTAATCCAGTGACTAAGAAGCCACTGGATTACTTTTACAGGCAGTGGAAGGGGGTCCCACCACCGCCTTTACTTCTCATTCCTGGGACACAGAGAGAGGAATAGATGTCATTCCTCCCACTGAGTGACATCAGAAACCGGAAGCAATGAGTAACTTGGCACTTCCAATTTCTGTCTCATGTAAACAAGCCATAACTGGCTTGAATAAGCAACAGATCAAACCGATCTTGGCTTGATCAGATGCTTTGGCGGCCAGAGGACAGATATGGGCTCTAACAGACACCAGATCTCTCCATAAAGAGGACCTGTCATGGCCCATGCTATCACAAAGGATGTTGTTCATCCTTTGTGAAAGCAAAAAAAATTAAAGATAGTGTAATGTAATAAATTTTTATTTTTAATAAAATGTAAAATAAATTTAAACTGCCCCCACTTCTTCATGCTATCAATTGCGAACGCACACATGTTTAAATGGCAACAAACCTGCATTTAGTTTTGAGGCGGGGTCAGGGGTGGGGTCAAGGGTGTGGTCAAAGGGGGCCCCATCAGGTAGGCTGTACGGGGCCCCATGATTTCTAACAGCGGCCCTGGACACAGCACACTGCATGCAGACATCCCTGTTTGTCCTTTTGCCTAAGCCAGTAGAATTCAATGTTGCACTGACATTCTGCAACAGCAGTGCTTCTTTTTCACAGGACACCATAAGCACCCATTGCTACACATTGCTAGTTAAGGTGTCACCAGGTCACTTCACCTTCTCCTAATAACCAGGATATCTCAAGTACTTCATTAAAAAAGAGCTAGCTGAAGACCAAAGGCTACTTTCTTCTCTGAGAGACTGCAACATATTATCCTCCCCACTAAGGGACTGTTCAGTTAGTAACATAAGTACAAGTGCCTACATCCAGGACTCTATTTGCTGACAGAGCGGGTTTAATTATTCAAGAGTTAATAATACTACCAATGTAAGGTTATTGTCATATTTTGCTGCTCAATTTGGCCTGTGGTGTTGAGGCACAGAAGGGAGTGGTTTGACACAAGTGCGGTCACTCTTCTGCCCTTCTCCTGCCTGTTCACATAGGTTTTAGCCAGATAGCAAGCCAGCTTTTGTGTCACTGTTTTATACTATTGTCTCTATTGAGTTTTTTTCTTGTTACTGTGACACTTCCCCAGGGGTCAAGTTTAAACCAATGCTCATAGCATTTCAGTAAACATTATTCAACTTTTGCACCTAAATTGTGAAGTGTCTGAGGACTTGCATGGTCGGGGCAACCAGTGGGATACAGATTCAGTGAACGGCCCTCACGGGGTTAGCGCTACATTCTTTTTAAGGGCTTTGCATGCCCATTTTTATTTAAAAGGCAAACACAAAACATGGGTTTCCCTCACAGGGGTTTTCAGCATTTCACTCTTGCTTCAAAACAAATGATCATTCAGCCCTTCTGGCTTGCACTTGCAGTACACCTGTTCTGGCCTTACCCTTTAGGCCTTTGGTCTGTCTCACACAGACCGATTGCTCACCAACTCAGGGCACATAGCTAGTAACCTTGTGGTGCACTGGCTCCCACCTCTCTCCTAGGTGGACCTCTCCTGACTCCTGGGTCAGACCTCCCGTCTGCCGGGGTGGAGCCCAGAACCACGGTCAGGTCATTACTAAAAGCCCAGCACACACCTGACAAATTAGTGTGCTGGCTGCTCTGAATACCTGGACCCAGGATTGGAGATTTCCTCCCACCCGAATCACCATTTAGAAATTACAGACTCCAGGTTACCAAATGGACTTTAGAAAACACTGAGGAAACTGAAAAGCCAGTTTCCTCTCCATGATACAAGCTCCCGGGAGCCCCTCAACCCGCCTGGTTGAGAATTCTGTGTCGCAACATTTCTAGACCCTGGTAGGGCAAGGCTCTGTCTCACAGGGGGTTATGACCCAAAATTAAAAAAAAAAAAAGTTTGTTCACAACCCTTATCATTGTCACTTTTTACTGGATAGTTTAGTGTGCAAGTATTTGTGCAGAAAACTATAAATAAAGGCAAGTTACATAAAAAGACATTCAGTCAGGCCCATAAATATTGGGACATTGACACAATTCTAATCTTTTTGGCTCTATACACCACCACAATGGATTTGAAATGAAACAAACAAGATGTGCTTTAACTGCAGACTTTCAGCTTTAATTTGAGGGTATTTACATCCAAATCAGGTGAACGGTGTAGGAATTACAACAGTTTGTATATGTGCCTCCCACTTTTTAAGGGACCAAAAGTAATGGGACAGATTAACAATCATAAATCAATCTTTCACTTTTTAATACTTGGTTGCAAATCCTTTGCAGTCAATTACAGCCTGAAGTCTGGACCACATAAACATCACCAGACGCTGGGTGATGCTCTGCCAGGCCTCTACTGCAACTGTCTTCAGATCCTGCTTGTTCTTGGGGCATTTTCCCTTCAGTTTTGTCTTCAGCAAGTGAAATGCATGCCCAATCGGATTCAGGTCAGGTGATTGACTTGGACATTGCATAACATTCCACTTCTTTCCCTTAAAAAACTCTTTGGTTGCTTTCGTAATATGCTTCGGGTCATTGTCCATCTGCACTGTGAAGCGCCGTCCAATGAGTTCTGAAGCATTTGGCTGAATACGAGCAGATAATATTGCCCAAAACACTTCAGAATTCATCCTGCTGCTTTTGTCAGCAGTCACATCATAATATGTAATCATAACAATAAATATAAGAGAACCAGTTCCATTGGCAGCCATACATGCCCACGCCATGACACTATCACCGCCATGCTTCACTGACGAGGTGGTATGCTTTGGATCATGAGCAGTTCCTTTCCTTCTCCATACTCTTCTCTTCCTATCACTCTGGTACAAGTTGATATTGGTCTCATCTGTCCATAGGATGTTGTTCCAGAACTGTGAAGGCTTTTTTAGATGTTGTTTGGCAAACTCTAATCTGGCCTTCCTGTTTTTGAGGCTCACCAATGGTTTACATCTTGTGGTGAACCCTCTGTATTCACTCTGGTGAAGTCTTCTCTTGATTGTTGACTTTGACACACATACACCTACCTCCTGGAGAGTGTTCTTGATCTGGCCAACTGTTGTGAAGGGTGTTTTTCGTCACAAGGGAAAGAATTCTTCGGCCATCCACCACAGTTATTTTCCATGGTCTTTTGGTGTTGCTGAGCTCACTGGTGCGTTCTTTCTTTTTAAGGATGTTCCAACAGTTGATTTGGCAACACCTAATGTTTTTGCTATCTCTCTGATGGGTTTGTTTTGTTTTTTCAGCCTAATGATGGCTTGCTTCACTGATAGTGACAGCTCTTTGGATCTCATATTGAGAGTTGACAGCAACAGATTCCAAATAAAAATAGCACACTTGAAATGAACTCTGGACCTTTTATCTGCTCCTTGTAAATGGAATAATGAGGGAATAACACACACCTGGCCATGGAACAGCTGAGCAGCCAATTCTCCCATTACTTTTGGTCCCTTAAAAAGCAGGAGGCACATATACAAACTGTTGTAATTCTTACACCATTCACCTGATTTGGATGTAAATACCCTCAAATTAAAGCTGAACATCTACAGTTAAAGCACACCTTGTTTGTTTCATTTCAAATCCATTGTGGTGGTGTATAGAGCCAAAAAGTTTAGAATTGTGTCGATGTCCCAATATTTATGGACCTGACTGTACATATACTAAATGATATTAGATTAACACAAAACACTATATTTATTGAATAATGGAATACCAGTAATAATGAAATTTGTATAGTACCGTAAATTATAGCAGTCAGTTATAACTACTCTAACTGCAGTCAGACCATCAAGAAGTACTGTATATTCTGTTAGGCCGCTACCTATTTTTTCACTTATTACTCTTTGCTGAATTAAAAATGTCTTTATGAGGGACAGAAAGAGGAAGTTTATATTAATGTCTCATTGCACATGAATCTGTAGCACTGTGCATGCACTACCAATCCACAGAACACAGTAATAATCCCCATCATCTGCAGTCTGTATATTACTGATCGACAGGATGCTTGAACCTCCTTGGATGGATCCAGTAAAACGATCAGAGGTTCCTGTGGGTTTTATATTATGATTACTGCCTCCATCACTACCTGTTATACCTTTAGGAATACTCCCCGGTGTTTGATATACCCAGAGTGGGTAGTTACCACCAGCTACCGAGCCATCACTCCGACCACATGACAGACGGGCACTGCCACCAAGAGACGCGGTTATTGTGGCTTCCTGGGTAACAGTTGACTGAGCAACAGAATCTGCAACAAAAATGAGAGAATGATAAGAGTAGGAGAATTCTAATATATTTATGGACAATTATCATATATAAACTATAAAATAATAATTACAGGAAAAATAAGTGATGAGTGTAAAGATGGTCCAGAACATGATCAGTATAATGAGGAGCCACTTAAACTGAAAAGAGTGATAGAAGAATCCTTCTCACTCTCATAGTTATACTCTGTATATAAACCACACCTCAAATTCCATTGGCTGTCAGCAGCCTCCACCTACAACATATCTAGTAATAAGGTCATTACAGGAGCTAAATAAAAGCAATATGCCTATTTTCAGTATTGAATGTAAGTACTATGTTTAGTCCACATTAAATAAAATGATATGCATTTGTAGTTAAATCATTTTTACTTGCTGTCTTTTTATTTAACCATGTGATGCCTATAAAAAGCAAAGGAAAATAATTCTGAGTTTAAAGAAGAACTTTACCCATAACAACTTGATAAAATATATTGTTCTTTAGCAAGGAACATCCATTCCACATTAATAATTACAGTGCCTTGAAAAATTATTCATACCCTTGAAATTTTCCACATTTTTTCATGTCACAACCAAAAACATAAATGTATTTTATTGGGATAGAACAACACAAAGTGGCACATATTACTAAATAGAGTCCACCTGTGTGTAATTTAATCTCAGTGTAAATAAAGCTGTTCTGTGAAGCCCTCAGAGGTTTGTTAGAGAACCTTAGAACACATCAGACAGGTCAGGGATAAAATTGTGGAGAAGTTTAAAGCAGGGTTAGGTTATAAAAAAAATATTCCAAGCTTTGAACATCTCATGGAGCACTGTTAAATCCATCATCCGAAAATGGAAAGAGTATGGCACAACTGGAAACTTACCAAGACATGGCTGTCCACCTAAACTGACAGGCCGGGCAAGGAGAGCATTAATCAGAGAAGCAGCCAAGAGGCCCATGGTAACCCTGGAGGAGCTGCAGAGATCCACAGCTCAGGTGGGAGAATCTGTCCACAGGACAACTATTAGCAGTGCACTCCACAAATCTGGCCTTTATGAAAGAGTGGCAAGAAGAAAGCCATTGTTGAAAGAAAGACATAAGAAGACCCGTTTGCAGTTTGTGAGAAGCCACAGCAAACATGTGGAAGAAGTTGCTCTGGTTAGTGAACTTTTTGGCCTAAAAGCAAAACGCTATGTGTGGCGGAAAACTAACACTGCACATCACCTTGAACACAACATCCCCACTGTGAAACATGGTGGTGGCAGCATCATTTTGTAACGGTGATTTTCTTCAGTAGGGACAGGGAAGCTGGTCAGAGTTGATTGGAGGATGGATGGAGCCAAATACAGAGTAATCTTAAAAGAAAACATGTTAGAGTCTGCAAATGACTTGAGAATGGGGCAGCAGGACAAGGACCCTAAACATACAGCCAGAACTACAATGGAATGGTTTAGATCAAAGCATATTCATGTGTTAGAATGGCCCAGTCAAAGACCAGACCTAAATCCAATTGAGAATCTGTGGCAAGACTTGAAAATTGCTGTTAACGGATGCTCTCCATCAACTCTGACAGAGCTTGAGCTATTTTGCAAAGAAGAATGGGCAAAAATGTCACTCTCTAACTGTGGAAAGCTGGTAGAGACATCCCCAAAAATACTTGCAGCTGTAATTGCAGCAAAAGGTGGTTCTACAAAGTATTGCCACGAGGGGGGGGGGGGGCTATATACAAATGCACTCCACACTTTTCACATATTTATTTGTAAAAGATGTTGAAAAACATTTATAATTTTCCTTCAACTTCACAATAATGTGCTACTTTGTGTTGGTCTATCAGATAAAATCCCAATACAATAAATTTACATTTTTGGTTGTAACATCACTAAATGTGAACAATTTCAAGGAGTATGAATACTTTTTCAAGGCATTGTATGCTACCAAAATTAATATGTGATGTAAATTGCCTCCAGCATTGTTCCTGCTACTTCTTGCTAGAGGCTGCCATTTTGTTGAAGCCCAGTGCCCCTGAACAGCAGTAAATCATAAAGGGGAAATAAACCTGTCGATTTAACGGTTTAAAAAAACAGTAACATTCCTGAAATGCCGAGATTGCTAACTGCCACGTTAGCCTGTGTCCTTAACCAAACTGTCAAACCATCAAATTGCTGGTGTCATAACTGATCATATGCGCAGCACCATGGCAGTTGCAGATCAAACAGAAGCAGCTTCCTTGGTTGTAAAGGAACCTCCTGTCGACTGCCTAACTGTAAATATATGCCATTACTTTGACATTAAATACTGGGGTTATGGCTGTATCTTTTTTTTTAGTTAGGCAGATGGGTTTCCAATAAAAGTGATCCCAGCATCAGGTTCGCCGCAGGATCACTTTTAAAGGTGGCAGGAGAGGTGCCCCCTCATGCCATATCCTAGTAGTTTCTGAGCTTACTGGAGCCAGATAGCCCCCAGTCGGCTCTATGCCCTTGGAGGACTGGAGCAACCACTTCTGGTTCTGGGGGTTAAAGACATGACTTTTTTTATTTTTTTTAGTCAAAGTGTCAAAAAAATTTTTTTTTCTTTTGCTTTTAATGGTAAATGAGAGATCTGGGGTCTTTTTGACCACCGATCTCTCAATAAAGACGGCCTGTCATGCTTATTTCTATTACAAGGGATGCAAAAAGACAGTGCTGCGCTAGCCAATCATTCAGGTTAATTCAAAATAAATAAGGATGTGTTTGGTGAAAATACTTTATAGACCACAACATACCCCTACGGATATGCTATAAGGTGTTTGGTATTCAAAATACAAACATAGCTGTATAAAAAAGGAAAGGAAAAACATGGAAAACATATATGCACAAATATAAGAGTCTCTAATAAGGAGTCCCAAATGGTGAAAGAACTTTAACACAGCTGTTTCTTAGTGGGGTATAGTAATTCCAATTTCCACAGATCACCCATGTCACCACCGACAGAAGAAACCAGATGTCTGCTTACCAGAAAGGTTGGATTCACATGACCATATGGCCAGAGAATCAATAAGGTTTGTATGGGATAAACCCAACAAATCACCACTTTGTGGTTGAACTTGATGGAAGTACCTCCAGTTAGGCAGCTATTCCACTTAGTCCACAAAGGGGGAAGCAAGCCAAACTATCCGCAGTATTCTCGGAAAGCCAGTCCACAGTATTCATAACATCAATGGGTCACATGCAGTAAAAAAAATGGGAAAAGACTCCACATAGTGTAAATCTAAAAAAACACCTTTTATTGATACAGGTGTGCAAAATGGACATAAAAGCCAGCAAACAAAATGTTAAAATCAGAATAAAAAAACTACTGTGATCAGCACCCAAGCCTCATCCGACGCGTTTTGCCCTACTGGGCATCATCTGGGGCACGATGAAAGTTTTTTCACCATTTGGGACTCCTTATTAGAGACTCTTATATTTGTGTATTTATTTTTTCTATGTTTTTCCTTTCCTTTTTTATACACCTATGTTTGTATTTTGGATACCAAACACCTTATAGCATATCTATAGGGGTATGTTGCGGTCTATGAAGTAATTTCACCAAACATATCTTTATTTATTTTGAATTAATCTGAATGATTGCCTAGCGCAGCACTGTCTTTTTGCATTTTGTTTGTACTGCTGGTCAGGTAGTGTGCTTGCAGCTTTTTTCCCTTTACTCATATTACAAGGGATGTTTACATTCCTTGTATTAGATATAAAAGTGATAAAAAAAAGAAAAAGTAAATAAATAAATAAAGGGACAGTGTAAAAATAAAAGTAAAATAAATAAGAAAAAAATGTAAAGTGCCCCATCCCTCCGTGCTTGCACGCAGAAGCGAACGCATAGGTAAGTCGCGCTCGCATATGTAAACGGTGTGCAAACCATGTGAGGTATCACCGCGATTGTTACAGTGAGAGCAATAGTTCTAGCATTCAACCTCCTCTGTACCTCTAAACAGGTAACCTGTAAACATTTTTAAGGTGTCGCCTATTGAGATTTTTAACTACTGTAGTTTGTCACCATTCCATGAGCGTGCGCAATTTTAAGCAAGACATGTTAGCTATCTACTTACTAATGAGTAACATAATCCTTCACATTATACAAAAAATTGGGCTAACTTTTCTGTTTTTTTTTTAATTCATTAAAATGTATTTTTTCCCAAAAAATTGTGTTTGAAAGACCGCTGTCCACATACCGTGTGGCATAAAATATTTTATTCTCTAGGGTCTCTGCTAATAAATATATATATAATGTTTGGGGGTTCTAAATTTTCTAGCAAAAAATTCAGATTTTTACTAGTAAACAACAAATGTGAAAAAAAGGAAGTGATCCAGTAAGACTTAATTTTCCACTTCAAACTGGAACAGAAGAAAATAGGGTTTATAAATGTTACACAGCTAGGGCTCATCCATTACAGCCATTGCAGTGTGGTCTGGCTGAGATCAGCACAGTGATGATGTGCCGATCATCATCGAACAAACTTTATTGAGTTGTCACACAGACATCTCATAAAGTTCACGAGCCACGAGGTGCAAAGCAGTGGATTTCCTCGCAGTGTGCTGTGTTAGAAATAAAAAAGTGTTAGAAATAAAAAGTACTACACGCAGTACCGCCTGCACTCCATCACAACACAGTGGGCAAATAGGAAGGAAGACAAGACATTTTGCCTTGTCCTGTAGTGGGATTGCGCTGTAATAGTCGCCCAACGTAGTCCCACCGCATGTGGTGTGAATGGACCCTTTAAAAATATTTATAGATTTTAATGATCTGAGGTAGGTAGTTTATAAGGTGTCTTAAAGAGGAAGTAAACCCAGATTGTGTTTACTTCCTCTACATGCCCCTGTAATGTAGAAACATAATGGTCTACTATGCATCGCATACTAGCCCATTATGTGCCACTTACCTGCAAACTAAGCCTGCAACGTCCAGCGATGTCCCCTGTGCTGGCGGCATCCATCTTCTGCCCCTCTTCCTTCCGGGGCCGCGACTCCGGCGCTGTGACTGGCCGGAGTCATGTGATGTCACTCCCGCGCGCCGCCAATCACGGCACAGTCACAGTGGAGGAATGGCATGGAGGCCGTTTCTTCACTGCGCATGTGGCCACATGACGTCGGCACAGCAAATACACTGCATATCTCCTGAACGTGCAGGTTTAGGAGATATGCAGGGCACCTACAGGTAAGCTTTATGAATTGTTTGAAGAACCTTGAAAATAATGAACGGATAAGCAGGAAATTGAGGCATTGCAACAAGAAATCTTACAGTTGCAGCAAGCCATTAGACTGCTGCAGGGTGCAACAGAGTTTGCAAACCTTGACAAGTGACTGAATGAAAGGTTATAATTAAGCACAGCTTTTTTGTGTGAAGCACATCATCCATTGGTACCCGTCAGTGTCCTGTGTGTGTCACTTTGGGACGTTTCAATAAAAAGGATTCCTGACCAGCCGTGGTGTGCAGCCATTTCTTTTTCTAGTATATGCTTCACGGAAGCGAGCCGAGGCGAGCACCCAATGCGCAAAGTCTAGCAGGCTCACCTGGAGCCGTGTGTCTCCTGCTCCTAATGCCAGAAAGGTTGCAAGATGGAGCAATAGTTATAACCCTTCCATACTCTATCCAAAAATAAAAAGGGCTTAGACCAGTGGCGGCCCGTCCATCATGCGGCTGGTCCCTTTGTGGCGCCAGCCGCATGAATTACCGAGGCGGGGGGGAGGTTTCCATGAAGCATCTCATTAGAGCTGTAGGTAACTGGGAACCGCTCTCAGCCAATCAGGAAGCGCCGGTATGTTAGTGGTTTCCTGATTGGCGGAGAAGACAGGCGATCCTATTGGACGTCTATCTCGAAGGAGAAGGAAGATCCCGCCAGAGCATGGAGAGCATGTCCCCACTCGCCGGACTCTGCACACTGCCAGCACGCTCCCCGCTCACAGGCTCTGCACACTGCCAGCCTGCTAATAGATGGGGTAAGTGCGGGACTTTGTCCTGACTTCGGGGGGGGTCTGCAATTTACCGTACCTGTGACATTGGCTGCAATTAACCCCACCTGGGGACATGACCTCAAACTAATTGGAGGGAAGTTCAAAATTAATCTTAGAAAGTATTATTTTACTGAAAGGGTAGTGATTGGAATAAACTACCAACAGAGGTTGCGAGACCTCCTTTGATATTGGCTGCAATTTACCCCCACCTGTGTTATTGGCTGCAATTCACCCCCACCTGTGTTATTGGCTGCAATGTACCCCGCCTGTGAAATTGGCTGCAATTTACCCCCACCTGTTATATTGGCTGCAATTTACCCCCACCTGTGTTATTGGCTGCAATTTACCCCCACCTGTGTTATTGGCTGCAATGGACCCCAACCTGTGATATTGGCTGCTATTTACCCCCACCTGTGTTATTGGCTGCAATGTACCCCGCCTGTGATATTGGTTGCAATTTACCCCCACCTGTGATATTGGCTGCAATTTACCCCCACCTGTGTTATTGGCTGCAATTTACCCCCACCTGTGATATTGGCTGCAATTTACCCCCACCTGTGTTATTGGCTGCAAATTACCCTCACCTGTGTTATTGGCTGCAATGTACCCCACCTGTGATATTGA
>BLSH010059967.1:240183-254517 GCA_018402905.1 Glandirana rugosa
AGAAAACCAGGTAAAGTTCAGGTTTAAGTCAGGTTTTAAGTCCGAATTTAGCCTGGACTTTGCCACTTACTCCTGCGTGACTTGGGGCGGACCCTCGACGAGGCCGTAAGTCACACTTTGGTCGGATTTTCACCAAACGTGGTGTTTTGTACATCTCCGGTTGTAGGGTACACCTCAAACAACAACTGAAAGGGTGGTTGATGATTGGAATAAACTACCAACAGAGGTTGTGAGACAGTCAACAGTAAATGGCTTCAAACATGCTTGGGATAAACATAAATCTATAGTCATACAAAGAGGTTGATGGGAAAAAAAAAACAAACAAAAAAAAACAAAACAAAGGGCAGACTACTCAGTCTTTTTCTGCCGTCACTTTTCTATGTTTCTATGTATGGGTTCTCATAATATGAGCATCCGCAGCGTAGTCTCAATACAGGTAAACAACAAACTCCACATGGGATGTTGGCCTCTACATGTTTTGTGGTGCAAACCACTTTTAGGCTGGTTTCACACTGAATGCCGGAGCAGCTCCCAGGCGGGGTTCAGTGCGTCCTCATTCACCGTTTCAGGTCCGATTTAAGCCTGAATTTTGGACTGAATTTGGACTTGAAATGGACCAAAAGACGCACAGGACCCCTGTGCAAATTCGGTCCATAGCCGTTCTGGAGATATGTGAACCGGCTCTGTAGAGAGCCAGTCAAAATCTCCTGCTATTGCGAAACGGATGCGGGGAACCCGCATCCAATTAGCAATAGTGAGAAGCCAGCATCAGAGTTCAATCTGTTCCTCCCTCTGTGCAATGTCTGCTCATATTATGAGTATCCATACATAATATTTGCTGCAGATTATGAAGGGTTATACTATACATTTTAACTTTTTTTTGTATGTTTTTATAAAGATGTTTAAAATAAAATGAGATTGTCACTGTTCATGGTGTACCAAGAAAGTCCATTTTTGTTTATTTCCCAGTGTATCTAGTTATTATACCCAATACAAGCCTATAAAAAAACAAAGTATCCAAATATAATGTGTCACATTTCATTCTACTATTTGTCCTATTTATAATAACTTTAAAACAGCTGTGTGAAGTTGGCACCCCATGTTTGTAAAACCTGACTAAAAATATACCATTTGTTTGCGCTGCGTTTGCGCTGATTTGCACCGCAAAAATGAGCGTTTGCGCCGGTTCGGTTTCTGAGATATTAAGCATTCAATTCAATGCAAGCCCCACCCACTTTGCACCCCATGTTGCTGAATTTTAAAACAAACACGCCATTTATTTGTGCCATGTTTGTGTTGGTTTGCGCCGCAGAAATAAACGTTTGCCGCGCTTTGGTTTCTGAGATATTGTGCGTTATAGTTGCTGAAACCCCACCCACTTTGCACCCCATGTTGCTGAATTTTAAAAACAAACATGCCATTTATTTTTTGCCGCGTTTGCGCTGCAAAAATAAACGTCTGCGCCGCTTTGGTTTCCGAGATATTGTGCGTTATAGTTGCTGAAACCCCGCCCACTTTGCACCCCATGTTACTAAATTTAAAAAACAAACATGCCATTCGTTTGTGCCGCGTTTGCACTGGTTTGCACCGCATAAATAAATGTTTGTGCCACTTTGGTTTCCGAGATATTGAGTGTTATAGTTGCTGAAACCCCGCCAACTTTGCACCCCATGTTGCTGAATTTAAAAACAAACACGCCATTCATTTGTGCCGCGTTTGTGCCGCAAAAATAAATGTTTGCTCCGCTTTGGTTTCCGAGATATTGTGCGTTATAGTTGCTGAAACCCCGCCACTTTGCACCCCATGTTGCTAAATTTTAAAAACAAACACGTCATTTATTTGTGCCGTGTTTGCGCTGGTTTGCGCCGCAAAAAGAAACGTTTGCGCCGCTTTGGTTTCCGAGATATTGAGCGTTATAGTTGCTGAAACCCCACCCACTTTGCACCCCATGTTGCTGAATTTTTAAAAAAACACGCCATTTATTTGTGCCGCGTTTGCGCTGGTTTGCGCCGCAAAAATAAATGCTTGCGCCGCTTTGGCTTCCGACATATTGTGCGTTATAGTTGCTGAAACCCCGCCCACTTTGCACCCCATGTTGCTGAATTTTAAAAACAAACGTGCCATTCGTTTGTGCCGCGTTTGGCTGGTTTGCGCCGCAAAAATAAACGTTTGCGCCACTTTGGTTTTGGAGATATTGTGTGTTATATTTGCTGAAACCCCGCCCACTTTGCACCCCATGTTGCTGACTTTTAAAAACAAATACGCCATTTATTTGTGCCGCATTTGCGCTGGTTTGCACAGCAAAAATAAACGTCTAGGCCGCTTTGGTTTCCGAGATATTGTGCGTTATAGTTGCTGAAAAATAGTTTCACTGGCTTCTTCCGACTACTCGCTCTGGTTACCAAACCCTGGCTATGTTTTGACTATGCTTGCTCCGTACCATTTTACCATTTTATTAAAAAATGTGATTTTTACTGCACTTCTGTCTCAGTCTGATTCATGGTTCCTGACACAAATACACCATTTTGTTATGGCCTGATCCCAGTAAAGTGAATTCTTATTGGTTAATATGGAATACTATACTTTGCACATTCTTTTTGAAGAAGCCTACACATTTAACCCCAAGCCGTTGATGGTCCTGTTGATGTCAGTATTTGTATTAGTTCCTCATTCTCTGCTCTCACTGTGTCACTGACTTCCAGTCCATGTAGAACAGTAATATACACCATCATCGTCCAGAATGACATTTGAAATGCTCAGATAACCTACGTTACCAGAGGCAGATGCTGTAAAACGAGATGAGACCCCTTCTCCTCTGCCTTGGTTGGAATCAGTGAAGTAGTATAGGATGTATTTAGGTGTGTCTCCATCTTTCTGCATGTGAAACGCCACTCTGTTATTACTGACAGTCATCCCCCCTCCAAGAGTACAGGACATTCTGACATTCTGTCCTGGTGATGCCATCACTGTGGGGTCCTGGGTTACTGAGTGCTGAGCCTGAGACCCTGAAAACATAAAAGAATAAATAAAAAAATGAAACATGCAATTGTGTTTTTCTTTTTTATGGTAAGAGAATCGTGCTGGAATCCATTGTGTTTTACTTGTACTTGTCAAACCTCTGTTACCTGTTAGTAGGACCCCCAGCAAGAAGAGACTTAGAGACAGACTGATCATGATGAATGAGAAGTGACAGTCACACAGCTGGAGCTCACTTTGCCTGCTATGACCTGACTGTAATATACAGCTTCACTCCTCCTATTATGCAAATAAACTCCAGCAATTTATTAAAGATTTAAAAGAAAAAAATAACATCAATGGATATGATCATAATGGTTTTGATTTTGTATAACATGAGTGTGCTATTTCCTTGGAATCTACTCTTGCCATATTCCTTTTTCACTCTTGAATTATAGACTCGTTGAAAACTGATATTTCAGCTTTAGATGCTGGTTAGTAGGTTATATCATCAATTGACTTCTAATGACATTAAGGCCTCATACACATGGACGTTTCTTAAAAAATAAACAAAACGTCAGGCCCGATGTCATGGAAAAAAAGTCGGTGTTTTTCGGCGTTATGCAACGGCGTTAGTGAGCGTCGGCGTCAATAGGCTTTTTTAAAAAAAAATAAGTCCTCTGCTATTTTGCAACCTAAAAACGTTGCTATCAAAAAACGCTGGTTAATGCCGATATGGCGTTAGTGAGCGTTTTTTGGCATGGGCGTCAAAAAACGCCAATACGTTACAGCCGCAGAACGCGCTGGCCGTGGGTTCTAGTTTCAGCTCACTAACGCTGACGCCATCTACAGCTGAAAAACGTTGGCGTTTTTATGGGGCCATTGACTAACATGGAGAGCTGCAAAAAAAAACTGAAAACACCGGCATCAAAAAACGTCCGTGTGTATGAGGCCTTAAAGCCTGTGATAAAATTTTACCCCAGTATCCTGAAATAAGGAGAAGCTGGTGATATTGTAACCACATGCCACTTATGGCAAAATCTATCTGGTCATTAAACCCAATGGTATCCTATAAAATAAAACAAGTATAATGTTTGGCATTTCATTCTACTGTTTGTCTTGTTTATAATGAAATTAAATTTATATTTCTATTACAGTGTAAGGCAAAATTATTTACAAATTAAATAAATCCTTTTTTTTCATTTTTGTGCATTTTTTTAGTAGTACAAAATAATCTGCACCAAAATAATAACAAAGGGGAGAAGGGGGTTAATTAGAGTTGATTAGGCATAACTGAGGCTTAAAACTGAAATCTAGGCAAATACGAGGGTTCTTTAATACGTTTTCCTACTTTTTTAACTTTATTAAATATAAAAAAGTGTGAAAACGTTTTGAAGACGCCCTCATATAAAAGACATACATTTATGCAGTTCTGTATTCAACATTCAACATATTTTTAACCACTTCAGCCCAGGAAGGATTTACCCACTTCCTGACCAGAGCATTTTTTGCGATACCGCACTGCATCGCTTTAACTGACAATTGCGCGGTTGTAACCAAACAAAATTTGCGTCCTTTTTCCCCACAAATAGAGCTTTCTTTTGGTGGTATAAACATATATTTTTTACTTTTGCTATAATACATATCCAAAAAAAATGTAAAAAAATGAATTTCTTCCTCAGTTTAGGCCGATTATTCTTCGACATATTTTTGGTCAAAAAAATCACAATAAGCATATATTGATTGGTTTGTGCAAAAGTTATAGCGTCTACAATCTATGGGAATAGATTTATGGCATTTTTATTATTATACAGTGATTAGAGCTACAAAAAGTCACTGATTACTGTGTAAATGTCACTGGCAGGGAAGGGGTTAACTCTAGGGGGCAATCAAGGGGTTAACTGCGTACCCTAGGAAGTGTTTCTAACTGTATGGGGGCTGGGATGACTGGTGGAGGAGAGAGATCGTTGTTCCCTATCGCTGGGAACAGACGATCTCTCTCCTCTCCCGTCAGAACAGGGATCTGCTTTGTTTACACTCACAGATCCGCGTACTGGCTGTCTCGGGAGCGATCGCAAGTGGGTGGTGGACATAGAGTCCGCCCCACCCGCTGATTGGCTAGCCAGTGAGCGAATGCACACCCACACTACTCTTTCCAGCGCCCGCCGTACAGCTATGGCGATTTGCACAGGAGAACAGACCTGCTGCTCGTCGGCGAGTGGTTAATGCAAGCAGTGTAAGTTTCTGAATTTAACTTGGTATCTGCCGAGTGAAGTCCCCGTGCAGCTGAGCTCAGATTGGAAGAGGGTGGGCAAGCACAAGAACCCGATCAGTTATGCTGCAGTGCTCATGAGTTAACAAGGAATATGTTAATAGGACAATAGAGAAGAGTGACAGAGAATGGAGCTCATCAGTTGGCTGCTTTCACTGTCATGTCACAAGGTGGGGGAGGTACAAGACCTGTAAGTGTAAATTCACTGTTGAGAAACATAAGATGTTATGCACTGCCGGACAGGGCTGTGTTGTCTTGCTGGGTTGTTTAAATCTCCAGACTAGATGGACAGAAACACAAATTCTTTGGAAGTGAAATAGCACCAATGTATGTATTAATTTTATCTTTATTTTATGTGATTAAGGCAAAGATAACAGTACAATACAATGGAAGCAAAATACAAGGATTAGGTAGATGCTACATGAATTATCTGCCTTTACCCAAGTTGGCCATGGCCAGTAATGCCAGGGGGGTGTCAAAGTGATTTTTCAGCAAAATAAAGCATAGAAACATGGATGGATGTGTGAGGGTTTTTTTAATAATAAAAATGAATTTAAAAGAATTTTTGGATTGTGCTGCTCAAGTGCAATGCAGTTCTGCTTTAATTGAAGTACACGAAGATTGTGCAGTACACTCTTTTCTTCTGACCTGCTGCTGCAAACCCCCCCCCCCCCCTTTGCATTTGCCAGCAATACCCAGCTGTTAACTTCAATACCGGGCACTTTCACTCCCTTCCTGCCCAGGTTAATTTTCAGCATTCAGTGTTGTTGCACTTTGAATGACAATTGCACAGTCATGCAACACTGTACCCAAATGACATTTTTATCATTTTTTTTTTAGACAGATAGATCTTTCATTTGGTGGTATTTAATTACCACTAGGTTTTTTATTTTTTGCTAAAAAAAAACAAACAAGACCGGAAATTTTGAAAAAAAAAAAGTTTTCTTAGTTTCTGGTCGAAAACTTTGCAAATAAGTAATTTTTTTCCATCACTGATGTGCGCTGATGAGATTGCACTGATAGGCACTGATAGGCTGCACTGATGGGCACTGATGAGGCTGCACTGGTGGGCACTGATAGGCGGCACTGATATGCAGCACTCATGAGCACAGATGGACACTAATAGGTGGCACTGATAGGCACTGATAGGTGGCACAGATAGCTGGCGATGATAGGCAGCACTGATGGGCAGCACTGAAAAGCGGGTACTGATGGGCACTGAAAGGCAGCAATGATTGACATCACTGATTGGCACTGACTGGCATCACTAATGTGCACTGATTGCCATTACTGTTGGGCACTGACTGGCATCACTGCTGGGCACTGTTGGGGCTGCACTGATAATCAGGGCACTGATGATCAGGGCTCTGATTATCTGTGCAGGACTCCCCTGTGAGGAAATGACGCTGATCGGCTCTCCTCTCCTCACACACTGTCAGTGTGAGGAGAGGAAAGCCGATAACCGGCATTTCCTTGTTTACATGAGATCAGCTGTGATTGGACACAACTGATCACATGGACAAAGAGCATCATCATTGGCTTTTTGCTGAGATCGGGGATGCAGCAATATAACGTTGTTCCATAACGAGAGAGACACCCCGCCGCCGTCGTTTGGCTATCCGGGGGGCAGGAGGTGGTTCAAATGATATTTGTGAGTTGCTGTGTAAATTCAACAGCTATAGAAGCTGCTGCTGTAAAAAAAAACAGATAAACAGATACAAAGTAACATTGTTTCATTGATCTGCACATTAAAGGGATGAGCTTTGATCTTCATATGATGTCAATTGAAGCAACTTGACAAATAAAATAAAAAGCTATTATTTTACCCTAATCAATTCCTTCTTCCTATTCTGCCTTTATCCTCTTTTCTAAGATTAGATCATCTCCAGGTTTCTTTAGGTGTAAAATGTCTGGCCCGTGTAGAGCAATTGCATGTAAAGAGAGGAAACAAACAGATTTTACCAAACAGATATGTAATATAAAAAAGTTTATATCATGTGACAGCGCACATCTAACATATGTGTTAGAATGCCCTTGCGGGCTACAGTATGTGGGCAGGACAACAAGAAATGTATTAGTGAGAATAGGAGAGTACATTGCTAGGATTAGAAAAGGTGTAAAAAAGCATTGGTAAAATGATTAGCAAGCGGAGAGGATTGATCTAATTTTAGAAAAGGGGTATCATAAAGGGAGACCCTTATGGTATATGAACATGAACATTAGTGCCTAATAAATTAAATATAGATATAGATCTAAATTGTTTTATTACAAAATGTTAATGGCCTATTTGTAGTATAATCTAATATTTTACATAATTTTCATGATAATATATTATTTTTAAGTGATATTTAACTATTATTCTATGTATTTAATATTTTTTTTTATAAATTTGTGCATAAGAGTGTATAATAAGCCCCATTCTAACGAATAGCCCTTATAATCTTTATGTATTTAATTGCATTAATGCAGAGGTTCTCAACTCCGGTCCTCAGGACCCACCAACAGGCCAGATTTAAGTATTACCTTGGGGAGATGCAGACTAGAATGCTGCAATCACTGAGCAGCAAATTATATCACCTGTGATATATTTCAGTTATCCTGCAAACCTGGCCTGTTAAGGGGTCCCGAGGCCTGGAGTTGAGAACCACTACATTAATGGATCTACAACAGCTGAGGGCATGTCCCAGAAGATTGCAGGGAGGGGTCGCTTAGGCAGCACGAGCGGAAGTGGGAGCTAATTACCTGTCAAAACTAGGTAACCACTCCCCCCCAAAAAAATGACATGCCAAATGTGGCATGTTAGGGGGATAGAAGTCCTTAAAGTGGAATTGTCACTTTTAGGTGGAACTCCATTTTAAATGTAAGTGCACACTTTGTGGATTGTTTGAAATGCTTTTAAGAAAAAGTACTGCATGGTGGATTTCTCTTTTGTTGTTTATTCCATGTAAAGGAAGATTTGGAGCTGGAGGAAAAGTGTGCTTTTTAAAAAAAGGTGTAACTTGGTTGGAGCAAATGAGCGACCTGGAAGGCTATATAGTACTGGAAAAATCTGTGTTGAACCCACTTATTAATTAAAAGTGGAAGTAAACTTCCATGCATGATTTTTACCTATAGGTAAGCCTATAATAAGGCTTACCTATAGGTACACTAAATATCTGCTGAACGTGCGTAGTTTAGGAGATATTTACTTTACATGTAGCCAGTATCATCACCAGCTCATGCGCTCCAAAGGAATGGTATACCCATGTCGTCCCTTCAGAGTCTTGTGACGTCATCATGGCTCCGGCCACCCACATAGCTGGAATTCCTGGAAGGAAGACCGGGTGAAGATGGAAGCGCCTTCAGCGGTGAAAGCAGGCTGCTAGAGGACTTCGTTCTAAGCTAAGTTTCACATAATGTGCTAGTATGTGATGCATACTAGCACATTATGACATTGCCTTGCAGGTTTAAAAAAAAAAGCCAGTGGCTTACTACCGCTTTAAGGGGTTGCAGATATCTGGTGAGTGTGTCAACTAGTATGGAGGCTTTGGGAGTATGAGTGAAAACTGAGGAGGTGTTTTGTAGTTCCACAGCTTATTTTTGTTAAATCAGCACTTTGATGCACAAGACTTTGAGATTCTTTTATGTTTAAGGGGATAGCTGTCTGGGAATTCCTTTGATGGGACTTTTTTTGTTTACATCACTTTTTTGAGCACAAAATGTGTTCATATTGCCACCAGTTGCATGGATAGTCTTTGCATGATATATATATATATGCACAAATTACTTTAAATGGTATATGATTTTGATATTGGATTGTACATGATTATAGTATTATTAATTTGAGGAAAGGGGACTATTTATCTAGTCACTTATTCTTAATTTTATGCACATGATTCCATTATTAATTTGGGTACACATCATTCTATTATTGCAGTTTGTATAAGTTTTACAGCTACACCTATTATTCTAGATCTATATGCACTGATAACATTACGGTCACCAGTGGCAGCTGGTGGTAAATTTTTTTGGGGGGCAGTAAACAGTGCACCCACAGCCACCCCTCGTTGGTCGGGTAACCCGCAGCACTTCACCCAGGCGACAGGAGTCACTGCTTTTCCATCACGGTGGCTTCTGCCTCCTCCCCCTTCCTTGGCGGTCAATCGGAACGCTTCTCCTTTCAGCCAATCGGGAAACGGGTCCTGCTTGCTGATTGGCCGAGAGAAGAATCAGTGTGAAAATAGCGAATATTCATTCGCTATTATCACACAGTTGGGTGGGCTGGGTTTGCAGTGCTCTGCCGCCCCGAGCGCACCCTATTTTCACACTATGCTATATTTTCATTTGAAGACAAGTTACTTCAAATGTTAATACAAATTTGAAAAGTATTTGGTATGAGCCTGTGTTTATAGTACATTATATTAAATAATAAAATATTGTCATTTCAAACTAAACACCCTAAAATTCATTTTTATTATTAATTCTGAATATAACAACTGCCCCCATAAACTACTATCATACACATTTGAAACTACTGTCAAAAAAGTGTTGATATTTCCATACAGTAATATAGGTACAGTATATGCTATGAAGTTCTGTAGAAAAGGAAGTATGCACAAGTATTTAAAGTTGCTTTTTAAAAGAAATATGATTGACTACAGTGAAAAAATACTGCTGGTTTCTTGTATTACCAGTGTCTGTTTCACTACTCTATATTCAGTTGTCACTGTGTTCCTGTCCACGAAGCACAGTAATAATCAGCGTCATCTTCCTCCTGCACCCCACTGATGTACATATAACCTGTGCTGCCAGAGCAAGAAACCATGAAACAAGCCAGAACATCAATTCCTTTCCAGTTCCTGAATTCATTTAGCTGGGTCACAATAAATGTGGGTCTACTCATGTCCTTCTGTTGAAGAAATTGTACACTGTTGCCCATAACATTTAATCCTCTTCCAAGTCAGCAGGCACCCTATTATGTTTCATCATAACTGCCGTCCACGCACCCGATGACATTAGTTATGACAAAACACATTGGGCGGAGCTAACACACACAACATCGTCATGCCTGTTTGAATTGTTTTCATTACCTGGAGATTAGAGCTGCACGATTCTGGCCAAAATGAGAATCACAATTTTTTTGCTTAGAAAAAAGATCACGATTCTCTCACAATTCTCGCGGCGTAACATCATCTTTCATATCATACAAAAAAATTGGGCTAACTTCATTGTTTCGTTTTTTTTTAATTCCCAAAAAATTGCGTTTGAAAGACTGCTGCGCAAATACCGTGTGGCATAAAATATTGCAACAATCACCATTTTATTCTCTAGGGTCTCTGCTAAAAAATATATATGATGTTTGGGGTTCTAAGTAGCTTTTTAAAAAAAAAATACTGATTTTAAGTTGAAATCAACAAGGTTTGTTTTTTAAGTGATTAAATAAACAATAGGGTACTGCGCTTAGGATTTTCTAATAGCCTGCTGCCGCCCAGGGAGCTCCCCCAAGGGAGGAGATACGCGTATAAAAGTAAATATAAGACTGGGCTAGGCGCTACTTTCTGGAAGATACACAGTGTAAACAAACTAATGTTTGAACAAAAAAATGTGTTCCTATGACCCCTAGTGGTTAAATATAAATCTCCATAGAAGTAATTACTGTATATGTATTCATAAGGGAAAAACAAAAAGGTGCAACTAATGCATATCCTGTGCATATGCTGTGAGCTTGTCAAACCACATAAACTATACCAGTAAAGTGCTTTGTGTGGTAATAACCATATACAATAAGACGTTAAAAGTGTGTATTTTTCACAATAATATTTACGGTATAACATAAAAAGTGCGCAGTGATTAATGTGCTTAAACCTCTATAGTCTTCCTATCACTATGTAGCATAGTCCTTTCCACAATCCTTCTTATACAGATCCTGATCCTTGCAGCAGATATTATACAACAGGTCCTGATGATATTGCCAGGTGCTGAATGCATGCAGGACACTCTTGCTCCCCTTTGAACACCCCACTTACCGGACGGCGTCACCCCTGCAGGGGTAAAACACATGAACGCCTGTCTGGTATCTCCTGGGGTCTACTGGGTGCACGGTCTATCGCAGGTCTGAAGCCCTCAAATGATGTGTTCATACCCAGATGCAGAGGGGAAAGTGTAAAAAATGCCCATAGCGTAATTCTTTTTTTAAAACTGGTAACTTTATTCTGGAATGCGGTTAAAAATGTTTAAAACTCAACAGTCACTTTAAATCAAGAAAACATTCCTTCAATAGGAATGGCCGCTTGGTGGAGTTTGAAAAAGTCCTGCACGCTTCCTGGAGGGGATAGCGTTCGTTCCACCAGCCGAATCTGCAAAACCGGAAGTGACGTGGGAACGCGAGTGGCTCCGCGTTACGTGTTTCGTCATAGACGTCTTCTGAGGCGTTGCCAGACTCCGAGAACTCACGCTTTTTATACTGTGCACTGAGACGGACTGAGATGTAACACATCCACAATGGCTGAAAATTATTTAGGTTATCAATTTTAATTTCCTAAGGCTGATTATACATTCCTAATTGGTGAATCTTCCGTAATAATTACTGAACCCACTGGCCCATCTTAAACACTGACAAAATTTTGGGTAAAGTTCTACCGAACAAACCAAGGTTCATATACAGAAAGGTGCCCAGCCTTAGAAACCATTTGGTGCATAATGTAATCAACCCCCCAAGTAAGATCAAACTCTTTGAGGATATGAAAGGTTTCTATAGATGTCAAAAATGCCTTCCATGTCGTGCGAGCAGGAAACAACCACGAAAGAAGGAAACTTTCAAATCATATGTATAACATTTTTAACAATTGTTTTTGATAAAGATCATGATTCTCTAACGGTTCTCTCACAATTCTCTTGGCGTAACATCATCTTTCATATCATACAAAACAATTTGGCTAACTTCATTGTTTCGTTTTTTTTTTTAATTCATGATAGTAATTTTTCCCAAAATTGCGTTTGGAAGACTGCTGCGCAAATACCGTGTGGCATAAAATATTGCAATGATCACCATTTTATTCTCTAGGGTCTCTGCTAAAAAATATATATGATTTTTGAGGTTCTAGGTAGCTTTTTAAAAAAGAAAATACTGATTTTAACTTGAAATCAACAAGGTTTGGTTTTTAAGTGGTTAAATAAACAATAGGGTACTGCGCTTAGGATTATTTAATAGCCTGCTGCCACCCAGGGAACTCCCCCAAGGGAGGAGATATGCGTATAAAATTAAATATAGGACTGGGCTAGGCGCTACTTTCTGGAAGATACACAGTGTAAACAAACTAGTGTTTGAACAAAAAAAATGTGTTCCTATGACCCCTAGTGGTTAAATATAAATCTCCATAGAAGTAATTAGTGTACAGTATATGTGTTCATAAGGGAAAAACAAAAAGGCAAAAGGTGCAACTAATGCGTATCCTGTGCATATGCTGTGAGCTTGTCAAACCACATAAACTATACCAGTAAAGTGCTTTGTGCGGTAATAACCATATACAATAAAACGTTAAAAGTGTCTATTGTTCATAATAATATTTACGGTATAACATAAAAAGTGTGCAGTGATTAATGTGCTTAAACTTCTATAGTCTTCCTATCACTATGTAGCATAGTCCTTTCCACAATCCTTCTTATCAATCCCATAAAATGTCATTACTGATGGGTCTCTTCCATGGGCCTCCTTGAAGTGCATAGAAAGGCTATGCTTGGGATAGCCTTTTTTGATATTGCTGATGTGTTCTCTTACTCTAACGTAGAGTGGTCTGGTGGTTCTACCCATGTACTGTAAGTGGCATGGACATTCCACTACATACGTGACATGGTTACTAATGCAAGTTATAAGCACTTTGATTTAGTGTTGTGTTCCATATACATATGATTTGAAAGTTTCCTTCTTTCGTGGTTGTTTCCTGCTCGCACGACATGGAAGGCATTTTTGACATCTATAGAAACCTTTCATATCCTCAAAGAGTTTGATCTTACTTGGGGGGTTGATTACATTATGCACCAAATGGTTTCTAAGGGTGGGCACCTTTCTGTATATGAACCTTGGTTTGTTCGGTAGAACTTTACCCAAAGTTTTGTCAGCCTTTAAGATGGGCCAGTGGGTTCTGCAATTACTATGGAAGATTCACCAATTAGGAATGTATAATCAGCCTTAGGAAATTAAAAATGAAAACCCAAATAATTTTCAGCCATGGTGCATATGTTACATCTTAACATAGAAACATAGAAAAGTGACGGCAGAAAAAGACTGAGTAGTCCATCGAGTCTGCCCCTTTTTATTTATTTTTTTATTTTTTACATTAACCTTGTTGTCTGACTATGGATTTATGTTTATCCCGAGCATGTTTGAAGCCATTTACTGTTGACTGTCTCACAACCTCTGTTGGTAGTTTATTCCAATCATCAACCACCCTTTCAGTAAAATAATACTTTCTAAGATTAGTTTTGAACTTCCCCCCAGTTAGTTTGAGGTCATGTCCTCGTGTTCTTGATTTTGGTTTCATATTGAAAAGACTGCCCTCCTGAACCTTATTCACCCCCTTGAGGTATTTAAAGGTTTCAATCATGTCTCCCCTCTCCCTTCTTTCCTCCAGACTGTACATATCAAGTTCCTGAAGTCGCTCTTGATATGTTTTATCCCCCAGACCTTTCACCATTTTTTGTTACCCGTCTCTGAACTCGTTCTATTTTATCAATATCTTTTTGTAAGTGAGGTCTCCAGAACTGGACACAGTATTCTAAGTGAGGTCTCACTAAAGATCTATATAGAGGAATCAGAACCTCCTTCCTCCTGCTGGTGATCCCTCTACTGATACATCCCAGAATTCTATTTGCTTTTCCCACTGCCTGGTCACACTGTTTGTTCATTTTGCAATCATCTGAAATAAGCACCCCCAAATCTTTTTCTTCTGTAGTGCTGGCTAACACTGTGCCCCCAATGCTGTACTCTCTAAGCGGATTCTTTTTCTCTAGATGCATTATTTTATTTAGAAATATTGAACTGCAGTCTCCACTGCTTTGACCAATCTTCCAGCAATGCCAAATCATGTTCCATGTTACAGACCCCTCCAGGGATATCAACCCTATTACAC
>BLSH010059967.1:257585-275990 GCA_018402905.1 Glandirana rugosa
CGTGAAATTTAAAAAAAAAAAGAATTTAATAAATAAAACGAAAACGGAAATGACGTCAGAAGTCATGTCCGCCCAACGGTCTTAAAGGGCTCGTTTTTTTTTTTGGGCTGTAATTTTTTTATATATTTTTTTTTTTTTTTGCATTGTAGTGTAAATATGAGATTTGAGGTCTTTCTGACCCCAGATCACATATTTAAGAGGTCCTGTCATGCTTTTTTTTATTACAAGGAATGTTTACATTTCTTGTAATAAGAATAAAAGTGATCTTTTTAAAAAAAAAAAAAAAAAGAACAGTGTAAAAATAAAAAGTAAAAAGCAAAATAAATAATTTAAGAAAAAAAAAAATTTAAAGTGCCCCGTACAGAAGCGAACGCATACGTAAGTCCCGCCCACATATGAAAATGGTGTTCAAACCACACATGTGAGGTATCGCCGCGATCGTTAGAGCGACAGCAATAATTCTAGCACTAGACCTCCTCTGTAACGCAAAATTGCTAACCTGTAGAATTTTCGTCGCCAATGGAGATTTTTAAGTTGCAAAGTTTGTCGCCATTCTGCGAGCGGGCGCAATTTTGAAGCATGACATGTTGGGTATCATTTTACTCGGCGTAAGATTATCTTTCACAATATGGGAAAAATGGCCTAACTTTACTGTTTTCTTTTTTTTAACTAAAAAAACTGAATTTATTTTAAAAAAAGCACGCTTGGAAGATGCGCAAATACGGCATGGCATAAAATTTTGCAATGACCGCCATTTTATTCTTTAGGGTGTTAGAAAAAAAACAATATATAATGTTTGGGTTTTCTAAATAATTTTACAGCAAAAAAAACATGTTTTTGATTCGTAACCACCGAACCCAAAAAACAGGCTCGGTTGGTAAGTGGTTAAACATTGAATATATTTAACACTCATCTTTACACTGGATTACCCTATGTGTGGACTTTATAAGAGACATTTATGTATGAAGTCTAGC
This sequence comes from Glandirana rugosa, assembly GCA_018402905.1. Lineage (NCBI taxonomy): Eukaryota > Metazoa > Chordata > Amphibia > Anura > Ranidae > Glandirana > Glandirana rugosa. Next base: position 258,560 of record BLSH010059967.1, read on the forward strand.
AATTATATTTTATATTATTGCCATAGCGTGACACTTTATTTTAATTTTTGTTGTATAATATCTGCTGCAAGGATCAGGATCTGTATAAGAAGGGTTGTGGAAAGGTCTATGCTACATAGTGATAGGGAGACTATCTTTTTACATTTTAACTAAGTGCAATTATTGCAGATACTAACTACACAGCTAACACAATAAAAAAGAGAATGTGTATTAGGTGGCATAAAATATAGCTATATATGTATTATACCATGTATAACACACCAGCATAGAACACATCCAAATTGCATACTGACTTATAAACATGGTTTAGCAAAATCAGTCCTATATTTACAGTCCACCAAGCATCAAATACATTTTTGACAATAAATACAGACTGGCACCAGCGATAAAATGCAAAAATAGTAATAATTTCCCACAGCATATTGTAAGTTGGAGGACATGATATACTCAATGGGAAGTTATCCATGCAGCCAGCGTTTGCCTAGGCAATGTAGAAAGTCTATGACAGAATCATTTTCTGTGCCCAGGAAGTTTTGGGCGATAGACCAATAGTGAGCCAATTGAATAGGCTTTTCATCATGAGTAGCTGAACTTGCACATTCATATAATTGATTACCCAAGAGCTAATCATAGACAAAAAACAAAAGCACATCAGGACACTTTTACTTTTCCAGATTTTGAGTGACAATAAAACACTGGTGGGGCAAGTCACACAGTGACCCTTTTTTATCCAAAAAGTGGGTATCAGGTGTACCCAGTTATGCAGGTACTCTGGATATAACTAATTAAATGCTAGGAGTAACTTGGTAACTGGGTAGCTTACTATAACCCTCTTGCAGGGCTACTTATTTCTTCAGTAGGCAACTCTCAAACAAGGCACACACCTCTTCCTAAATGATGTGTATTTGTGGTACTTCCTTATATTCTGTAATACTGTGATACTGGCTTCCAGTCCATGTTAGACAATAATACACAGCATCATCCTCTACCTGCACTCCATTAATGTTCAAATAACCTGTATTTCCAGAGCCTGATACTACAAAACGGGATGGAACCCCATCTCCTCTCTTTTGGCTGGATTCACTGATGTAGTACATGATGTACCTGGGTTTGTTTCCATCAGTTTGTTGGTAAAATGCCACACCATTACCACTGACAGTCATACCCCCTCCTAGGTGACAGGACATTCTGACATTGTTTTCAGGTGATGTTGTCACTGTGGGATCCTGTGTCACTGTGTGCTGAGCCTGAGACCCTGCAAAAAGCAAAACACATGTAAAAACTTGTAATCATTGCTGTCCTTATATCAAAGCCATTCAAATCTCTATTATAATGAAGACACATTGCTAAGTTAAATAACTAAAATGCATTTCACTGATTAAAAAAAAAAAAAAAAAAAAAGTAACAATATCCCATGTCTGCCATTTATTACTATAAGCTTGCACTTTTTTTTATTATTTTTTACTTTGTAGATAATGAAAGCCTTTTACCAGTTATTAGAATACTCAGGAAACAGAGTTTGTGGAAGCTGAGCATGATGCAAAAAAAGACTAGACCGCCTAATAATAGACTTGCAAAGCTAAGCTTACTGGGTTTAACTATTCCTTGGCTTTAATATATAGGGGGTACTCTGCCCCATATGCAAAGCAAGAGTAGATTCATAGATATAAGCATGTTAATGGTAATCATAGGTGTGCGCAGCCTATTGCATTAGGGTGTGCACCACAAAGCGCAAACCAACAAGAGTGTGTGCATATATGTCAGAAGAGAAGAGGACAGTGTCAGTAGAGCAGAGATAGGCATCAGTATTTATTTTTATTTTATTTTATTTTTTACAATTTTTTAAAAATTATTTTTTACATTATATTTTATTATTTTGTTTACAATTTTATTTAGGAGCCCTGCTGGGGGGCTTTGGTGAGCTATCAGGGGTCTAAACAGACAGAGAAAGGATGAGGACAGAGATTCCTCCGTCCCTTTCTCTGCAGCCAGGCAGCAGGGGGAATCTGCACAGTACAGGGTGATTAGGGTGTGCCCAGGCACACCTTCCACCCTATGTGCTCACGCCTATGATGGTAAATAACATGATACATGGCCCTACGCCCTCCTCATGACACCCATATAACCTCTTTGGTACCACACATCACTTTTCCTATACCATAAAGATATTCATAGCATTAGTACCTCTGTGGTGTTGAATGATGGCTGCAGGTAAAACCATGGCACAGAAAAGAAAGAAATATTCAGAAAAAAATGGTTGTACATTCTTACAAAGTTTTCAAAAGTTCACACATATATTTAAATTTGCCATTGATCCTTACTGGTAGCAGCAGGTGAGTTTCCTTTACCTGTAAATGGCGTTCCACTGAAAATACTAATTGCCTGGCAACGTCTGGCTTTAACAAAAATGTAGAAGCATGCTGTAAATGAGTGTCAGAAAGTGTTAGAATTCCTTATCTTTATGCTAGTTCTGGAACAGTGACTCTGGAACAACGCAGGTAAAAATGGCGCTCACACGGGCGTATGCTGTAGTGCACGCCATGTGAATAAGGCCTAAGATATGCTCTGTGAATGAGAACATGTAACAAGTATAAAGTAGGTGTTATCACGAATATGAAGTATGTGTTATTCGGCTGCTAAAGTGGAAATAAACTTAAAAACCCAACTCTGGGCAAAAATCTAATTTTAACAGTATATAATGAATGACTTTACTTACGTTTGGGTGGGCTCTGAAATTACCTTGTCATGGCTCATAACAAGATGGAGACTTCAGTTCTCACCTTTTTCTTGCTCTAGAAATCTTCTTTCCTGCCCCGGGGACAAGATCATTTTGGCCGCTTGTTATCTTCCTGTGTACCAGTCCCCTCGCCATCCCCTGTAGCTCTGCACAATCCAAAGCCTCAGCAGAAGGACTCCTGCATCTGGATTGTGTCTGCACCAATCAAAAGTGTCCATGTCACGCAGGCAATGATGTGGACAGCTGGAAGAAGGACTCACCAAATGTAAACAAAAGAGTAGGGGAGACTTGGGACCAACGTAACTTGAGCACATCTTCAGGTAAGTAAATAGAGCATGCAAGTAGGCGGTTCTTAAGAAGGGGTTTCTATGTTAAATGTTTTATTATTGATTCTTTGAGTTCTAACTACTGTATATTTTCCTGTTGATGCATTACAATTTTAGATGGGTATTTTTTTAATTGTGGTGGCTCTGGCTAGGGTTAACTCTGCTGGACAAGTTTTCCCACACTTTTCAGGGGAACACTACACCCTTCTGGTCACATCATTTAAAATGGAGTGTCCTTGAGTCCCGAGAGGGCGAGGGCGAGGGCTCGGGAGGTCAAGGTGTAGCCCTCGCTCTGTCACTCAGCGCCCCTTGCAGGAGCCCAGTCAGGGCCCCCTGAAGGGCCAAGATGTATTTAGACTTGTGCTACCATAATATGGACTTTGGTGGATTGTTGCTATCAATTATGGATTTATTGCCAATGATAGACCCTTGTCTTGCCTCACGGCGCACTATCACAGGGGTACTTAGGGAACTTTCTCAGAGAAATGTGGTGGAGATGTCAGGAGCCCGGGTTCACATTAGTGCGATCACAGACATTGCATGTGATTCTCACCCGCACCACAGGTGCCGATCACATGCGATGTCTGTGTGATGCGAGTTCGGCCATACACTTGTATGGCTGAACTCGCATTGGATTCACACAGAAAAAGGTGCAGGGACTTTTTTTTCCCTGCACTTGAATCGGATCGCATGGGTGTTCTCACCTATGCGATCCGATTCCTGTCAGAATCTGAAGTTCACTCTGCGATCTGTGAAATGATCTGGGGGTGTCATTAATATTGTATTGACACCTGCAGCGGTTTACAGAAGGCAGTGTGAACTGCCTGCGGGAGAGGTGTGATGCGGGAACCAGTGCTAGAATCGCACTGGTTCCCGCATCGCATATGTGTGAACCTAGGCTAAAGAACTGTACTTTTGTTACCTTCTATTACTTTAGTAAAATTTCTTTAATATTCAGTTTAACTGCCTGGTCTGAAGTCATTAAAGGTGTATGGCATATCAAAGAACAGGGCTTATTCAAGGGGAACAGGGAAGTTAGAGGAGATGCAGTACAGAGGTCTAATGAGACGACACTCTATCCTAAGGAGGCTATATTGCCATTGCTAATGACTACTATACCTGTTTCCAGTGCTTACGCAACCAGCCAGGAACCGGGTGACATAGCATGGAAGAGGAAGACTCTAGTAGTGAAGGTGTTTGATGCTTGGTCTTTTTACTGGTGACCAATTTCCCACATACAAGGACCATTCTCATATCACAAAGTGCCTAGAGACCTAGCCTGGAGAGTTGTAGTGAGGACTCAGCAGCATGGGTTTATGAGTGGCATGTGTACTGTATTCAATATCATACAGATCAGGGTCACTGGGAGTAAGGTGATGGAACTGATAGGTTGGTACAAGTTTAGCGGTACTGGCTCAGAAATGCTGCACACTTGGAAAGAGGTGAAGTCTAACAGAAGTAGTGAATGTTGCTTCAGATTAGTATTTCATTTTGGATCTGCTAATACCACACATTAAGAAAAAAAATGCACAGTCTGTATTAACTGCTTGCGAACCACCCCACATACATCTACTGCGGCAGGGTAGCCGCTGTGCACTGGGTCACATATCTGGTACGTGATCAGTGCAACCAGGTAGGGCGCGCATGCACGTCCACCACCCGGTGGTCCTGCGTTTTGTTATAACACAAACCAATCAGCGGGTCCCGGCCAATGATTGATGGGCAGAACCCGTTGATTGGCTCCATCATTCATGGAAGAGAGCTCTGTGTAAACAACACAGAGCTCTGTACACTGACAGGCAATCTTGCTGGTTTTTAATTTCGTGCCAAAGCAGGGGAAAAAAACAACAAGATTGGTTAGTAAAAGCAGTACATATTGCATATTGTTAGGCAAACAGTTAACCTCTTGATCGCCTCTAGTAGTTAACCCCCTCCCAGCCAATTCCATTAGTACAGTGACATTGTATAGTATTAGCACTGATCACTGTATTAGTGTCACTACTGATGTCAGAGTCCGTTAGTGTACATCCCAGCCAGCGTTAGCTAGTGTCAGATTGCCCACCACACTATCACAGTTTGTAGACGCTGTAACTTTCACCCAATTTAAATGATACACACTTATTGGGATATTGTAGCAGAATACATTTTGGTCTACATTCCTGAAGAAATTCACATTTTTTGTTTTTTTTGTTTTATAGCAGAAAGTAAAAAATATTGTTTTTTTTTTTCAAAAATGTCAGTCTTTTTTTTTCGTTTATATAATAATAGATAAAAAACCCAGTGGGCTTGGGTTTGGGGTGTGGCTCAAGTCTGAGATGAACGAGGGATGGAGGAAGGAAGAAAGAAAGAGATAGGGAGGGAAGGAAAGAAAGAGGGATGGAGGGACAGCAGGCCCAGGTCTTACACCACTATAGCAATATGTGTATTCCAGAAAGTTTAACAAACAGCAGATAAAGATACTCCAATCACCTGGTGTTGGTGCTTCAATCATCCTGCCACCATGGTTGTTATGGTGTCAGGATGATTGAAGCGCATTATTTCTATTATTACATTGTAATATAAAATGAAATAGTTCAACTCACCATAATGCAGAATCAGTGGGAGCCCCAAGCGTGTCACTTGCCACCGTTGCCTGCTACCAGATGCCATCAGGTGTCCCCAGCGAAGTCCCTCATTCCATCACAGGTGTCCCCCAATGGAGTCCCTCCTTCCATCACAGGTGTCCCTCCTTCCATCAGGTGCCCCCAGCGGAGTCCCTCCTTCCATCACAGGTGTCCCCAGCAGAGTCCCTCCTTCCATCAGGTGCCCCCAGCGGAGTTCCTCCTTACATCACATGTGCCCCCAGTAGAGTCCCTCCTTCCATCACAGGTGCCCCCAGCTTAGTTCCTCCTTCCATCACAGGTGCCCCCAGCAGAGTTCCTCCTTACATCACAGGTGCCCCCAGCGGAGTTCCTCCTTACATCACAGATGCCCCCAGCGGAGTTCCCCCTTACATCACAGACACCCCCAGCAGAGTCCCTCCTTACATCACAGGTGTCCCCAGTGGATATCCTCCTTCCATCACAGGTGCCGCCAGCGGAGTTCCTCCTTACATCACAGGTGCCCCCTGTGGAGTGCCTCCTTACATCACAGGTCCCCCAGCGGAGTTCCTCCTTACATCACAGGTGCCCCCCAGTGGAGTGTCCCTCCTTGCATCACAGGTACCCCCCAGTGAAGTGTCCCTCCTTCCATCACAGCTGCCCCCCAATGGAGTGTCCCTCCTTCCATCACAGGTGCCCCCCAGTGGAATGTCCCTCCTTCCATCACAGGCGCCCCCCAGTGGAGTGTCCCTCCTTCCATCAGAGGTGCCCCCCAGTGGAGTGTCCCTCCTTCCATCACAGGTGCCCCCCAGTGGAGTGTCCCTCCTTCCATCACAGGTGCCCCCAGTGGAGAGTCCACAGTATGCAGCCAGTACAGAGCCCCCCCGCCACTGGGGTCGGATGAATGGATGGGGGGGGGGATGCCCCTAATGCACAGGCAACCCCTGCATCAGGACACAGTGGTAAATCATATGAATAAAATGTACGCGTACAGACACAGAGCAAGAGGGAGAAGGGGAGCACAAAGACCGGAACACAGTGGGAAGGGATTGAGTAGAGTGTAAATGTAAAGACACAGGCAAGAAGTTGGGAGCATAGAGACCAGGACACAGCTGGAAGGGGAAAATGAATGGAGTGTACATGTGCAATCAAGAGGGAGAAAGAGCATGGAAAGGAATGGTGTGTATTTGTACAATCACAGGGCAAGAGGGGCAGGACACAGTGGCAAGGGAAACAACGAGTGCAGTATGTGGGAAGATAGCACTGAGACCAGGACAAAGGTGGGAAGGAACATAAATAGAAGGTTAGTGTACAGACACAGCGCAGCAGGGAGAAATGGAGCGTGGAGACCAGAACACAGCAGGAAGGGAAATAAATAGAGTGTACAGATACAGGGCAAGAAGAAGGTAGGAACATGGTGACCAGTGGGAAGTCTTCAGAGCTCTTCTCCTTGCTCCAGGCAATCCATCATGGCCCTCCTTATGGTTCTTCATCCCCGCTGTCTCCTGGAGCCCTCAGCCAGCTGCTCTCCCGCTCCTCTCATCTGGAGGGGGGGGCAGAGGAGGACAGAGACCGAGGAGAACGGAGGGAGGGGGGCGGAGGAGGACAGAGCCGGATGGGGAATGGAGGGGGGACGGAGGAGGACAGAGCCCGAGGAGAGCGGAGGAGGAGGACATGGAGCCGGAGGGGAATGGAGGGGGGGGGGGAGGACAGAGCCCGAAGAGAACGGAGGGAGGGGGGGTGGAAGAGGAGGACATGGAGACAGAGAATGGCCATGAGTGAAGCACACTGCCGGCACTGCTCCTGCCTTGTACCGGCCCTGCGCCGCAACTCTGGCGGGCGGGCGTCTTGACACTGCCATTAGGGGCCCGACGGGAGGCTTGGGGCTGAGGGCGTGACATTCGGGGCTGAAGCCCTGATAGCCACCCCTTGGCGATGCCCCTGCCATGTGGCCAGGTACATGGAGTCTCCATACCGTGGGTTCGGTACTGGTTGCTTATGGGGAACCAACAGCTAGGGAATGAGCCAGATCACTGACCCCCTCGCCATCAAAGGACCTGCAAACATGCTTCATGACCAGCTGCTATACACTTCCCACCAGTTACTGGCTACCCCTGGCAACTACTCTTCAACTCCAACTCTCCTCCTGAGTTAGCCTTACAGACACTGTTCCTTTTATATACCATATTCTGCCATGCACCCCTTGAATAACTTCAGACCAGGATTAGAACATTTTAAAACTTTACTGAGCACTTCTCATAACAAAGTCCATAACAGTGCAATACATTCTCAACCCAAACTACCTAAACTGAGGCTGCCCAGGCATACCTTGATAAGGTGAAAGTCCATAATTGGCACTCTCCCTCTTTTTATATCACAGGGTAGGAAGGCAGGGCTCAAAAAAGCCTGGAAAGGAGTCAGAATACAGTTCATCTCTTCCCAGCCCGGGCAGGCTAACTAACTTGCTAATGCAAAAAGCCACATTGTAGGCAACCTGCCTACAAATACCTTCTAAAATGTAATGCAGAACATGAATTTAATAAGTAAAGGCAATTTCTCCCGTGCCTTAGTGTGCTCTACAAAACTGAAATTTTACCCTGTATCTTAGAAGTTTGCTTGCGTATGGCCATCACGCATTCCTACACACATGGCCAATATGAAATTGTTTTTAGTTACTTGCACTGAGAGAGTGAGATTTAGTGAGAGTGGAGATGTAAAACCTGTTCCGTCTACTCTTGTCATTGTAAAATCCCACAGAGGATAATTAGAGGTTTCTTGGCACATGCTTTTGTTGCCTCTTAGATACCAAGACAAAAGACTTCACTCTATGCTGGGCTGAGCCAGTTAGAGACAACAACAACAATCTGGAGGTTTCCTCTCTCTTCAGTGTGAGAACCCAGGACAGAGTCAGTTTTTCAAAGAAATTCATGATTTTGTAGGAGCTGAAGACCACCGACGTAATTGTTGTGAAGCATCAAGATAGTATACGCGTATAAGATGTTTATCACCGTGAAATATGGAGGTACGTAGCTTGACAGCATTATTTCACATGACAGAGATTTTATTAAATTTGAATTTTATTGAATTTCTTGGGAGGATTGTATAGTGCATGATCAACATTAGTCAAAGTTACTACTGGCAAGAGGATGCTGGTTTGTTGAACTTTACGGTCATGGGGAGAATTTAATAAAGCTGGAGCAGACAGAATTTTCAGCAGCTGTGCATACTAACCAATCAGCTTCAAACTGTATTAAACCCAAAAGCAAACTTTTATTATTTTACACTTACCAATTCTTAAATGTGATGGCTGCAATCGTTTTCTTTTTTAGGCTTTCTTTCCTTTTTCACTTGGTGATTCAACCAGTAAGTATGTTGTTTTTCAACAGAACAAGATGTCCCGCAGATGCAGCAGTTAGAGGGATGCCACAAACTCTTTAAGACTGACAGAGATGCTTACAATGATCAGCTTTTATTTATTTATTTATTTATGTAAAACCTTTATTAGTATAAAGTGTGAGCTAGAGTTTGGCTTCAATTTGTTAGTGTATCTAAAACTGCTTGTACACCAGACACTCCCCTCCCACTGACTGACAATGATGTGGTTCAATGGTGTCTCTGCTGCTCCTCTAAGACACTCTAATACAGGAGGTGGGCAGATCACCGGGTAAAAACTGAGGGAAAAAAAAAAAAGAAAAGAAAACTGATGCAGCCACCACGTCTAATGATTGGTAAGCTGCAATATATTACACTTTTGCATACTGTTTTCAGCTTATTCAGTTAACAACTGCAATACATGGCACTTTCCCCCCTCCCTGCCCGGATCAATTTTCAGCTTTCAGCGCTGTCTCCTTTTGAATGACAATTGCGCGGTAATGCAACACTGTACCCAAACATAATTCTTAATCATTTTTTTCTCACAAATAGAGCTTTCTTTTGGTCGTATTTGATCACTAATGGGGTTTCTATTTTTTGTGCTACAAATTTAAAAAAAGAGGGAACATTTTGAAAAAAAAAGGTTTTCTTTGTTTTCTGTTTCAAAATTTTGTAAATAAGTAATTTTTCTCCTTCACTGATGAGCACTAATGAGACTGCACTGACGGGCACTGATAAGGCAGTACTGATTGGCACTGACAAGGTGGCACTGATGATGAGGCACTTATATGCAGCACTGATAGGCACTGATAAGCAGCAATGATGGGCACTGATAGGTGGTACTGATGAGCACTCATAGGTGGCATTGATGGGCACTGAGGGGTACTCATAGGCGGCACTGATGGGCACTGATAGGTGGCACTGATGGGCACACATAGGTGGCACAGGTGGACACTGATAGATGACACTGATAGGCAGCACTGATCAGGAGGCACTGGCAGACATCACTGATGAGCACAGGATGCTATCCCTAAAGGGCACTGATTGGCATCCCACGTGGGCTGGGTGGGCATCCCTGGTGGTCATGGGTGGGCATCCCTGGTGGTCATGGGTGGGCATCCTCGATGGGTCTGCACTGATAATCAATACGCTGATTATCAGCGCAGAGCTCCCACCCGTCAGGAGAGCAGCCGATCGGCTCTCCCCTACTCGCACCTTGTCAGCTTTTCCTGTTTGCACTGTTATCAGCTGTAATTGGAAACAGCTGATCACATGGTAAAGAGCCTACGTCATACGCTCTTTACCTAGAGAGGAGATGCGGTGCGTCAGACTGACACACCACACCACCAATCACTGCGCTGCGAGCACCCCAGGGCTTATCCTGCTGGATGTCATATGACGCCCAGTCAGGATAACAGAACCACTTTCCGGCCATCATTTTGCTATGGCTGGCCGGAAGTGGTTAAGCTTTTGAAAACGAAAGTTAGAAGCTAATTGGTTGCCATGCACAGTAAATTCCCCCCATAGATGATAAACAATTTAGGACCACAATACAATGGAAATTTCTTTGAAGCAGTTTGGTGTTCCTAGAAATACTACTTTCTTTCTTTCCAATATATCATCTCTCTACCCATCTCAGGTAAGCTGTCCTAGAGCCACTTAACTATGCAATTCTTCCTGGACTTCTGCTTTCCACTAACAAAAAAAAAAAAAAACTAAACAAAAAACAGGGGATGCAATAAGACAACACAATGAAATGAAGTATAAGCTGCAGTAGCAAAAAATAATTGGAGAATGTCAATTGGGAGGGTTAGAAAAGCCGCCTTGATTAGTACTGTTCTGTGTGCGATAAGCATGGCCGACTATGTACCCCTGGAAAGTATGGCTAATTGTCAAAAACAATGGTAATATTATTCCAACCCCCCTTTCCCCCAACAAGGTACCTTTGGCTTCCTGGGTTCTTTTTTATCCAGAATACATTTAAAAGACCTTTTTAAATCAACAGCAGTACAGAATAAAAAGCTGTAATAGCAGTATAGGCCCCCCACCATGAGCAGATCTACAGTTTCTGCAAAATTTGCAGCTGCATAAGAACCCTTTACCATTCGATGTGGGGTCCCCTCTCATGGTCATATGCTATACACCTGGACATTGTTTCGTTATGTTTAGTTATATAAGTGAAAATCGGAAGAAATTCTTAATCATGCCTTAACCATGCTCCTGATCTGCTAATATCCAAGTATCTGTATTGAGGCAGTAGCAGAGCAGACTTCTCCCTTTTCCTCTTGGCACCATTTACACTGCAAGCGAAGGGAGACTTCAGGATATTGTAAAGGTTATTTCTTTATATTTATCTATCTATCTATCTATCTATCTATCTATCTAACACTAATTAGTATTTTTACATGAGTAGTAGTTAAATGAGGGGTCTAAAATTTGTCCTTGCACAGGGGCCCTTTGGTGACTATGTTTGTCATTGGGAGGCACTCTGCAGGTCTGTGCCTCTGAAAGTACTAAAGCCACTGCAAGAGTATGACAGCTAGGCAACTAACCTTTTCAAAAGAAGAGATTAAAAGAGAAGTATGGGAATATATATACAGGCGGTCTCCTAGTTACAAACATCCAACTTACAAACAACCCCTACTTACAAACGGAGGGAGACAACAGGAAGTGAGAGGAAATCTCCCCCTTGGAAGGGAAATTCACTCCTGTAAGAGTTATTATGGGCAAAAGGTGTCTCCACTGAAGCTTTATCACCAAGGTTTGTTTCCACAACAACCCAAAATTTTCAAAATCCAATTATCATTGGGACAGGAAGTGAGGTGAAATCTTCTGAACAGAACCATAGACAGCAAAACAAACATTACAGGGGTGTTAACCCTTCCCTATGCTATCCAAAAAGCTTAAAAATAGTTTTTTGGCTGAAGCTACACTTAAAAAATGTACCTGTTCCAACTTACAAACAAATTCAACTTAAGAACAAATCTACAGTCCCTATCTTGTTTGTAACCCGGGGACCGCGTGTATATATTTAATCATACTTACCTAGGTAGATGCAGCATCAGTCCGATGTTGCCTCTGTCCCCTGGCGCTCGGTTCTCAGGGCTCCCTGAGCTGAGAGCTGGTCACTGTCAATCAGCAGCTCTCTGCTCTGCCCTCTACTCGCTCACTGGAGTGCTGGGCTGTGGAGGTGGGTGGGAGCGGCTGGCTCAGCCTCTCAGCGGGGTGCCAGCCCAGGCATGGGCATGGTGGATCCCGACTTCATTGTTGCAATATTGCCTAAGCCTGAACCGGCTCTGTGATATCAGCCGACAGCGGGCTTCCGCCCGCAGTCTGCTGAAAACGGGTCACAGAAAATGGGTCACAGAAGTCCGCACTGCACTCCTGTGAGCTACAGGCGAAGTACAGCCAATGGAGCATTGGCTGTACTACTCCATTATTGCTGAAGTTTAAATTGCATATATTTTGCTTTTCTTGGTCTCCCACCCTTATCAACATGCTAATTACATTTTTAAATAAACTTTTCCAATTTCATTACATTCATGACATTCTTTATGTCCATTTTATTACATACCTTATTTTGTGCTTTGCAATGTAGACATATGGCTGGCAGGAGGGGCTGGCAGGGTGCTGTACATGACTTCCCGAAAACATCACAGCACTCGATCTAGGTTATACACGTACAGCTTTTTTTGATAGAAGACAGGCTGAACAGACAGTGGTACACATGGACCGAAATTCGGCCGCTTTGGTATGTGTGTACTGGGCTTAAGTACACCTCTCAAGATCCCTCAGCTTTAATGCAAGCAGTGGGCTGAATTCTTTGAAGGATGGAAGTCAGCCTGGGGGAGTTGGTGGCCCCAGGGCAGGCTGCATTTGCATGTATATTGCCCTAGTAAATTCATAAATGTGATGTTGAGCCTCCAGAATTGAAAAAAATAAAATCCACTGAATGAAGTGGTGGGCCAAGATCAGTAAGATAGTGGAATGTTACTAAATTCTTGTTATGTATTTGATAGACTATTCCATTCTAGTGCAGATTTGGGTGATCTGTGGTTTCAGTTATACCATGAGGCTATCTAACCATGGGTTTTATCCTGTTTCAGCTGATCATCAGATTTTATTGAATCCTAACTGCAAGATGGTAAATTTAACAGAAGTCTTGAGGGAGAAATGTCAGTGTGGAAGTGAAGGTAAGCAATCAACCCAAGGGCAAAGATAAAACATAATGCAGACATCCGAATTAAAGCAAAATCATGTAAATATTTTCTTTATTTACTTATATGGGTCAGGAGTAACAAATAACATGGCCATGAATAGTGAAGAGTATGAGTTCTCATATGCAACCAGTAGGTAGCACTCGGATCCTGTTTCCCTGCCCATACAGGGTATTATTATGTACCGGCCGGCTGCATTGTTTGTGTTTATACATTTTTATTAGGCCTCATACACACGGACGTTTTTTGACGCCGGCGTTTTCTGGCGTTTTTTGCAGCTCTCCATGTTAGTCAATGGCCCCATAAAAACGTCGGCGTTTTTGAGCTGTAGATGACGTCGACGTTAGTGAGCTGAAACTAGAACCCATAGCCATCGCGTTCTGAGGCTGCAACGTTTTGGCATTTTTTGACGCCGACGTCACAATATGCCAACAAACGCCACCTATTATTATACCGGCGTTTTCCGGCGTTTTTTGACGCCGACGTTTTTAGGTTGAAAAATAGCAGAGGGATGATTTTTTTAAAAAACCGCCTATTGACGCTGACGCTCACTAACGCTCAAAAACGCCGATGCATAACGCCGAAAAACGCCGACTTTTTTTCCTTGACGTCAGGCCCGACATTTGGTTTATTTTTTTAGAAACGTCCGTGTGTATGAGGCCTTACTGTCTAAAATACAAGGATTTGTTGTTTAGCCATCAATGGCTAGAGTCCATTAGCCACTGCAACCATTCCTCCTCCCTGTGCTCAAAAGAATAATCAGTGCAGTCCTGATACCCAAAAAAGATTGCTGCTAAAACATTACCCAGTACTTTTCACTACACCTCTCAACAATTATGCAATACATAAAATGCAGCACTATCACAAAAATTAACATAAAATAATTATGATTAAAAAAACCTAAAGTCCCATATGCAATCTCCTCTTTAGCATCCGTAAAAATCCTCCACCAATGTGCTGTAATAGTAATCTCTTCAGTTTCTCCAAACTCAAGGTGATACATGCATCCATCCAATATGAATCCAATATGCTCACCTTCTTTATTTGACCTCAATATCAAAAAAGGTCTCAATGTATTTGTTGCCCCACCATGGGCTTTTAGGTATCTGTGGCCATAGGAGATGAAACTCCTGTTTTTCTCTGACTCTCCATTGGCTTTACTCCAGATATGCATGTAAAATAAAATGCAAATATACTGTATATACCATAGTTTATGGACTCTACAACTTTTCTACAGACTAAATATTATATACATTTTGGCCTAAAAGTATAAAGAAAAATTATATATTTGCGAAATTTTATAACAGAAACAAAGAAAACCCCTTTTTTTTACAAAATATGTGGTCTTTTTTTCATTTATTTAGCAACAAAAAAAAATCCCAGTGGTGATTTAATACCACCAAAAGAAAACTCTATTTGTGTGCACAAAACAATAAAAATGTCTTTTAGTTACAGTTTTACATGACTGCGCAATTCTCATTCAAAATGCGACATCGCTGAAACCTAAAAATTGGCCTGGGCAGGAAGGGCGTGAAATTGCCCGGTATTGACGTGATTAATTTTTATGATTATTAAGACAATTTTTATATATAGAGAAGAGAGGAGGTTAAGTATATCCCATTCTTTATTCGTTAATTTAAAATGTTCTACAACCTACTAATCATGTAAATATACTGTGAGCTATAGATATTTTTTCTTGCAGAGTTTCCCTAATGAAAACTTTTTAAGGCTTCCTCCATGGTAAAGCTGACACTGTATTTTAGAACAGAACATGATCTCTATAAAAAGGGCCATTTTCAGGAATACAGAGAATCCCCACACACAGAAACTGAGACATAAAAACAAATGCAAAAAAAATGTATTTACAATTCCTAGTGGTCAATATACTAGAAAATAACACAGAAAAGCACAAATCTCACACAGGTTGGTATAGTAGGGTTTTACCAACTCCCTCGCCAGTTCTTTTGGATAGAAGATAAAGTTGCTACTGATGACTTTTTTTTCCTTCTTCTTTGTGACAGCACCACTGCCTTGGCTAGCACCAGCACTGTCATGTGGGATGAAGGTCCAGCTCAGTAGATTGCTTTTAAAAAAAAGCCTGTATTCTTTCCTAAATGTACATAGTATAACTGGATACTAATATTTATAGGTAAACTTGATCCAGGGAATATCTGATTGCCTCCCTGGGGGATCAGGAAGGATATTTTTCCCCCGCTGGAGCAAATTGGATCATGCTTTGCTGGGGATTTTTGCCTTCCTCTGAATCAACTATGGGTATAGGATTGTATATATGGGATTGTATGGTTGTGGTTTTTTTTTTTTTTTTTTCATTTTATTGGTAGAACTAGATGGACTTGTGTCTTTTTTTCAACTGGACTAATTATGTAGCTATGAAGGTGTAAGGGAAACCTCATCCTCTTAGGTTTCAGTAACATTTTGACTGCTGAAGCCAGATTGAAAAATAAACATATTTATTATACAAGGCTGTAGCTAGCCACAGTCAGGGAGAACAATGAAGAACATGGCAAATGGTCTCAAAGAATTGTTCTGCTTTTGGCTACAATTGCAATACAATTTATACATTCTGAAAGGGGGTTGGCACCTAGCTAACTCCTCTTTGAAGTCCATTTGATTCTCTGATGACTTCTTTTGATATGTAGATGGCCATTCACATAGTCTTGTCACTTCCAGGCTTTTTGTTTGAACAAGTTGTCATGCTGAGATAGCAATCTTGCAAATTACGGGGTATAGAACTAAAGTTAAACTGGCATTTTCACATAGAAAGGAAAGACAATATGTAACATCATCTGCTTTATCACCAATGTACTTTATAAATCAAATATATATTTGATTTATACCTAAAATGGATGTTCCTTCTTCTCACTCAAAGGAAAGTGATTTACATTTTCCTCCATGCCCTTAAATACAAGTATTTTCTTTGCTACCAACGGCTGAATAAAGCAGAGGGCAGAGCAACCATAAACAATGCTGACTAAGCCCTGGTTCAGATATGTGCGATCTCAAAGATCGCATGTGATTCACACCCGCACTGCAGGTGCCAATCACATGCGATCTCTGAGCAGTACGAGTTCAGCCAAACACTTGTATGGCTGAACCCGCACTAGATTCACACAAAAAAGGTACATGTACCTTTTTTTTCTCTCACTAGAATCACATTGCATGGGTGTTCTCGCCCATGCGATCCGATTCATGTGCCAGTTCACAGTTCGCATTGTGATCTGTGAACAAAACTGGGGGTGTCATTAACTTTGTAATGACACCCGCCAAGCGGTTCGCAGAAGGCAGTGTGAACTGTCTGTAGGAGTGATGCAATGCAGGAACCGGCCCTGGAATCATGCTGGTTACCGCATCACACATATCTGAACCAGGGCTAAAAGCAATGGAGGAAAGCAGAAAAATAAGATACTGGAATAAATGTGCACAAGGATTGGATTTGGGAACATTGCTTTCTTTTATTAATCTATTTATATGCAACTTAAATCCCTACCCAATTGCTTTGTCTTACCACTTTGACTTCTATAGTTTCTATAGATCTCTTGGATGAATCAGGATCGTTAATTAATCTCAGTGATCTGGAGGGCTCCCAAGAAGTTGCTACTAATCATCTAAAGGAACGGCAGTGCTATATATTGGTCAAAATAATCCGTAAGTATACAAAAAGATTTTTTTTTAAATCATGAAGTTTACTATTCCACATGTCCTCTATTTCCTTTTATGATATGTATATTAGTTAAATAGGAATTACCTGTACAAAAAAAGACACAAAATATAACTTTGATGCAGATAACTGCTTATTTTTTTTGCAAAGGAAAGGTGTTAAGCGAGAAATAAATTTGATGATGGGATGTTAACAATTCCTCCTATTATGACAATTTGCTTATTAGTTTACATCAGCGATATTCTTTATCAAGTAGTTTTAATAACCAAATAATTATAATGTATCAAGATTAACACACATATTGCTACTTTAAGACATGATGAAGTCTTGAAAAATCTTTCTAAACAATTCTCCTTTTTGAATGAAAACAGGTACCATACAGCATCTTCCCATAATGTTAGTTTTAGTCTCCATTCCTTCGCTGCACCTACAAAGTGCCTATGTAAATACCTATTTTCTTAGAGGCAGCGCACAAGCATAGGCAGGGCTGCTGATAGAAATCTCTGTACAGACTACCTGAC
>BLSH010059967.1:276000-289074 GCA_018402905.1 Glandirana rugosa
CGATACGAGAAGTCTTCCCAAAACCCATACGGATACGAGTCCTGACTATCCTCCCCTGGTGGCCAGGAGAACATCCCCTGGTGGCCAGGAGAAAGAATTCCTGATAAATCTAAAAGATAAAACTGAGTTAATGAATAAAAATGAAGATGAGATGAAAAAAATATACCTGCTGGGATCCAGGATCAGAGAGAAACAAAATTACAGAGAGAAACAAAGTTACAGAGATAACAAACTCAGGAGTACAGCTAACATTAGAACCAGTGCTGAGAGAGAGGGGATGACTGTTTCTTTCTCAGCAGATAAAAGCTGGCAGCAGGGAGAGACCAGCTTTCAGCTGCTGGAGGAAGAGAGACACAATTGTCCTGGGTGCCCGGGTCCCCTACAAGAGGACCGGTGGTCCCCTACAAGAGGACCGGTGGTCCCCTCCTATCAGTCCTGAGCATAGGCATACCCAAAACCCTTCTGAAGAGCATAGCTTGAGCCTTAGGGCTCGTTTACACTTGCTTCAAAACAGGGCATCAGACATGCTTTGTTAAAGCTCTGTTAATGCCAGTCAAAGCTCCTGTCACTAAATAAAATGGTTGGCTTACACTTCTGTTTACAAATTGCGTCGACTTTGCTTTGCTTCAGCTTTGCATCACAAATTATACCCCATGTAGCTTTAACCATACTTCAAAGCCTCTTCAACGCCTCCATAGAAGTCTATGACAAAGATTGTTTGAAGCTTGCTTGAAGCACCTGTGGCTTTTCAGAGGCTTTAATTTAGCTTTAGCTTCACTTTGTTTTGGAGAAATTGCAGGTGTGAGATATCAACAAACATACAGGGCATTGGCCAAGCTTCAGCAAAGCTTCAAAAGAGCCTAATTGAAGCACCACTGAAGCCTCATTGAAGCACCACCGAAGTCTCATTGAAGCACCACCAAAGCCTCATTGAAACACCACTGAAGCCTTATTGAAGCACCACCAAAGCCTCATCGGAGCACCACCGAAGCCTCAAAAACACATCATAAAAACTTGTTGAAGCAGTAGGGCTTTAATGTGCGTTGAAGCCAAAACAAGTGTAAACGAGCCCCAAAAGGGGTTCTAAAGGCAAGACATTCTGCCCATATGCAGCAGCAGTCTCCCCTCTCTCTGCTCTCATTGGAAGAAGCAGAAGTGGGAAACATTGGCTCCTACTGTGTCAATCTACTCCTATAAGGAGGGGGTGGAGGGAGGGGCCGCACTGTGTGTATCTGTGGACACACACAGCAAACAGCCTGGCCCGGAAATGTGCCCATACAGCAGCTGACTTGATATGGGGGAACTTTTAGAAGAGGGGGAGTGGACAGCGTTGATGGGAACCCCAGAAGAGGGAATAAAGGGCCTCTGGTCCAATGGTATTGCACAGAGTAGTAAGTATAATAAATGTTTAATTTAAAGTGGTTGTAAACCCTCACATATAATCAGTGAAGTGACTGGGCTCAGGTGATACACAGAGATGAAACAAATCCTCCTACATACATTGTACCTGTTTATCTAGTCATCATTGCTCTATAACCATTCAAAGTGCAGAATTTACACAGGATCTCTCAGCTGGGGTAGAAGTTACATCAGTTAAGAGAGCTCTGAGAGCTGATAGGAGAGGGGGGACATGTCCCCCTTCATACAGCTCACAAGAACAGAGCTAAGGCTGTAAATCTGCTGGAGGTCCCTCGCGTGTCAGGAAAACTAGTCAGAAGTGACTCATGCTTTTAGCAGAGGAACAACACAGCAGACAGAAATTACGCTTAGTGCTCTGGACTGAGACAAGCATACAGTACAAAGGGATATGCTGTGTTCATATTTCATGTCTGAGGTTTACAACCACTTTAAGGAAAAAAAATGTTTGCCTTTATAACCACTTTAACAAGCATTGTGCTGGCTCAGAGCATTAAAGCGGTAATAAACCCATCCATTTAACAGTTTAAAAACCAAACACATTTCCGGCACGTGCCGGAAATGTAACACTCCCACAGGTTGTGCTCTAAACCAAACTGTCAAACCATCCAATGGCTAGTGTCATAGCTGATCACATGTGCAGCATCATGGCAGTTGTAGATTAAACAGAGGCCAAGATGGCAACTTCCGCAGCTGAAAATGATAGGAGGGTTTACTACCACTTTAAGCTGACCATCCTTCAGTCCAAAATATCTAAAAGATTCCTCAATCCATGTTATACAGGTTGGATGGACAAATAACCCTGCTGGGCTAATGTAATCTGACAGAAAACACAAATAGCGACTGCATCTAATTAGATGCAGTTACTGTTTGGCTGAGAATGTTCCACCCAGCTCAGGCAGGAGGGGGCTGACAGGACCACCCAAAAAGCTAATTTCAGCCAGGTCATCAGGAACCAGTCTAAATTCAAACAGTGTATGGCCAGCTTTACACTGTAGACTGTTGGATGAGTGTGCCTATAGCTCATGACCTGGAAAAGACCTCTAGCCTAATCAGATTTATGTTTGTGTGTGTAGCGCTCTCCCTGACCTCCAGAGACCTGGTGGTGACCCCCAGAGACAGGGAGGGCTGACATTCCTCCTTAGGGTGCAGGTCACTAGGCATGGTGGGTGTTGTGCAAGGTGGAAAGATGGGCGCCAGTCACTTTTTAAAAATGAACAAAGAGAAGTTTATTTCTCTTAACAGGAAAATGCGGGAGAGAGGGGTAAGGCACAGGACACCCTTAGGCAAATGCAATAGCAAATTGGCAGACTCCTCTGACAAATAGTAGAACAAGGCCAACAGCAATACAGAAAAAGTGCATTTAAGCTGAATCCAGTGATCTGTATTCTTTAGCAACAGCTGTCTCCTGTAGCAACAACTTAACTCACAGTATTCCACTGTAGTTGCACGGATGAGTTTTCTCCTGAAGCTTTCCCAGCCACTTTATAGTCCCTGGCTTAAGAAGAGTCTCCTCTGGTACTCCTTCAGAACTCCATCCCTCTCAACCTGCCACCAGCAACAAGAGGTGTTGACCCTCTGGCAACTTCTTCTCTCATGCCTCCAGGGATTGATCAGGCTCCCCTCAGGGTGAGCCCCTTTACACGTGGTTAGGCCTCAGGCTTCAGGCCTACACCGCAACTGCTGCTCCTCGCGCACCCACACAGACCGCAGTCTAGTTGAAAAGAACCCAGATCATCTGACCTTCTCCAAATAAATTCCTTCTCCTAGCAGCCTCAGCGGCCAAAGAAACTCCTGCTGATTGGCTCAGAGAAGTATTTGCACTCATATCCTGAATCCACTGAAATTCATCACACTGATGCCAAAGGTTAACACCAGGCTTAGGAGAAACCCATTTGGTCGATAGACTACAAATTAGCCAGGCTAGCTACCACCTAGCACAGCTACATTTACTAGCAGCCCTGTTTAGGACAAGGGTGCTGCATGTGTATCATGAACATGAAATAACAGAGACTAAATTGGCAGCAAATATCCTATGGTGCCTTTTATATGCACAGAACACATTTTGTGTCCATGTCTGTAACTACAGTTTTGCTGTTGCTGTCTGTGATTAACTCTGTGAATTGTAGGAGGAGAAGGAGCAGAGCAAGCCCGTTATGAATCTATGTTGGAGAACCTGGGGAAACGTCATCCAGAGTTAGCAGGTGAGAACAGATCAAGTGAACAACCATTCAAAATCTTATCACATACAGAAGGATGGAAGAGAAAAGTAACAGTAACATATAGAAAAGTGGAGGCCTGTCCATACGGTGCGTAGAGGCGCCGTACCACTAATCCAATGCACCCGGCCCCTAATCTACATGCAGGGTGCTGGATGCATGGATTTCAATGGTTGTTTTTTTTTTGTAGCACATGATTAGAACCTGAGGGTCTAATTGGCTTCAAAAAAGGGTGGGCCCGGGGCATAGAGCACTGCACCCTGAGCCCACCCAGTTGTGTGACAATAGCAAATTAATATTCGCTATTGTCTTCCTGATTCTCCTCCAGGCAAATCAGGAAGCCCCGATTGGCCAGGGAGTCCTAAGAGAGTGTGTCCTGGCCAATCGTGTCTCAATATTGAACCCTACAGACTAAGACTGGAATGCCATTAAAGTTCATGTGCGTGTAAAGGCAGGTGTCCCAATACTTTTGGTAATATAATGTACATACAGTATCTCACAAAAGTGAGTACACCCCTCAAATTTTGTAAATATTTTATTAAATCTTTTCATGTGACATCACTGAAGAAATTACACTTTGCTACAATGTAAAGTAGTGCGTGTACAGCTTGTATAACAGGGTAAATTTGTTGAAAAAGAAAAAATATGTTCCGCGCCAACGGATATAAATATACTCTGAGAGCTGCTGCCTCCACCAGACTTCCCAGGAATGGGTAGTTTAGGTAATATAATGGTATTAAGGTGGTATTGGCGCTGCTCTCTTTATATTCAAATTGCTTAATATTTAGTGTCCTTAAGAAATTTCCAGCGTGCTGGTGGATTTTCTAAATGTGTGAAATTCTACAAATTAGTGAAGAAAGAATGAAAAACTCTCTCATACAGCTATAGTTGAGGTAACAAGTATAGGCTGGGACTAAAGGTATGTATTCGTGTGTGTGGGCTTGTTTATATCAAATGTGCAAACAACGTAAAAGTGAAATCAATCATATAAGCAAGTGCTGTGTTTAAAATTAGATACCTTAACGTACATGTGTCACATGAAAAGCGTACAAAACTGTAAAAACGAAAGTGATCTTATTAAAGGTGCTTCGTGCTTAGTGATGGCAGAAAATAAATGAATCGTACATATAATTAAAAGAATTAATGAATGAAGAATAAATATAAAGTCCAACTCAATATGAAAATGTTCAAAAAACTTTTTCCATGTGCAAAAGTTCAGGTAAATTTATAACAAAGGTGACTTTCCAAGTATGATCTTCTAATAGATTTCAAGTGGTGCTCATTTAAAGTGATCTGTGATAAAATTTCCTCAGCGGTGTATCAGGTGCTCCCCTTCTGACCCTGAGTGCCTGCTTACCAGAAAAACGTTCCCCACTCAAGGGGTTCAAGTTTTGGGAGAATTACACAGCTCCCCCTGTGTTCTCTGGAAGTGGCGTTCCTCCCGGTCACTGTGCTCCTGGTCAGTGTGCTCCTGGTCTCCGGGCCTCCTTTCCTTTCTCCGTATCCCAAGGTTTACACCATATAA
Source organism: Glandirana rugosa (assembly GCA_018402905.1). Taxonomy (NCBI): domain Eukaryota; kingdom Metazoa; phylum Chordata; class Amphibia; order Anura; family Ranidae; genus Glandirana; species Glandirana rugosa. The sequence continues at coordinate 281,161 of BLSH010059967.1, forward strand.
AAAAATTAAAAAACTCGATCTTGTGCAGTATTGTCTATTTATTAAGCTAAAAAACTGTCAGCGTAAATAATAAAAACAATATGGTAAAATACAGCTGCAAGTTCCCTATGCGGAGACGCCATGCCTCCTGCGTTCTCCTGGAAACTAAAAACCGGAAGTGATGTTAGTGACGCCTTAGCTCCGCCCTACGCGTTTCATCATTGTCGCTTCCGGTTTTTAGTTTCCAGGAGAAAGCAGGAGGCACGGCGTCTCCGCATAGGGAACTTGCAGCTGTATTTTACCATATTGTTTTTATTATTTATGCTGACAGTTTTTTAGCTTAATAAATAGACAATACTGCACAAGATCGAGTTTTTTAATTTTTTTATATGGTGTAAACCTTGGGATACGGAGAAAGGAAAGGAGGCCCGGAGACCAGGAGCACACTGACCAGGAGCACAGTGACCGGGAGGAACGCCACTTCCAGAGAACACAGGGGGAGCTGTGTAATTCTCCCAAAACGTGAACCCCTTTTGTGGGGAACGTTTTTCCGGTAAGCAGGCACTCAGGGTCAGAAGGGGAGCACCTGATACACCGCTGAGGAAATTTTATCACAGATCACTTTAAATGAGCACCACTTGAAATCTATTAGAAGATCATACTTGGAAAGTCACCTTTGTTATAAATTTACCTGAACTTTTGCACATGGAAAAAGTTTTTTGAACATTTTCATATCGAGTTGGACTTTATATTTATTCTTCATTCATTAATTCTTTTAATTATATGTACGATTCATTTATTTTCTGCCATCACTAAGCACGAAGCGCCTTTAATAAGATCACTTTAGTTTTTACAGTTTTGTACGCTTTTCATGTGACACATGTACGTTAAGGTATCTAATTTTAAACACAGCACTTGCTTATATGATTGATTTCATGTTTACGTTGTTTGCACATTTGATATAAACAAGCCCACACACACAAATACATACCTTTAGTCCCAGCCTATACTTGTTACCTCAACTATAGCTGTATGAGAGAGTTTTTCATTCTTTCTTCACTAATTTGTAGAATTTCACACATTTAGAAAATCCACCAGCACGCTGGAAATTTCTTACCGACACTAAATATTAAGCAATTTGAATATAAAGAGCGCAGCGCCAATACCACCTTAATACCATTATAGTGTAAATTTGTTGTCCACTCAAAATAACTCAACACCCAGCCATTAATGTCTAAACCACTGGCAACACAAGTGAGTACACCCCCTTGAAAATTTTCAAATTGGGCCCAAAGTTTTAATATTTTGTGTGGCCACCATTATTTTCCAGCACTGCCTTAACTCTCTTGGGCCTGGAGTTCACCAGAGCTTCACTGGTTGCCACTGGAGTCCTCTTCCACTCCTCCGTGATGGCATCACAGAGCTGGTGGATGTTAGAGACCTTGCTCTCCTCCACCTTGAGGATGCTCCACGGATGCTCAATAGGATTTAGGTCTGGAGACATGCTTGGCCAGCCCATCCCCTTTACCCTCAGCATCTTTAGCAAGGCAGTGGTCGTCTTGGAGGCATGTTTGGGGTCGTTATGTTGGAATACTGCCCTGTGGCCCAGTCTCTGAAGGAAGGGGATCATGCTCTGCTTCAGTATGTCACAGTACATGTTGGCATTCATGGTTCCCTCAATGAACTGTAGCTCCTCAGTGCCAGCAGCACTCATGCAGCCTCAGACCGTGACACTCCAACCACCATGCTTGACTGTAGGCAAGACACAATTGTCTTTGTATTCCTCACCTGGTTGTTGCCACACACGCTTGACACCATCTGAACCAAATAAGTTTATCTTTTATCAGACCACAGGACATGGTTCCAGTAATCCATGTGCTAAGTCTGCTTGTCTTCAGCAAACTGTTTGTGGGCTTTCTTGTGCATTGTCTTTAGAAGAGGCTTTCTTCTGGGATGACAGTCATGCAGACAAGTTTGATGCAGTGTGTGGCGTATGGTCTGAGCATTGACAGGCTGACCCCCCACCTAGGGGTGTATCATGAAATTAGTGGGCCCGTGTGCAAGCCCACACTGCACCGATAATCCCCGGCTGTCAACCAGGGACAGATCATCCTTACGTGCAGTGTTGGTCAGAGCACTGTGGGCCCCCCATACCTCGGGGCCCGTGTTCAGTGAACACCCTGCACCCATGGATGATACGCCACTGTTCAAAACACAGGAAAAACTCCCCCCCGGGGGGGGGGGGAGAAATAGGACTCAAAAAGTAAACTCAGTTAGAGAAATCACAACAATCCTCTCAGGGATACATAATTAATTAACCCTGGGGCTACAATGGTGATAATAATATAAAGACTAAACAAAAAAAAAAAGGGGCCAGCACAGAGGGCTGTCCAAAAGTCACCATATAGGTAGCCACTGGGATATATACATGAAAAAAGGGAAACCAAACATGAAAGTAATATGTAAAATTACAAATTTTATTTGGAAAACAATGCTTACAACTGAATGTGCACACAGTGTAGAGCATAGGTAAAAACCAATCAAAAGACCACCACCATTGACAACGTTGTCAGACACAATTACTATAAAAAGATACATAAAGGTTCCTCAAAGCCATACACATGAGGGCCTTCCAGTATGGAATTGCCCTCTAACCTGAATGGAAGAGAGGAAAGCCAGCAAACCAGCCCACACACCCCCAGCGCATAGAGAGGGATCCCAGCAAAAAATAGACTAAGACCATGGGGAAAGAATGAGCCTCACAGGGCATGAGAGCAGCAAAAGACATAGACCCATGGACATGCATGTGCTGTAACACAGAACCACAATAACATTTTTGAGGGTCCCCAGCTAGAACATAGCCGATATGCAAAAATATATAAATAATAAATAGATATACAGTCAAAAGGTATTGACCAAAAAACAGAGTGGAGGGGTCAATCCGATGATAGCAACAGCCATGAACGGCTAGCTACAGACTGACTACCCTAAGCCCCGGTGCCCAGGCCAATACCCGATATCTGCCTGATGATTGCAAATTCCCCCGACCACCGACGGAAGTCCAGAACGACAAGGGGGAGGGGGGTCGGCTACAGACAGATGGGAATGGCACGGACCAAGTGGAGTAAGGTGTGGGAGAGTGCCCACAGACTCTGTGGATCAGACCTGCACGGACTGCCAATGGATGAGAGGAGGACACACACAAGCCCCCGGACCCGGATAATGACAGGGTATCACCAGGGGGGAACCCTGGTAGTGGCGGGGGTGAGCGCCAGTCAGTGGATCGGGGGCCAACTAAATACAAGGACCGAAGGCACTTGAAAGGTCAGCATTCAGATGATATTGACTCACCGATCCGGACGGTGATCAGCTGTGCCAAAAGGCCGGTCCCAGGAATGAGGCCGCACTCAGATCTCTTGGAGTTCTCCACACAAAGGGAGGCAGAGAGGCAGTGCTGACGAACATGCCGACGGGTCAATCCATCGTTCCTAGCGGGGACGTGTAGTTCTCGGCGGGGATCAGATCCTCATGGGGATGTGGGTACTAGCGAGCTGGCGTGTAGGCACAACTGTCTACGCGTTTCGCTGGTACCCCAGCTTCGTCAGGACTAGCCACTGATACGCCACTGCCCCCACCCCTTCAACCTCTGCAGCAATTCTGGCAGTACGCAAATGTCTATTTCCCAAAGACAACCACTGCATATGACGCTGAGCATGTGCACTCAACTTCTTTGGTCGACCATGGCGAGGCCTGTTCTGAGTGGAACCTGTCCTGTTAAGCCGCTGTATGGTCTTGGCCACCTTGCTGCAGCTCAGTTTCAGGGTCTTGGCGATCTTCTTATAGCCTAGGCCATCTTATGTAGAGTAACAATTCTTTTTTTCAGATCCTCAGAGAGTTCTTTGCCATGAGGTGCCATGTTGAACTTCCAGTGACCAGTATGAGAGAGTGAGAGTGACAACACCAAATTTAACACACCCCATTGTGCTCCCCATTGTCGTGCTTATGAGGAAACTTTTTCCTGCACTGTATTTATGTATAAGTTCTTTTTATTCGAGAGTACCTTTAAGATACAGGATTCAACCAATATGAACACAGACTACAAAAATTAGGATATTTATTAGTCAGACATGTATTCATACAAACATAGTTATATAAAGGTGGACACAAACAATACTACAAAAAATTTAAGATAACTGAAATACCCGCTAATGGGGAATAATAATATTCTTTAAATACACATAGTTTGTAAGACCTCTCTATAAAATTCGTAACCAAAAAAAATGACAATTAGACAGAGCATCGATATTTCACAAATTTAACCGTTACTATACTGCAGGTAAGTAAGTGATCAATATCATGAAATAACAATTGGATGTCTACTATGTCAAGAGGATAAAACTACAAAAATTTGAATAATAAAAATAAATGCACGTTTTAGAGAAAAATCTACCATGTGTTACGAATTCAAGAGAAGTACTTATCTGACTGTATCTAATAATAAACAATAGTTCAATAATTCATATTCACAAAAACAATTCAAATCGAGGTAAAACTAGACAATATAATTACACTTTTAAAAGTAGTTTACCAAAGTTCAATATGGCTGCGGCTTTAAAGGCGGGGCGGTGTTTAGAGTCCTTAGAGTTTCATAGCAGGAAGTATCAAGGAGTCCTTATGAGCATGGAGGGTGTATGAATGGATAGAGGTGTGGATGTGATGGACCAGATGTCTGTTGGGGTGTGTATCCGACCATCCTTTAGGAATTTGTTCTTAACCTTTTATTTCGTCCAATACAATACTCTCATAAAAAAATTCTTAACCTGGCCCATAAGGAGGAATATCAATTTCATTGGGTGAGGGGTTAATCTCCACCCGGCCAGACGTCCCTTTTGAGAAAATTGTCACTGCCCCTAGAACCACCCGGATCATCTTTCTGCAGAAATGTTTAATTAATTTAAACTATTTTCTAAGTATGTTATATTTTTTGTACTATGTCTCTGACTATATTATTGTAAATGTATCTTCTAATATTTTTTTTTTTTTTGTTTACAAACGTTTTTATTGGAAGGTTGTATACAAAATAGAAGGTGCATATTATACAAATTCTGTTACAAAGAATGGTACAATAGTATTATTATAGGTTACTTGTACAACATGAGGGTTATATAGATGATTAATACATATCCAGGATGTTATTAAAATAATTACATATTAATGAGGTCCCAATGATCCCATTTTTTATTAAAGACATGCATAGAATCTTTTAAGATATGATAAATGTTTTCTGTGGCTTTAATCATGGACATTCTGTTTATAATTTGTTGCCAAATGAGTGTGGGTGACTTCCAATTATAAGCGATCATCCATAGTGTAGCGCTACAGAGAGTATGAGCCAGATTATTTTGAGATTTGTCAAGGTCAGGGAATGTGCAGAATAAAAGGCAACATTGTGGCTTTAAAATAATATGTTTATCGGCTAATTTGTCTATAATACGATTTATTGAGGTCCATATAGGTTTTAGTAATTTGCAATCCCAGAATGTGTGTAGGAGTGTACCATGGTCTAGGCAGCCTCTAAAACAACTAGGGGAGATGTTTGGGTAGTATATGTGGATTTTGGATGGAGTCATATACCATCTAGTGAATACTTTCAATGGTGTTTCTTTAAAAGAAGTTGAGCGTGCACATTTATATAGATTAGAGATCATGATTGACCACTCTTTGAGTGAGAATGTGCAATCAAGGTCTGTCTCCCATTTGATCATATATTTGGCCTTAGAGGATATAACCAGTATTTTAAAGTGGTTATACAAAGTAGATATCTGACCTTTTTGTCTCGGGGATGTTATACATAGGTTCTCCACAATGTTACCAAAGGGAGGGGTCGTAAGGGCATAGTACTTAGAGTAGAAGTTTTTAATAATATGGTAATTGTGTTGTTCAGATGTATGTATTTTAAATTTGTTTTGTAAGGAATCAAATGAGCAAAAAATTGATTGAGAGGAAAGAGCATGTAAGTTGGTAAGTTTTAAGTCAATCCAATTATGGAAGGATGAGGGGTTCTCAAATGCTTGAGGTAAACGGGGGTCGCCCAGGAAGGAGGCTAGTAAGTGTGGGCTAGATGGGGGGCAAAGGTTGTGACCATATTTTGACCATAATTGTAGTGAATGGGTGACTATTTTGTTATGTTTAGAGAGCACGTTGTGTCTAACTGCAGTGGACCACAATAGACCTTCTAAAAAGTAAGGTTGTACTGTTAGTTTTTCAAATTTTATCCAAGGAATATGTTCTGCTACAGCATACCATTGTATTATTTGTGCGAATTTGGCTGATAGATAATAGTGCCATAAGTCAGGAAGGCCATAGCCGCCATGAGATTGCGGTCTAAATAAGACTTCATTACTACATCTTGGTTTTTTATTAGACCAGATAAAGCTATTTATAAGTCTTTGTATATATGCTATTTTACCTTTCGGTATAGCGGCTGGGAGAGCGCGGAAAACAAATAATAATTTGGGGAGGATGATCATTTTTATAGCACATAATCTCCCTAAGAATGTTATATGGAAAGATGACCAGGATTTGATTATGTTTGAGATCTTGTTAAAGAGAGGGTTGTAGTTATTAAAAGCTAGAGTGTTATAAGAGGGTGTAATGTTAATGCCCAGGTATCTAAACCCGTCTGGGCACCATTTCAGATTGAAACTTTTAATTTTGGGTATTGCATCCGATTCTGCATTTATCCCCATAATTGAGCATTTGTTGAGATTGACTCCTAAGCCTGAGAGATCATGGAATATTTTTAATTCTGATTCGAGTGATGAAATAGAATTTATTGGATTTGTTAGGAAGAGTAGGACATCATCCGCATACATTGATATTTTGAATTCTGAGGAGCCCACCTTATAGCCTTGGATATTATTATTGTTTCTTATAGCGATAGCTAATGGTTCTAGTGCAAGGGCAAATAGTAGTGGAGAGAGGGGGCAGCCCTGCCTTGTCCCACGACCCACCGGGAAAAATTTGGAATTACACCCTGGTATTTTAACTCGAGTCTGTGGATAATGGTATAGAGCTGCAAAACCATGAATAAATTTATCTGGGATACCGAACTTAGGGAGAAGATTTAGTAAGTAAGACCAGTTGACACTGTCAAATGCTTTGTGTATGTCGAGACTAAGAAGATAAGTAGATTTGTGTTTCAAGTTGGCGTCTTGAATAATATTAGAGACTAATCTGATGTTATCTGTTAACTGTCTGCTTGGAATGAAACCAGTTTGGTCTGGGTTTACTAAAGTAGTGATAACAGATGCTAATCTATTAGCTAGAAGTTTGCCAAATATCTTGATGTCATTATTTAGAACCGAGATCGGTCGATAATTTTGGGGTTGAGTGTGGTCCTTATCTGGTTTTGGGAGGAGGGACATGTTTGCCAATAACATTTCTTTTGGGAAATGACCGCCTTGTATAATGTGATTGAAAAGTTTGGTGAGCCAGGGGGTAAGTATATGGGAGAATTTTTATAGTAAGATGTAGAGTATCCATCTGGACCGGGTGCTGTGGAGGTTTTTAAACTTTTAATGATGTTGTTGATCTCTTCTTCTGTACAAGGATTACTGAGAGACTCCGTATGTGTTGTTGATAGAGTTGGAATTTGAATTTTATCAAGCCAACTTAGAGCCTCTGGACTTGGTTGGGAAGAGGGAGATGAGAGGAGGTCTGTGTAGAACTTTGTGAATTTCTCCATAACTTCTTGAGGGTGGGAGGTTAGCCTATTGTTTTTGTCTTTCAATTTATATAGATGAGATGGTTTGCTGTGTTGGTTGAGTTTCCTAGCAAACATTGTGGACATAGAGTTACTTTGAAGCAGGAATTTAGATTTAGAAAATCTAAGGGCTTTTTCTGTGTCCGAGGACAGTAGGGAGTCTAGCTCTT
>BLSH010059967.1:302128-317151 GCA_018402905.1 Glandirana rugosa
TAAACCTGTAAAAGTGAATTCCCACATGAGTGAAAACAACCGTCACCAAATCTGTAATTACCGACACACAACTCAATAAAACTCCCCTGTCGTTTAAATGTGACAATATGTTCGACATGTGAGTGATGAAATGTAACATCGTTTCACAGTAAAGAAGTCACAACAGTGGACTTTTCCATATTATTTTATAAATGTGTTTACACTCCCCACATGAAAACACTCTATGACACACACACACACATATATATATATATATACACACACACACACATTTCAAGTTGAAGAGATGTTCGAAAGAAATAAAAGCATTTATTACGTTACGGGGGCTTTATGAAAGGTATAGTTCCCTGCAAGCTTCTTTTATTTTGTAAATAATGCAATGAGGCGCCCCCCCCCCCAAAAAAAAAAAATATATATACAGATAATGAGATATGGAAAGTATTTCGGGGGCATTGCATTATTTACGAAAATAAAGAAAGCTTGTAGAGAAGTTGAACTTTACACACACACACACATATATATATATATATACACACACACACACAGTATCTCACAAAAGTACACCCCTCACATTTGTGTAAATATTTTATTATACCTTTTCAGGTGACAACACTGAAGAAATGACACTTTGCTACAATGTAAAGTAGTGAGTGTACAGCTTGTATAACAGTGTAAATTTGCTGTCCCCTCAAAATAACTCAACACACAGCCATTAATGTCTAAACCACTGCCAACAAAAGTGAGTACACCCTTAAGTGAAAATGTCCAAATTGGGCCCAATTAGCCATTCTCCCTCCCCGGTGTCATGTGACTTGTTAGTGCTACAAGGTCTCAGGTATGAATGGGGAGCAGGTGTGTTAAATTTGGTGTTATCACTCTCACTCTCTCATACTGATCACTGGAAGTTCAACATGGCACCTCATGGCAAAGAACTCTCTAAGCATCCGAAAAACAGAATTTTTGCTCTACATAAAGATGGCCTAGGCCAGGGGTAGGGAACCTGCGGCTCTCCAGCTGTTGTAGAACTACATTTCCCATCATGCTTCTGGGAGTAATTGTATCCAGCAGCCTTGCAATGCCTCATGGGAAATGTAGTTCTACAACAGTTGGAGAGCCGCAGGTTGCCTACCCCTGGCCTAGGCTATAAGAAGATTGCCAAGACCCTGAAACTGAGCTGCAGCACAGTGGCCAAGACCATACAGCAGTTTAACAGGACAGGTTCCACTCAGAACGGGCCTCGCCATGGTCGACCATGGTCGAAGAAGTTGCGTGCACGTGCTCAGCGTCATATCCAGAGGTTGTCTTTGGGAAATAGACGTATGAGTGCTGCCACCATTGCTGCAGAGGTTGAAGGGGTGGGGGATCAGCCTGTCAATGCTCAGACCATACGCCACACACTGCATCAAATTGGTCTGCATGGCTGTCGTCCCAGAAGGAAGCCTCTTCTAAAGATGATGCACAAGAAAGCCCTCAAACAGTTTGCTGAAGACAAGCAGACTAAGGACATGGATTACTGGAACCATGTCCTGTGGTCTGATGAGACCAAGATAAACGTATTTGGTTCAGATGGTGTCAAGCATGTGTGGCGGCAACCAGGTGAGGATTACACAGGCAAGTGTGTCTTGTCTACAGCCAAACATGGTGGTGGGAGTGTCATGGTCTGGGGCTGCATGGGTGTCCCTTTAAAGCCACAAAAGTATTAAGATTTTAAAAAACAGAATAGGAGATCTTTTGGTGTGGCTGATCAGAGCTGACATCCAGGCACCATCTTTAAAATACAGGTACTATTTATGGGACTCAGGGACAATTGGAAACTATTCAAATTAAAATTATGAGTACATGTATGTGATGGACAGACACATTGCTAATCAATTACCATGCAGCGCAGACAGGCAATGCCCTAATGCTGAAAGCACATTTTCAGTTATTTTTGAAGTAGGACTAAAATGGTACATAAAATTAAACAAAAATGTGAACAAAAAGGTGTTTTATTGCAGAAAAGACATGCTGGGGGAGGTTTATTGTCAAAGCTTAACTGAACAAGCTGAAGTTAGAAGCCGATTGAAGAGCTGCACCAGAATGAGTTCTTCTGTTTTAGTAAATCAACCCCACTAGGTCTCTTCTGCAATAAAACAATCTTGCCTGTCTACCTGCCTGTTCGCAGTCTTCTTTAGAATGTACGAGTTGCTCAGTTTACATTGCACGATGCCTGAGTGCTGGGATAAATTAACTCATGCCCTGAAGTTACATCATCCTGTGGCAGCCAGCTAATGAAGGGTAGACAAAGCATTGGAACCTAGAAGAACTCAGGGAGAAGATGCAGGTGCCGGTGAGGGACCTTGCAGACGTCACACAGGAGAAAATTATTTGCAGAGTTTGGATCCGCTTTAAATGTATTGTGTTTTTATTGAACAAACTTTCTCTTTTATACTTTATTGAGATTTTTAGATTAAAGTGGAACTAAAGCTCAAGCTGCAAGCAGGCAGGCTCTTTATATCAGAACAGACATGCAATGTCTCTTCTGTAATAAAATACACCTACCTGCCTACACGCAGCATTCCCCGGCATGTAAACTGAGCTGTGCATGCACGCATGCGCAGGAGTGGCTTACGCCAGCCAATAAAGACAGCTGAAGACCAGCACCCAGAAGAAGATTCCAGCATCAGGAAAGGAATCATTGAAGGAAATGTCAGTTTAGCTTCCCTTAGTTCCACTGTAACCACTTTCAGACCAGCCATCGCAGTTATACGGTGGCAGGTTGGCTCTCCTGCACGAACCGACGTACCCGTACGTCAGTCCATGCATGTGAGATTACGGGAGCGCGCACGCAGGTCCGGCGGACTTGATGTCTGCCGCCTATGATCACTGTACACAGAGGCAGAACAGGGATCCGCCTTGTTTACATAGGCAGATCCCTGTTCTGACAGAGGACAACATTGAGATCTGCTGTTTCTAGTAACCGGGAACAGTGATCTCGGTCATGTCCCTGGAAGCCCATCCCCCCTACAGTTAGAACATGCCCAGGGAACACAGTTAACCCCTTGATCGCCCCCTACTGTTAACCTCTTCCCTGACAGTGTCATTAATACATTGATCAGTGCATCTTTATAGCGCTGATCAATGTAATAATGTCACTGGTGCCCAAAAAGTGTCATTTGGGGTCAGGTTTGTCCACCGCAATGTTGCAGTCCTGCTAAAAATCGCAGATCGCCACAATTACCAGTAAAAAAAATAAAAAATAAAATAAAAGTCCATAAATCTATCCCATAGTTTGTAGACGTGATAACTTTTGCGCAAATCAATAAATATACACCTATTGCGATTTTGTTTACCAAAAATATGTAGAAGAATATATATCAGCTTAAACTGATGAATAATTAGGTTTTTTTTATTGCATATGTATTATAGCAGAAAGTAAAAAAATATATATTTTCAAAATTGTCACTCTTGTTTTGTTTCTAGCACAAAATAAAAACCGCAGAGGTGATCAAATACCACCAAAAGAAAGCTCTATTTGTGGGAAAAAAATGATGTGAATTGTGTTTGAGTACAGCGTCGCATATTCAGGGTGTAACATGTCACATCCATATTCAGGGTGTAACATGTCACATCCATATTCAGGGTGTAACATGTCACATCCATATTCAGGGTGTAACATCCATATTCAGGGTGTAACATCCATATTCAGGGTGTAACATGTCACATCCATATTCAGGGTGTAACATGTCACATCCATATTCAGGGTGTAACATGTCACATCCATATTCAGGGTGTAACATGTAACATGTTACAAACGGACCAGTCCCTGCAACTCCCTGATCTGACAACTAGTGGGGGATCTTCTACTCTGTTTCTCTGTTAAAGCTTAAAGTGGCTGCATTCGTTTTAATTTTTTAGTCTAAGAACATTTTTAGTAAGTACAGAAAATACCTGATCTTATCTTATTAAATCATTTTGTGACTGATTTTGGAACCACACTGTGGTATGAGTTGTACAAATGAATCACACACACCAATTGCAAGAGGTGGTGGACACAGCAGTTCATAAGGTGGAGGAGCCTGGCAGCAGCATTCATGATAGACTGAAGAGGGGATAGACTATGGAGAGGTAGGCCTATGAAGAAGGGAGTTGCAAAAATCATGTTGAGAGATAACTAGGGAGTGAATGAGTAGCTTGGTGGTTTCATATTCAGGGTGTAACATGTCACATCCATATTCAGGGTGTAACATGTCACATCCATATTCAGGGTGTAATATGTCACATCCATATTCAGGGTGTAACATCCATATTCAGGGTGTAACATGTCACATCCATATTCAGGGTGTAACATGTCACATCCATATTCAGGGTGTAACATGTCACATCCATATTCAGGGTGTAACATGTAACATGTTACAAACGGACCAGTCCCTGCAACTCCCTGATCTGACAACTAGTGGGGGATCTTCTACTCTGTTTCTCTGTTAAAGCTTAAAGTGGCTGCATTCGTTTTAATTTTTTAGTCTAAGAACATTTTTAGTAAGTACAGAAAATACCTGATCTTATCTTATTAAATCATTTTGTGACTGATTTTGAAACCACACTGTGGTATGAGTTGTACAAATGAATCACACACACCAATTAAAGCTTAATTAAAATAGAAATATATTTATTAAATATTGTACTGAAAGATGACACAGATAACTTCCAGAACATATAAAATGCTCTTTGGGCATGTAGTGGGTAGAGAATTAAAAGACACTGATGCTGCTGAGATATGGCTCTTTACTGTCCAGCGAGGACCCACAAGACTATTAAATGAGGGAAGAGATACCTGCAGAAAGCAAAAGTGAAAAATTACATTGAGGAGGCCATAAAGACAGCAAAGCTTACCATACACCCCTGTCCATGTCTATTACTAGCATTAATACTGGCCATATACTTTCTCACTGCATTACTGATGCTTCCAATTCCAGCATCCCTAGCGATCATTGCTTTCTTTCCCTAATTGCACGCTTCTTGTCAGCACATGAACAGATTGGCTCCCTGTGCTGCTTCTTCCTTGCACACTCCAGCCCTGCTGTGAAGGGACTGCAAGAGGTGGTGGACACAGCAGTTCATAAGGTGGAGGAGCCTGGCAGCAACATTCATGATAGACTGAAGAGGAGATAGACTATGGAGAGGTAGGCCTATGAAGAAGGGAGTTGCAAAAATCATGTTGAGAGATAACTAGGGAGTGAATGAGTAGCTTGGTGGTTTCATTCGTTTTGAAGGGATGGATTTTGTAGACGTTACGGAGGTGAAGTCTACAAGCTTTTGACAGCAATTGGACTTGGGGCTGAGAGAACAGGTCATAGTACAAGAGAACACCTAATACTAGTACCCCCTAGCATGAGGGGAGGGACTGATAGTTGTATTATTGATCTTGATGGAGAAGTCAGTAGAAGGAGCATGGGTAGGAGGGAATATTATGAGCTCAGCTTTAGAACAATTTCATTTGGGAAAGTGGTGTGACATCCATGCTGATATGTCAGTTAGTAAATTAGTCATGCAAAATAAACTGAAGGAGAGAGGTGAGGACTACAGAGATAAATTTGGGTGTGATCAGCATAGAGATGGTTTTGAAGTATTAGGTGACCAAGAGAGGAGGAGTAGATAGAGAGGAGAAGGGGTTCAAGGACAGAGCCTTGGTGGACCTCTACAGAAAAAGGAAGTGGAAAGGAGACAGAGTTGTAGGTAACTCTGAAGGAGTAGTGAGATAGATAGATAGATAGATAGATAGATAGATAGATAGATAGATAGATAGATAGATAGATAGATAGATAGATAGATCAGGGAAAGAGCAGAACCTTGGAGGCCAAAGGAATGGATTTTATTTAGGAGCAGGTGGTCATCAGTATCAAAAGGCCATAAAAAGGTCTAGTAGTATTAGCATGGAGTAGTGTCCGTTGGTTTTAGCAGTTAGTAAATCATTAGTGAGTTTTAGTAGGGCAGTTTCTGTTGAGTGCTTCAAGCGAAGACCAGACTGTAAAGAGTCAAGAAGGTTGTGGTCAGTGAGGCAGTTGTAGACTAAAGCCTCGTACACAAGATCCGATTTTGGGACGACAGAACGTCCGTTTTTTGTTGGATGATTGTCTCATGTCGAAAGTGAAGACCATACTAACAATACGGAAATTTTCATACGACCGTACTCAACGTCAGAAGTGATGTAATGTTTTGAATATTTTTGCATCTTTTTTTGTTTCTGAGCATGCGTAGTCTCGGTCGAACAATTTTTTTTGTACGAAAACCATATTAATGAAATGAAAATTGCGTTGTCGTACAAAAAAATAATTTATAGCCTGCACATCCAGCTTTTGTCTGACAAAAAATCAAAAATCGGCTGTCAAAAGGAGCATACTAACAGTAAGAATTTCGGACGCAGGCCGTCGAACGAAAATTCCCGTCCGAAATTTGCATCAGGCATACGGAGCTTTAGTGTTCTAATTATTGTGGGCATAATGAGAGCAAGGAGATGGGTCTTAAGTTGTTCAGGTTGGTGGGGTCCAGTGAGGGCTTTTAAAGTATGGGGGTGATCTATACATGCTATAGAGGGGAGGGGAAGGTGACAGTAGAGGGAGAGAGATTGAAGATGTGAGTGGGACAGCATAGGATAAAGAAAGGGGGTGACCGGAATAGTTGTGAGGGTCATGGAGCAAGAATTCCTATCCTTGTGACGTAAGTTGCCTAAAGTTTAACACATGTTACAATCTGACTTTACAATCTCTTTTATTTCCACCAACAACTATGTAGTGCAAGGGCTTGTCTTAGTCCCGGTTCACATAGGGATAACTTAGCCATCTAACAAGTAGGTCTCCATGCAGTGCAATGGAACCCTTCTAATAGGAGCGACTCAAGTGGCTCCGACTTAGAAAAATGTTCCTGTACTACTTTGGGGGCGACTTCAAGCGACTTGCATTGACTTCTATTACAGAAGTCGTTTGCAAGCCGCACTGAAGTCGGATTGCCCCTGTGTGAACCGGCACTTACTGGCAGCAAACTGGCTTGACAGTTTAGGAAATTGTACAGTCAGATTGTAGAGTGTGTAGTGAGCATAATAAGGAAGCAATGTATGCTCCTAAAGTGCAAGCTTCATGTTGATGGGGTCCTGCTGCCATCCTGCAAACAGAACAGTGACCTGCTAGATGGCCCATTAGGCTGCTCTTTACCAGTCCACTAATTATCCTGGATGAGAGACCGATGAGGACTGCTCCACTGAATCACAGGAGGAGATTTTCCATTATTTGCTCATATATTTTGTCTACTCAACCAGGGAAAAGGGCTTTTTTATTACATGCTCCCAAGCAACCATTAGACTATTCACTGATTAAATATTTCTACCTGCAAAAAGAATAATTCCAAGGATATATAAAAACAATCCCATATCAGTTTCTCTTCCTCCTTCATAACTCACCATAGTTCTGTTTGCACTGCTTTAGGGCTTCGCTAAATCCCTCACACAGGACCAGGTCATCATTGTTGGTAGCACAATTCAAGAATTCCTTCAATTCATAATGACAGGGGCCATAAGTAGACTGTGGCTGCTGGGCGTAGGTGGGGGGCTTTGGAGCCTCCTATGGGAAGAACAATAAAGAATGAACTTTATAACAGTCATTAGCTAACTGTCTTGACCGACATGGTAGATACTGTCCAATGAAGAGGCTGCAAAAAGAAAAAAAAAAATGAAGTAGAAAAAGTTCTGCATTTTTAATTTAATACATTGATTGCAATAAAATAAATGTTCACCAGTAAACTGTTAGGCTGGGTTCACACCTATGCAAATTGGATGCGGCTTACACCACTTTTAATTTGCATGACACTTGAAAACACATTGTTTTTAATGTGTCCGGTTCACATAGGTGTGGTGCATTCACACTCCACATTGCACAGAAAACGTGTGCTTTTTCTGTGCAATACGGTGCAAATTCCCAGCCTATTAAGTTCAATGGGAACGCATCTGACACGGAGATGCTTTCCGCATTGAACGGGGATCTTTCTCCTGCTCGCGACACCTCCCCGAGCAGCTGCTGCACTGTGAGAACAGACAGGATCCACTGAACTGCGACTCCGTTCGTTCTCAGCAGCACACAGGCTAGAATTCATACCGCAATGGTGTGAATCCAGCCTTAACATTTTTACTCCAGCATTTGCAGCTTTTTACAACCATCAATGCTGCTGGCTCCTGCCCTCTCAGTGCTGCTTCCCTGAACCTCCAGCCTTCACAGTGACCAGTGGGCAGTGCAGTCTCCAGCCAGTCTGGGAGGAGAAAGGGAATACCTTGCCATCCTAGGCTATGGCTGTGTGTTTCTATTAATGCACACAGCGTAGGGAGGTAGGAATGACAAAAAATGCTCAGTCCAGCCCATTCTGTTTTACTGAACTACAAAAACACTCCTCTATCCATAACATAGGGCAGTGATGGCGAACCTTGGCAACCCAGATGTTTTGGAACTAATTTTCCCATGATGCTCAACTACACTGCAGAGTACATGAACATCATGGGATATGTAGTTCCAAAACATTTGGGGTGCCAAGTTTCGACATCTGACCTAGGGGGATGTGTTTTGTAGCCCATTAAAAGAACTAGCAGGGCTAATTAAACTCCTTGAGATGTATTTTTATTTATTTCAGGTACTTATATAGCGCCGTCAATTTACGCAGCACTTTACATATACATTGTACATTCAGTCCCTACCCTCAAGGAGCTTACAATCTAAAGTCCCTAACTCACATTCATACATATACTAGGGACAATTTAGACAGGATCTCCTTTACCTACCAGCAGGTCTTTGGAGTTAACAGAAACTGCACAGGGCAGGTTTGGATCTCTGACAAGATACAGAAGTATTTCTTCACTTCTTAAATAGCGCTAACAAAATGCACCTACTGGTATATTTTACAGGCCAAAGGGAAGCAAATAAGAATTCATTGTTTGGCCTTCCACGCACTTAAAGTGCAGAGCCAATCAGAATACACTTTGTTGAGGGTAGACGAATACAAAACTAATTCTTGTTAGTTGTTTAAGGTTACTGCATTTTGGCTCCGTTTACATCTGGGAATTTAAGATTGCTGGCAGAATTGCTGAAATACCAAATCGCATTGCAATAGTGGAAAAACGCACCACGCGTGTTCGGGTGCCAACGGTTTTTACTGCAATTGTTGCACAATAAACTGTACAGCAAACCGCATCACGCAATGCTTTTTGCCCAAAAGGAACTCCTGCTCCATTTTGGGTGACAAGCTTTGAAAAAAGCAGATTGCTGCAGGATTTATCGTGCGGCAATCAAAAACTGCCCTGCGTTTGGGGTGCCATTAAAAATGAATGGCAGTGCAATTTGCAATTGTGGGCAAAATCGCAGCAATTCTGACCACAATCCCAAATCGCAAGTTGTCAATGTGGCTTAAAGCTGTATTACACCCAAATAGAAAATTATTTTATTGCAGTTTACCAATTCTTGGATGTGGTGGCTGCATTTGTTTTCTTTTTTCTAGGCTTTCTCAACTGTATTTTCACCTGATGATCCTGCCAATAAGTCTGTTGTTTTTCAAGAGAACAAGCTTTCCTGCAGTTGTAGCATTTAGAGAGTTGAGGCAAAACACTTACCACTGACAGGGGTGCTTACAAAGATCAGCATATTTATTTATTCCCCAAAGGAACAAAACTGTTACTGTTTACTGTAGGCTCCATGCATACTGGGCTTAAAAAATAGAGCGTTTTTGTACAAATGTTTTTTTTCATGCCAAAAAGCTCCATTCAGAAATGCCAACCACAAGGTTTTTTTTTTCCTGCCTCTAAACATTGATCTCAAAATCTGCCTCTAATCGTCCTAATGTGTATGGACCCATAGGAGAACATTGAGCTGCATCTACAGGCAGAACACAAATCTCCTGTCGAAGCAGCGATTTTTAACCCAGTGTGCATGGAGCCTGACTGCCTAAAAAGTATTAGCTGGAGTTTAGCTTCAGTTTGTTAGTGTATTTAAATCTGCTAGTACATATAACACTCCCCTCCCCCCAGACTGGCAAAGCTACTATCCACAGGTGCCACTGTGCTGCTTCATTCAGAATGCTCTAATAAAGGAGGTATGCTACTGATCAGATCACCAGGGAAAAACAGAGGAGGGGGGAAGCCTACAAAAAGAAAACTAATGCAGCCACAACATTTACTGATTGGTAAGCTGAAATATATTCCATTTTTTGTTTTGGTTTTTAAACAGCTTTAAAGTGGTCGTAAACCCTTTACAACCAATTTTACCTACAGGTAAGCCTAGAATAAGGCTTACCTGTGGGTACCGAGAATATATCCTAAACCTGCACTTCACTGTATACGCTTGCTCCGATGTCATCAGGGCATGCGCAGTGAAGAAATGGAACAAAGTGCCCGGCGGCTCCCATGCGCATGTGCGGGATTGATGTCACGCGACTCCAGCCAGTCACAGAGTCGGCATCCGCGGCCCCGGAAGAGGGGCAAAGATGGACGCGGCCTGCACAGGGGACAGCACGGGTGCCGATTGCAGGTAAGTGGCACATAATGGGCTAGTATGCGATGCATAGTAACCCATTATGCTTTTACTTTGCAGGGAACTAAAGAGGAAGTAAAACCCATCAGAGTTTACTTCCTCTTTAAGAGAGAAGAACACTTTAAAGTGGTTGTAAACACTTTACAACCACCTTAACCTACAGGTAAGTCTATAATAAGGCTTACCTGTAGGTACCCTGCATATCTCCCAAACTTGCACCGTTTAGGAGCTATGCAGTGTAATAGCATGTGCCAACGTCATCTGCACATGTGCACTGAAGTATCGGCCCCCGGGGTCACCCAGGATGGCGTTTCTTCTGTTAACATGCCATAAATGACGGCTCCCGTCCGCATGCACGCGAGTGACATCAGCGCGGCTTCACCAATCACAGCGCTGGAGCCCACGCTGTGTTTGGCCGGAGCTGCGGACCAGGGGGTGTGTAGTTAAATTGGCCATATGCAGCTCACAGTTTTCAGCCAATTCCTGCTTAAAGAGGAACTGCAGTCTGCTCACATAATTTGTAATAAAAACATCTTTGCCATTCTGAAGCTTCCCTCCAACCTCTTTGCATATTATTTCATATATACTGTGATTCTGTGCTTGCCAAATATGCTGCAGAAATCTCCCTCCACCGAGTCTGGCTGCATCCATTTTAACTGTGGGCAGCTGAAGCTGCTGCCTGTTCACTTCCTGGATTTACACAGACATCCACCTCCAGCTCTGCAGCTCTCATTGACCCTTGTATGACTCATCCCCCCTCCCTTCCTGGCAAACTCTCATAAGAGTGAGAGAGAGAGTTGTGGATGATGTCATAAGCCTAGCCCTAGGCTAATGACCAGACAAATAACAGGAAGTGGGATGTATAAGGTATTTACTGGTAGAAAAAAAATGTTTTACTATCCAAAAGTTAAAACAACAAGGGCAGCGGATTTAATAGATGGAAAGTTGAAAAAAGGACTGAAGGTCCGCTTTAATTTGCCAAAAATAGAGCTGTGGGTGGCCCTGTTGGCACTACCTGGACTGACACCCAACGTTGATTTTAAAAAATAAAACGTAAAATTATTGGCTGAACTGTGACCTATCAGATAAAAACACTGTTTGGGTATTCAAGCATTCCACAGCTGCTGTGGCTGGCTGAATACAAAAGCCAGCAGTGCAGATGCCTCCTCCATTCATGCTGTTTAGCATGGATGGAAGAATCTATTGATTTTCTAAATGTATATGGCTACTTTTACAGTAGCTGTGGTATTCAATAAATTCCATGTCTAATTCTAATTCTACCTCCGATAACAGCACACATGATGTCTCCCACAGGTCAGAAAGAAAACGCTCTTTATTACCCATAGCAAACGACCAAAACTTCTAAAGCTGCTTAGAAAACCAGAGAAAATATACTTTATAGAAAGCTACAGAACATTTCACAAAGTACTACACACACTGTATATATAAGAGCAGGTTTGCTCAGGAGAGGACATGAAGTCCTTGGGGAGGCATGAGACTGCCAAGGCAGGTTTTATAAGCACTGTACACAGATTACATAACACAGTCCTCACGTGTGATCCACAATGAGACAGCAGAATGGAGAAAATAGGAACAGAGTTAGAGCTGAACCCTCGGGATAACTAAAAGTCCTTCCTTGTAGTGGGGCTGTCCCTGCACTGCAAGGGTTAAGGTCCCCTAGGGCTTTTATATTACTACCCATAGTTCAGCTTTAAAGTGAAATTCCAGCCTCAGGCTCCTGTCACACTAGTTTGATTTGTCATGCGACTTTGGGCGCAAAGTTGCATAACAAGTTGCAGCCCATTGATTTCAATCTATGTGACTTAACCCCTTGCCGCGTCATATGACGTTGTGAATTTTGAGTGGGGATATCTGAATGATGCCTGCAGCTACTGTTCAGCTGCATGATTGTTTTTACTAGGGGCGGGAGGGGACGCCCCCCCCCCCCTTCGGTGCTTTTAGCGGCTCACCCATGTGGTGGTCCTCAGTCATCTTTATGACCTTCGGAGGCCGGGCACGACACCGCTGTTGCCTTTTTTTTAATTTATTTTTTTTATTTTAGTTATTAGTTAGTTATTTTTATTCCTATTACAGGGGATGTTTACATTCCTTGTAATAGGAATAAAAGTGATCAAAAAAACAAAAATTATAAAGGGAAAGTGTCAAAAAAAAAAAAAAAAAAAGTGCCCCCGTCCCCACATGCGGAAGCGAATGCATACGTATGTTGCGCCCTCATATATAAACATCGTTCAAACCACACATGTGAGCTATTGCTGCGTACGTTAGACTGAGAGCAATAATTCTAGTGCTGGACCTCCTCTGTAACTCTAAACAGGTAACCTGTAAAACACTTTAAAGTGTTGCCAATGGTATCAAAGTACCAAAGTTTGGTGCTATTCCACAAGTGTGCACAATTTTAAAGCCTGACATGTTATGTATCTATTTACTTGGCATAACATCATCTTTCACATTATGAAAAAAAAAAAAAAAAATCGGCTGTTTTTTTTTTTTTTTTATTTCATTAAACAGTTTTGTCCAAATAAACGCGATTTAAAAATTGCTGTGCAAATAACATGCGACATAAAAAGTTGCAACAACCACCACTTTATTCCTTAGGGTCTCTGCTAAAAAAGAGATATTTAATATTTGGGGGTTCTGAGCAATTTTCTAGCAAAAAAAAAAATGATGATTTTTACATGTAGGAGAGGAGTGTCAGAATTGGCCTGGGTGGCAAGTGGTTAAAGTCGCAGCGACTTTAAAAGAGAAGTAGGACTTCCGGTTCCGGCGCTCCATGGACTAGTCGCGCGTCCTAGCAGCTCCCGCGGAGAAGCCTAAAATCAGCTATAAAAACCAGCACGAATCCCCGTACACCGGCCTCTACTAACCGGAGACGTCAGGGACAGCGCCATGGAGAGGTATCTAGATAAGGGACCGCTCCGCCAAACACAGTTCGCCAGACCGCCAGAGAGTGCTGATCAGGCCGCTCCGCCTGACATGGCGGCGGCGCCACGTGCGGGAGACAACGTTCTGTCTAATACCCTCGGACAGGACGATCGTTCCACGGAGCTAATCGCCCAAGCAGTGGCAGCTATTCTATCTCCCATGATCACAGCATCAGTGGAGAAGGCGGTGCAGGATGGCATGGCTCAGATCCACAAGGATCATAAAGCTCATGCGGGCAGGTTGCAAGAGGCAGAGCAGCGTATAGCACACCTGGAGGAAGAAGTTTATCAGGCCCAGGAGTCGGACATCGCACAAGACAAACAGATCGCCCTCATCATAGAGAAGCTTGAAGATCTTGAAAATCGCTCCAGGAGGAGCAACCTTCCTTTTATTGGGGCTCCAGAATCCCTGCCAACAAGTGCCCTCATCAATTTCTGCTCCGTAAAGATCCCTGAAGCCCTGGGTCTAAAGGGACCGTTCCCTGTGGAAAGAGCGCACAGACTCAGGGCTCCTTCCTCCAGCCGCCCTGGCCCAAGACCGATCATCGCCAAATATCTGAATTACGCGAATAAACAAGCCATTTTGCAGAAATTCAGACAGTCAAAATCACTGACGATAGACGGGGAGAAAATCCTAATCTTTGCCGATTATTCAGCAGAAGTGGCCAAGAAACGGAAGGCGTTCCAAGGCATCTGCTCAGACCTTTTTAAAAGACAGATCAAGTTTACTCTGGCCTTTCCAGCAACACTCCGGGTCAAAGGCTCCAACGAAGAACAGCTAACTTTCCACACCCCAGCTGAAGCAACCCACTTCCTGAGGACCCTGGAACCCATGACCTATGCCAAAGCAACCTCCAAGGATCAAGGTTCTCCACGACTCCTGGACCAAAGAAGCCCCAGAAAGGATGCAGCTAAGAGGCTTAAAACTCTCGGGCCTAACCTCATGGAACTTTCGTGAGAGAGAGCATCCTCTATGGAACCCCTCAGCGGGTATAGACATGCAAGCCCACCGCCTGCTCAGATGAGTATGCATACACTATAGCCCATTGTGACTCTCAGCTGTGCCACCCAATTGTCGCACAGTCACACCTTGATACTATAGTGTTTTACCTCATGTTACTCTTGTGTTATTATACTTGTTAAATTTGTCTTCCTCTCCCGTTTTGGCCAGTCTAAAGCGGGACGGGAACCCTGGTATATGACTCTAGCTGTGCTGCCCCGCCTTGTCCACACGGTCTTCCCCCCCGGGATCACTATGTACTGCACCCAGCCGTTGGTTTCCCCTGCCCTACCTCTCCCCCCTCACAAGAGGCCCTTTAATGCACCTCCATTTACCCTTTCAAGGGGATCTTGCCAATTCCCACCCCATCCACTGGCTTCCTCCTAACTGGGGGCTGCACTCTCCCGTGACGAAACCATGTGGAAAAAAGTGAAGTCAGTGATTACTGCATTGTTACCCCTGTTTCTTGTTCTCCCTCCACATACCTTCCCCTCCCCCACTAACTCACTATGCAACCCCCTTAAATACGTCATACTCAAATGG
>BLSH010059967.1:332041-347250 GCA_018402905.1 Glandirana rugosa
AGACTTCCTGTCTGACCCTTCGTCTCCCTGACGCACAGTAAGCCATGCAGTCCCTCTGCTTCCCAGTCTGTCCTTCAGATCACAGTCAGCCATGCAGTCCCTGTGTTCCCCAGTGTGTCCTATAGATCACAGTAAGCCATGCAGTCCCTCTGCTCCCCAGTCTGTCCTTCAGATCACAGTCAGCCATACAGTCCCTGTGTTCCCCAGTCTGTCCTTCAGATCACAGTCAGCCATGCAGTCCCTGTGTTCCCCAGTGTGTCCTACAGATCACAGTCAGCCATGCAGTCCCTCTGTTCCCCAGTGTGTCCTACAGATCACAGTAAGCCATGCAGTCCCTGTGTTCCCCAGTGTGTCCTACAGATCACAGTCAGCCATGCAGTCCCTGTGTTCCCCGGTGTGTCCTACAGATCACAGTCAGCCATGCAGTCCCTCTGCTCCCCAGTCTGTCCTTCAGATCACAGTCAGCCATGCAGTCCCTGTGTTCCCCAGTGTGTCCTACAGATCACAGTAAGCCATGCAGTCCCTGTGTTTCCCAGTGTGTCCTACAGATCACTGTAAGCCATGCAGTCCCTGTGTTCCCCAGTGTGTCCCACAGATCACAGTCAGCCATGCAGTCCCTGTGTTCCCCAGTGTGTTCCACAGATCACAGTCAGCCATGCAGTCCCTGTGTTCCCCAGTCAGTCCCACAGATCACAGTCAGCCATGCAGTCCCTGTGTTCACCAGTCAGTCCCACAGATCACAGTCAGCCATGCAGTCCCTGTGTTCCCCAGTCAGTCCCACAGATCACAATCAGTCGTATAGTCCCTGTGTTCCCCAGTCAGTCCCACAGATCACAATCAGTCGTATAGTCCCTGTGTTCCCCACTCAGTCCCACAGATCACAGTCAGCCATGCAGTCCCTCTGTTCCCCAGTCAGTCCTACAGATCACATTCAGCCTCAGCCATGCAGTCCCTCTGTTCCCCAGTCAGTCCCACAGATAACAGCCAGCCATGCAGTCCCTGTGTTCCCTAGTCAGTCCCACAGATCACAGTCAGTCATGCAGTCCCTGTGTTCCCCAGTGTGTCCTACAGATCACAGTAAGCCATGCAGTCC
Source organism: Glandirana rugosa (assembly GCA_018402905.1). Taxonomy (NCBI): domain Eukaryota; kingdom Metazoa; phylum Chordata; class Amphibia; order Anura; family Ranidae; genus Glandirana; species Glandirana rugosa. The sequence goes on from BLSH010059967.1 coordinate 333,135, forward strand.
CTCTGTTCCCCAGTGTGTCCTACAGATCACAGTCAGCCATGCAGTCCCTCTGTTCCCCAGTGTGTCCTACAAATCACAGTCAGCCATGCAGACCCTGTGTTCCCCAGTGTGTCCTACAGATCACAGTCAGCCATGCAGTCCCTGTGTTCCCCAGTGTGTCCTACAGATCACAGTCAGCCATGCAGTCCCTCAGATCACAGTCAGCCATGCAGTCCCTGTGCTCCCCAGTGTGTCCTACAGATCACAGTAAGCCATGCAATCCCTCTGTTCCCCAGTGTGTCTTACAGATCACAGTAAGCCATGCAGTCCCTGTGTTCCCCAGTGTGTCCCACAGATCACAGTCAGCCATGCAGTCCCTGTGTTCCCCAATGTGTCCCACAGATCACAGTCAGCCATGCAGTCCCTGTGTTCCCCAGTCTGTCCTTCAGATCACAGTCAGCCATGCAGTCCCTGTGTTCCCCAGTCAGTCCCACAGATCACAGTCAGCCATGCAGTCCCTGTGTTCCCCAGTCAGTCCCACAGATCACAATCAGTCGTATAGTCCCTGTGTTCCCCAGTCAGTCCCACAGATCACAGTCAGCCATGTAGTCCCTCTGTTCCCCAGTCAGTCCTACAGATCACATTCAGCCTCAGCCATGCAGTCCCTCTGTTCCCCAGTCAGTCCCACAGATCACAGTCAGCCATGCAGTCTCTCCTTCAGATCACAGTCAGCCATGCAGTCCATGTGTTCCCCAGTGTGTCCTACAGATCACAGTAAGGCATGCAGTCCCTCTGTTCCCCAGTGTGTCCTACAGATCACAGTAAGCCATGCAGTCCCTCTGTTCCCCAGTGTGTCCTACAGATCACAGTCAGCCATGCAGTCCCTGTGTTCCCCAGTGTGTCCTACAGATCACAGTCAGCCATGCAGTCCCTGTGTTCCCCAGTGTGTCCCACAGATCACAGTCAGCCATGCAGTCCCTCTGTTCCCCAGTGTGTCCTACAGATCACAGTCAGCCATGCAGTCCCTCTGTTCCCCAGTGTGTCCTACAGATCATAGTCAGCCATGCAGTCCCTGTGTTCCCCAGTGTGTCCTACAGATCACAGTCAGCCATGCAGTCCCTCTGTTCCCCAGTCTGTCCTTCAGATCACAGTCAGCCATGCAGTCCCTGTGTTCCCCAGCGTGTCCTACAGATCACAGTAAGCCATGCAGTCCCTCTGCTCCCCAGTCTGTCCTTCAGATCACAGTCAGCCATACAGTCCCTGTGTTCCCCAGTCTGTCCTTCAGATCACAGTCAGCCATGCAGTCCCTGTGTTCCCCAGTGTGTCCTACAGATCACAGTCAGCCATGCAGTCCCTCTGTTCCCCAGTGTGTCCTACAGATCACAGTAAGCCATGCAGTCCCTGTGTTCCCCAGTGTGTCCTACAGATCACAGTCAGCCATGCAGTCCCTGTGTTCCCGAGTGTGTGCTACAGATCACAGTCAGCCATGCAGTCCCTGTGTTCCCCAGTGTGTCCCACAGATCACAGTCAGCCATGCAGTCCCTGTGTTCCCCAGTCTGTCCTTCAGATCACAGTCAGCCATGCAGTCCCTGTGTTCCCCAGTGTGTCCTACAGATCACAGTAAGCCATGCAGTCCCTCTGTCCAGTGTGTCCTACAGATCACAGTAAGCCATGCAGTCCCTGTGTTTCCCAGTGTGTCCCACAGATCACAGTCAGCCATGCAGTCCCTGTGTTCCCCAGTGTGTCCTTCAGATCACAGTCAGCCATGCAGTCCCTGTGTTCCCCAGTCTGTCCTTCAGATCACAGTCAGCCATGCAGTCCCTGTGTTCCCCAGTGTGTCCTACAGATCACAGTCAGCCATGCAGTCCCTGTGTTCCCCAGTGTGTCCTACAGATCACAGTCAGCCATGCAGTCCCTGTGTTCCCCAGTCTGTCCTTCAGATCACAGTCAGCCATGCAGTCCCTGTGTTCCCCAGTCTGTCCTTCAGATCACAGTCAGCCATGCAGTCCCTGTGTTCCCGAGTGTGTGCTACAGATCACAGTCAGCCATGCAGTCCCTGTGTTCCCCAGTGTGTCCTACAGATCACAGTCAGCCATGCAGTCCCTGTGTTCCCCAGTGTGTCCTACATATCACAGTAAGCCATGCAGTCCCTGTGTTCCCCAGTGTGTCATTCAGATCACAGTCAGCCATGCAGTCCCTCTGTTCCCAGTCTGTCCCCTTTGAGGTGGTGACATTGTTCCTGTGACCTTGTGATGTCCTCTTTCAGGAGAAGAATGGCAGGTCAGATCTTACCTGGCAGCTTGTCGAGAAGAGACACTGCGACCACCTCGGGGCATGATGACCTCTGCTGGGACTCACACAAGCTCTGGGTCACACTGACAGCTGTCAGCACTCCTCTAACTACGAGTTGATTTCCAGAAGCCTCCACTGGGCGACTGCTGATGACGTCAGAACCTGCAAGTGCCCTATCTCTGGAAGAAAGCAGCCTGCACCAGGCTTAGCTGTACTGAGTTATAGGAGTGTGTATAGGGCAAGGCAGCCTGGGATAAAACTAACTTGTACTTTTTTTTTTTTAGAATTATACAAAATACTCCTGTCTGTTATGCAATTAACCAGTTGGGTAGCAGCCTGCAATACCTCCAGGCTGTGATTGTGTGACAAATACTCAGCCATGCAATACTGAATCCAAATAGATGTTATATCATTTTTGAGACAGATACGGCTTTCTTTTGGTGGGTTTTGTTGTTTTACTATAAAAGAAAGAAAAAAAAAGTCCAAGCATTTTAATAAAAAAATGTTTTCTATACTTCCCATTAAAATAAAATGCCAGGACAGAATGAAACCCCAAAAATGACCTTTTTTGGAAAGTAGACAACCCAAGGTGCAACCACAGTCCTGGAATTTTCATTTGCCATCTTTTGTGGAAACGAATAAAGATGCTGGTATTGATGGGTTTAAATGTGGAACTTGGTAATGGTGCACCAGGTCCATTATTGTACAGGTCATACACAGAGGGAGGGGGAGGAACAAGGGTTCATATATTTGGTTCACGTACAGCGGCAGCATGGAGATGAAGGGGTTAAAGTGGATGTAAACCCTCACATATACCCAGTGAAGTGAACAGCCTTAGATGGCACACAGAGATGAAACAAATCTCTCTACATAAGTTGTACCTGTATATCTGCTGTCTTCCCCTTTCTACACCCCTTCCAAAGTGCAGATTGTGTTAGAAATCTTTCTTCACCTGTCAGCAGCACATAGGGAAGGGTGGAGAGACTACAGTTACACTGTGTGAGAGCTGATTGGAGGAAAGGGACACGCCTCCCCTCCACATAGGCAGAGGAACATGCAGAGCTATAGTCTGAATATACCCAGTGAAGTGAACAGCCTCAGATGACACACAGAGATGCATTTGGCCATGTTTTTGAGCGTTTTTAAGCTTTTGAGTGTTTTTGCAGCTGAAAAACATCTCTCAGAACCCAAGGGTTTTGGGGTTTTTTTACAGCTCAAAAACAACCCTGCCAAAAACCGTTGATAACAGCCTATGTGTGCATGAACACATAGGATAACATGATGGAGGGTTTATTGACTGTAGAAAAAAACGTCTGCAGCTAAAAACAGCTGCTGTAAAACAGTCAAAAAACCTGCAGTGTGCATGAGGCCTTAGAGTTTTGGAGAGAGATAAGTGAACACTACAGATATATGTGCTTAGTTCAGCTTTCATGAATGGGGTTTACAACCACTTTAATGTGCAGTTTAAGGAAAGTATTATACAGGTTACATACTGTACATGGACAGCATGGAGACCATATGTACAGGAGAGGAAGGGGATGAAAGGGTTAAAACAAATCTCTGCATTGCTTTGGTCGTGGAGGCCTTTCTACGCCAAATCAGATTAAATCCCATTGTGTTTGGGGTCAAGGTGGGCTCAACGGAACACAAACTGGCCGCTTTTGCAGACGATATTCTCTTTTTTTCTGCCCAACCTTTTGCATGAACTGGGGCACTTCCATGGCCTTTCAAACTTCAGGGTTAATCTTGGGAAATCTGTCATTATGCCCCTTAATATCAACACGTCAGAACGGCAAGCGTTAATGAGCTTGTTCCCCTTTAAATAGCAGGACTCCCCTCTTACATACCTAGGTATTAAAGCAGAGTTCCACCCAAAAATGGAACTTCCGCTTTAAGGACTCCTCACCCCCTTACATGCCACATTTGGCATGTCATTTTTTTTTTGGGGGGGGGGGGGGAGTGTGTCCCCAGGTTTCAGAGGGACTTCCTGTACCTCTTCCACTTTCCACCTCTGGGCCGCCTAGGCGACTCCTCCTCTCCTCCTAGGCGGCCCCTCCCTCCTGGCAATCTTCTGGGACACATCACAGGTCCCAGAAGATTGCCTGGCCACTAGGGGTGCGCAGTGCGACTCGCGCATGCGCAGTGGGTGCCCGGCCGTGAAGCCGGGCCGGGTGCCCACACTAGGAATGGGGCCGTCGGGAGGAGCGGGGAGACGAGCGAGGCTTCGGGAGCAGCCGTCACTGGACCGGGAGACAGGTAAGTTACTGTTTATTAAAAGTCAGCAGCTACACTTTTTGTAGCTGCTGACTTTTAATAAAGAAAAAAAAGTGTGGAACTCCGCTTTAAGTTACCACCAGACCTGAAGGATCTTTATAAGACTAATTTTGTTCCCCTGCTACACTCCATCCGGTCTGAGTTGGAAAAATGGGAGAAGGTACAAACCAATTTGCTGGGTAGGATAAACATTCTTAAAATGATGATCCTCCCTAAATTCCTCTACCTCTTCTAGATGGTACCCATACAACTCCCCAGAGCATTTTTCCTTAAGGCACGTTGTGAATTTACCAGATTCGTCTGGCAGAGGAAACCTCCTCGCCTTTCATATGACCTTATGCGTCGTCTCAAAGGAAATGGTGGCTTAGGCCACCCTGACCATCTTCTGTATTACTAGGTCACATCCTTGCTGCACATAATAAACTGGAACCTACATACTTCTGAAAAGCTCTGGGTCCCTTTGGCAAAAAATATGGAGGGCCGCAATTTGGCTCACGTCCCATGGCTCTCCCGGGATTGCCGAGGATTATCTGTCTCAGTTTCTCTGATTTCCATTGCAACCCTTGCTGTTTGGGATGGACTAAACAGGAAGCTCCACCTGGCCCAATTGCCCTCGCCGCTGTCACCATTAGGGGGATTTCCTTGGTTTACCCAAGGGGAGGACTTGGCCTTTATTAAATCTTGGGGGGGTGCTCAAGAGGTGTGCTGCTTTTGCTTTATAGCAGGCACCACCTTAAAGCCCCTGGTAGAACTCCGTAGGGAATGACATTTGGCAACTTATCCAGCTTACTGACTTCTTTAGAACATTGCGTGGAGGCTTGAGACCTGGTCACTCCTTGACGAGATGCGAATCTATGTGTCTGGATAAGGATAACGCCATTTGCTCTCCAAACTTTACAAGCTTCTTTTGGATAAGCACTCTAATACAACTCCTTACTATATTAGAGAGTGGGAGCGAGAATTGGGCAGAGAACTACCTGAGGCCACCATAGAGAAGCTCACCACACTGGCCCGTACATCCTCGAGTCAACTCCAAAACTCAGGAATGTTGTTATAAGTTTTTGTCCAGATGGTAGAGAGTACCGGACAAATTGTCTCGGATATTTCCGTTAGTGCCAAACCTTTGTTGGAGGGGATGCAGACAAAGGGGTACCTTCCTCCATCTATGGTGGGACTGCCCAGTTGTCCGTCCCTTCTGTATAGAGATCCTTAACTTAATTAGTAAGGTGACAAATCGTCACATTGCTGACGATCCTTTACCTGTCCTATTCCACGACACAGCGCAGTCGGTGAGGGCTTATAAACGATCCCTGTTGCCTCACCTCCTCAACGCTGGTAAATGTCTCATCCCCATTCATTGGAAGTCCCCATCAGCTTCCTCCATTAAAGAGTGGTTGCTGAAAGTGTAAGACATTATGGGAGGCGGAGGAGTGGAGGCATCAGTGTACCAACACCTATCCTAAATTCTATAAATGTTGGGCCTGATGGTTTGATTTTGAATCCTCTGACTTGTATAAACAGTTATTGCTATGATATTGACAACCTTCACAGCTTTGTTGGACTTCCTATGCTCTTTCTGAGGCTGGCTGGCCGGAATTTGCACCGACGATATGTTTTTGTTTTTTGTTTTTTATTCTTATGCCTGATTCATTTGTTTCTCCACCTCTCCCTCACCCTTTCCTCCCCCTCCCCACCCTCATCTACATTTCCCCTTCGAGGTCTGAATGATCCCACCATGTGATCCTTTGTTTCTTTTGTGATGTTCACCTCAGGGTGTTCCTTTATGTATAATGCTTTATATATGTTGTACACCCTATGTGAACTTATGACTGTCTTATTATGGTTGATCTCTGTACCTGTTGTGGGACTTTGGGGGTTTGTAATACCATTTTATTTTTGCTTCATATTTGGAAACTTAAAATAAAGATTTAAAAAAAACAAATCTCTGAAGTCATTGAAAGTGAATGAATGGATCAGAGGCTCCTGTCCATTCAAGCAGTAGTAAACTCTACTACTTTTTGTGGTTGTTGTTAAATGTGCCCCCTGCAGTGTTATACCATAATGTGATGGTATCTGCCACGCACTATTCACATCCATGGCAAAGAACTCTCTGGGGATCTGATAAAAAAATAATTGTTGCTCTACATAAAGATGGCCTAGGCTATAAGAAGATTGCCAAGACCCTGAAACCGAGCTGCAGCAAGGTGGCCAATACCATACAGCGGTTTAACAGGACAGGTTCCACTCAGAACAGGCCTTGCCATGGCCGACCAAGAAGTTGAGTGCACGTGCTCAGCGTCATATCCAGAGGTTGTCTTTGGGAAATAGACGTATGAGTGATGCCAGCATTGCTGCAGAGGTTGAAGGGGGGGTCAGCCTGTCAGTGCTCAGACCATACGCCGCACACTGCATCAAATTGGTCTGCATGGCTGTTGTCCTAGAAGGAAGCCTCTTCTAAAGATAATGCACAAGAAAGCCCGCAAACGGTTTGCTGAAGACAAACAGACTAAGGATATGGATTATAGGAACCATGTCCTGTGGTCTGATGAGACCAAGATAAACTTGTTTGGTTCAGATGGTGTCAAGCGTGTGTGGCAGCAACCAGATGAGGAGTACAAAGACAAGTGTGTCTTGCCTACATTCATGCATGGTGATGGGAGTGTCATGGTCTGGGGCTGCATGAGTGCTGCCAGCACTGGGGAGCTACAGTTCATTGAGGGAACCATGAATGCCAACATGTACTGTGATATACTGAAGCAGAGCATGATCCCCTCCCTTTGGAGACTGGGCTGCAGAGCAGTATGCCAACATAAAGACTCCAAACACACCTCCAAGACGACCACTGCCTTGCTAAAGAAGCTGAGGGTAAAGGGTATGGACTGGCCAAGCATGTCTCCAGATCTAAGCCCTATTGAGCATCTGTGGGGCATCCTCAAATGGAAGGTGGAGGAGCGCAAGTTTTCTAACATCCACCAGCTCTGTGATGTCATTATGGAGGAGTGGAAGAGGACTCCAGTGGAAGAGGACTCCAGTGGCAAATGCAAGGCTGGAAAATAATGGTGGCCACACAAAATATTGACACTTTGGGCACTTTGGGCCCAATTTGGACATTTTCACTTAGGGGTGTACTCACTTTTGTTGTCAGTAGTTTAGACATTAATGGCTGTGTGTTGAGTTATTTTGAGGGGACAGCAAATTTACACTGTTATACAAGCTGTACACTCACTACTTTACATTGTAGTAAATTGTAATTTCTTCATTGTTGTCACACTACACTGCTGTGTAACTACAGGGGTTGCAATTGCAACTGGGCCCCATGTTCCAGGGGGCCCTTGTGCCTCCCTTGTACACCTGAATGGGGGGGGGGTGGCGGGGCGGCATTTAGAGCAACCAATCTCCTCCATTTTCCTCCTAATGGAGGAGATTGGTTACTCTATATGCTGCCTCCGCCACCCCTCCTATCCAGTTTAGTTGTCTTCTGCTGTTCCCAGGGTCCCTGTGTGCTTCCCTGGTCCCCCCACAGAGCTGCTGTCTTCCTCCCTCCCCTCTCTTGCCAGCTGCTGTAGAAGATGTGTCATGATGGAGAGATGGGAACGGGTTCGGTAAATTTGTCATTTACCGGCTCCTTCCTTTTCTGAAGAGTCAGTGATTGGTACCAATTGGTTAATTTGTAACTGAAGCATAGTAAACTGTTTTTACTATACTTCCATTTCTGAATGAATGGAAGGCTCGGTGCACAGCTATTCCTGTCCATTCATTGTGTGTAGCTGAGGCTACACAGATGAAGATTGAGGGCTGAGGTTTGTTTAGACACCTAATATCTCATCAAAGCCCCCCAACAGGGCTTCTAAAAAAATATTGAAAAAAATTGTAAAAATAAAATGAAAATAATACAATTCAAATAAAAATTAAAAACTACTGACACCAGTGAGGGAACTATCAGGATTGCAAAGGTTGCAATTGTGACAGGGCCCTGGCCTTTCACCACCAGGGGGAGGCCCAACAATGGCAGAAAGGGGGCCTGCTGCAGAACTTGTGAATGGGGCCCTGCTGCGGTACCGAAATAAAGGGACCCGGGATAGGAATAAAGGGCCCCAGGATCAGTGGGAAGAGGGAAGGGCCCTGGCCACGGGTCCGGGGGGCACTTCATAATTTCTTGCACCAGGGCCCTGAAGGTTCTAGTTATGCCTCTGAATAAAATATTTACAAAAATATGAGGGGTGTACTCACTTTTGTGAGATACTGTATATACATATCCATATAAATACATATATACATACATATATACATAAAGATGAAGACACCGGTGCTGAGCAGCGGTAAACCTGTAAAAATACAGAGGTTTCCACTACTGACTTTTCTTTCTGAAAATACCAGCACTGTGGTTCTGTTGTTCCAATATTTATATTCATAAAGGTATGCAGATAAGAATTTTTAACTTTCCTTAAACTTTCCTGATGTGCATACAGGCTCTGGCTTAGAAAGCATTCAGACCCACGGGTCAGCATTACTGCCAGGTAAAGAGCATTTTTAGAAGTTTAGCATGGATATCTCCCACATATCTGTCATGAAATAATTTAACACCTTGACCACAATTATACAAGTAGTGCTGTTAGATGAGCTCCAGAAAATGGACACATGCCGCCTCACCTCAGGCAGGTGCTGGTGCAGGTGGACAGCTCTTCAGGCGCACTCCCTTCCTTCACTCAGGCTCTGAGCTGTGCTGCCTGGAAAAGATGGAGGAGGTGTGTGGAGTCAAAATTGACCAGACGCGAAGGAGGAAGAAGTCCCTCCTCTGCTCTAGATGCTAGTGCCTTGCCTCGGTCTTATGATGTGATGTCACTGGTAGCTAGATGCCAGGCAGCAGGCGAGTCTAGCAACCAGTGCAACGGGCAATAGAGGGGCCAGCGGGCAGTGCAATAAGAGAGTCTAGGGAGTCGTGGCGGCGGCACTGCAGCTGAATGTAACAGTAAGTGACTGCCACAGCTTTGGTGCTCCCCATTTGCGGCAGCTTGCGACGCCTGTGGGCGGTGCACCCTGGGCACCCGCCCAGGATCAGCCCTGAGTGTCTGTGTGCGGACACCTTGGCGATCCCTGATTCCAGGGGGAGGGCACTTTCCCCCCCTTGCGGACTTCCATGCTTGTGTTGGTATGCCAATCTGTCAGGTTTTTCATTCAGAATGCTGGGTTGAATTAAACAAAAAAAAAAGTTCCATTGTGTACCAGGCTTTACCCTTAAAACTGAGCCCTCCAGTGCTGTGCTGTCACCAATGCCAGCACTCCCATTCCTGCCAGTTCTTCTTTCCGGGTTTGTGCTCTCCAGCAGTTTGAATATCCGGGCCACAATGATGTGAATCCTGCGCATGTGCACAGGAGTCGTCAGAGCAGCAAAGCGCTCTGTATACATCACACTCAGTGTGCAGTGAATGCAGAGCATCGCTACACATGCGCAGTCACATCATCAGCTAGAGCCCATGTGATAATCTCTTGAACAGTGCACGTTTAGGAGATATTCTCACTACCTACAAGTAAGACTTATTATAAGCTTACCTGTAGGGAGAAATTGGATAACCAAGTTTACTACCGCTTTCATTATTTCCCCATTCACAAAAGACTATGGATTCTCTCCGTCATTTGTTGTCATGTAAACAATAGCCTGTGATCACATGGTATTCTGAACCCCATGGATCAGCTTAGTACACTGTCGCTGTGTACCAAGCTATCTGTCTAGTGACAGCTTGATACTCAGCAATTAGTAGGAGGAACAGCCGCCTGATAACTTTTTATGCAGTGCTGTTTGTAAACCTCATTGAGCAAATAATGTGATGCTGGTCCACTGTTTAATATATTAATATGATTATTTAATGTCCAGACTTGTCGCTTAGATCCGAAGCTGTCCTTAGAGATTTGTGATCGATTTGGGTACAAGTGCTCACAAACAAGCAAACCATGTTAAAAAATGGGCAAAGCGACACATATGGTATTGTTCTGCACATTTGCAATCAACTGGCAGTATCAAAGATACAATCAATCAGTAATTAAGATAAACATTTAAACACAATCATTTAAAGCTGATATCTAGCTTTACTTTCTCTTTAAATAGTTTGTTCGGGTCAAGCTTGCCCAAATTAACTATTTCCTTCACTAACATGTTCGCCCGCTAGGGAAGCTGTATAAACTGTATGTTTCCTCAGCTACATACATTATACTGCACTGTGTTCCTTTCTGCCTCACACCTGGAATAAAATAGCGTCAGGCTGAGTAACACTCAGCCATTCATAGGCAGCTTTGTATTCTATCAATGAATGCAAAGCTTCATCTGATTGGCCGATTCTGATCACAGCAGCAAATTGTAAAAAAAAATAAGGAAATTGAAGGAGGCCGAGAGCAATAAAAGGTACTCTTTGATTTAAAAATTAAGACTTGAATATACTTTTTTAAATTTAATCCAGAGTTTAGTGTCATTTTAAAGCGGTTGTAAACCGCAGATGTTAAAAAAAAAAAAACCCCTGCAAGGCAATGGCATAATGTGCTAGTATGCACCGCATTGCGAAATACTCACCTTGGAATAAAGCCCCCCAGTGCTGTAAAGTCACCGCTGAGAGGGCTGGCACGTTTCCCCTGTCTGTCTTCCGGGTTCGCAAGCTCCAACTATGTGACTGACCGGTGCCGCAATGGCGTCACTGCCCTGCATGCACGCGGGAACCGTCTTTTCCGGCATGGGTTCTGAAAATCCAGCACTGTAAACCGGACCTTCAGAGCACATACACCCATGTCATCGCCTGTATGCACTCTGAATATCTCCTAAGCTGTGCAAGTTTATGAGATATTCACAGTACCTGCTGGTAATCCTTTATTATAGGCTTACCTGTAGGTATACGTGGTAGTAAAGAGTTTACTACCACTTTAAAATTGACCATTACACACATCAGGCCTATTCCTGTACGTGACAGTTATCAACCTCACCTTTTTAACAATTACCAAAAATATACTGTCAGCCTATATTAGTTATATTAGTATAATGCTCGTTGCTTAGCTGTCAAGCTGATCCTCTGGTTCTGATATTTTTTGAGTTGGTGACCCAAAACATGTATTCAGATCAGGAAAGTTGAATTAAAGTTAAAACTCTTTGTCGGGGGGGCGTGGCTAAGCTATGGCGCTGTGAAGACGTGTGCTGGGGAGCTCCGTGCAGTGACCGGGAGAGCAAGCCTTACAGCCTTACAGACACGCCAGACCTTGATATTCGTACCTGCCCTTACATGTCCACGGCGGACAAAGCTCCAGGGACCCTGGAGCGCTCACCGGGGGTCGGACATATCGGCCTATTTCCTCCGCCATTCCACTGCACCGTCTCCGGCCTGGGCCTCCAAGATGGCGCCGACCCGCAGCAACAACGCGGTCTCTAACACCCAAAAGAAGACGGGGAAGCTCCACACGGCACCTAATCCGGAGCCACAGAGTCAGCCTGAAGACCGGGACTCCCCGATCGCTTCTCCGGTTATTCCCGAGGAGGACCCGCCGTGCTCCGTGAGCGCAGATGGTGGTGGGAATGCAGCTACAGCCCCGCGAGGGCCCTCGGCAACATCGTGGCAAGACCTGGTGTCATTACTACCCACCAAACAGGACATGACTGAGATGGCTGCTTCCATCGTAAGTACTCTTTCTAGGGAAATTCATGACATAAAGCAACAGGTGGAGCAGGTGGATTCCCGGGTCACAGAAGTTGAGGCCTCCACATCAGCTATGGCCTCCAGAGTTGAAGCACTCGAGGAGGCACACGCCGCTAGCCAGCGACAGCTAATATTGATGAGACTGGCCATAGATGACGGTGAAAACCGTAATAGGAGGAATAATATCAGGCTGCGGGGGCTCCCCGAAGCTACTGGGGGGAGCGATCTGAAAGCAACGGTCACCGCCATCTTTAATGGATTACTAGGCAAACCACCTACAGAGGCGCTGGAGATCGATCGGGTGCACAGGGTACAGGGCCCCAGGGGAGGTGATCCATCTGCCCCCAGAGACGTCCTGGCCAGGATACATTTTTATGCCATCAAAGAGGACATAATGCGCAAAGCCTGGGCCAGCGGACCAGTGGATTTTGACGGGGCCTCTATACGGCTGTTTCCAGACCTTTCTAAATTGACGCTGCGGATGAGGGGTACTATTCGGCCGCTCCTGGAGATTATACGAGCCACAGGGGCCACATACAGATGGGGACACCCCTTCCACATCATTATCCAGAAAGGGAATGGCACCTTTGTGTTGAGATGGCCTGACCAGTTACCAGGGCTCTTCGCTTTTTTGGGGACGCCTGAGGTAGCGATCCCTGACTGGCTAGACTTCTCCACCCCTACGGACTTCCCCGTCTCAAGATCCGCATCTCCAAGGCCGCAGAGATCCAGAAGACGCAGACAGCGCTCCAGATCCTGGGTGGCGGCATGGGTGACCCCGTCTACCTCAGAGCAATGAGTTCCTAGGCCGGACCCCTGCCCTCCTACGAGCCATGACGGTAGGGACGCGGCCATGGACAGACCTTACTACGGGGTCTCCTGACCCCCAACTCAGGTACCATCTTTTTTCTTTTTGTTTTTAAGTGGCAGGTCCGAACATCCAGATGGCCCCATATGTACCTTGGATACCCTGCCAGCGGTTGATACTTTCTATACACCTCCTGATACACATGACTTTTATCTTTAAGCCTCATGGCTACCATAACAATGGTTGCCTCAAGCATATGAGAGGTTCAGTACGTATGTATAGACACTGAGACACGGACTCTTTACAGGTTGCATGTGGGCCTCTCCTTGACGGAGATCTTTTCTAGCATATGTCTTTATCTGTTTATTTGTTTTGGAGGGGGGTGTCGGTCTCTTGCCCTTGTCGCCAATGCCAGGCTAGACTCTGCCTACGATGTCATTCCCAACTACCTGTTGCACCAGCAACCGGAATGGGGAGGATCAGATTTCCCCCTCGATGAGATAAAGAGAGGGGTAAAAAATAAATATATATATTTTTTTTTCCCTCTTTTTTGGCGTTGCCTTTTTGCCTGGCGGGCGGCGAGGGGGGAGGCCGGGGCCCTCCCTTAACAATTGGGTCAACTACTACCCCGAGATAAACAATAGTAGAGTTTAACAATGTTTGACGTTCCAATGGGGCCTGGTTAGCATAAACTAAACAGAATAGTTATGTGTTGGTGGTCCCTGTGTTGATATCCCTCCCGCCCTCGAGGATCCTTTCTCTGAGGGGGTCCTGGGGACGTGACGGTTCCGGAGACCCGGTGCCTCATCACACCGGTTTAACTATTACCCACTTGCTCTAGGCCTGCGGTGGGGAGACAGGGGGCGGTTCCATCGACGGCCCACACCCGCCTCCCGCCGTCGGCTGTGGGATACGTGGGGCCGCGGTGGCATGGAGGGGGGGGCGTGACACCGACCCTCCGATGCCCGAGGGATCCCCTTCCTTCTCTCTCTCCCCGCCCCCTCCCCCTTTCTAACCCCACCCCAAAACCCCCCCACCCCCCCTTTTTTTTTTTTTTTTTTCTTTCTCTCTCTCTCCTTCTCTTCTCTCCACC
>BLSH010059967.1:347260-368480 GCA_018402905.1 Glandirana rugosa
ATAGGGACCCTACGTAACAAGCGGTCCCCAGTTGATTAACGTCCAACCAATTGAGAGGGGAGTCGGAAAAGTTCATACTTTTGCTTTCCACGCTCCGTGGAGACCTCTGTAGATCGTTCCCGAGGCCACTCTTCAATTTTAGAGGAGGATCATAGTCTCACGGAAGGACCTTTAGGTCGTTTTGACCCTAATTCCGGGCGTTCTTTGGTTCAACCAGCCTCAAACCTTCTATATGCAACCGGTCCCAGGGACTTCCCTACTGGATATCATGCTCCCTCACCCATAGCACGCTCGAAAGGAGTCAGTATTCTTATAGCTAAATCAGTCCAGTGGACGTATCTGCAGGAACAGGTGGACCCCCAGGGGCGTTATCTCTTGGTGAAGGGGAAAATTGGAACCACCACAGTGACCCTGGCCAACGTATATCTTCCAAACTCCGACCAACTTGGTTTCTTGCGGGCCTTAATCCCAGTTTTGCTGGATTTCCAGGAAGGCACTCTGATACTAGGAGGAGATTTTAACTTCTCACCGGAGCCCTTGCTAGATGTCTCCAGAGGTGCCTCGCACCTTTCGTTTTCATACTTGAAAAGGCTGAGGGGAGAGTTAACCAACCTGCAATTAGTTGACCCCTGGCGAACAATGCATCCCAGGGATAGAGATTACACCCATTACTCAGCGGTCCATCAAACATACTCCAGGATCGACTTCTTTTTGATCCAAGATAGAGACTTACCCCTGGTGACGACCTCGCAGATTGGAGTGATCTCCTTATCAGATCATGCCCCGACCTCTCTCACGATACGCCTAGGGGAGACACGAGCCAGCCCACCTACGTGGAGACTCAATGAGTCTCTACTTCAAGTCCCTGAGATCCGTCAGGAAATCGCCCATGCACTCTCCGAATACTTCGCCACTAACTGTGACCCATCTGTTTCTCCGGCGACGGTCTGGGAGGCCCACAAGTGCGTGATCAGAGGGGTTCTTATTAGACGGGGTGCTCAGAGGAAAAGAGACAGGGCAGATCAGATCAACAAGCTCCTGGCTCAGGTTCGCTCTCTGGAATTGCAACACAAAAGATCCCTGGCGGCAGCTCATCTTCTGGAGCTGACTAAGGCCAGGGAGGCTTTGAATTCTCTACTCTACCTGCAAGCTATAGGCCGACTGGAGTGGGCGCGGAGATCGTTCTTCGAATTCTCCAATAAACCTGGGTCGATGCTAGCCAAGGCGTTACGAGGCCCAAGGAAACGAACATACATACCCAATATAGTCAATAACCGAGGAGACAAAGTTCACTCCTCTAAGGAGATCTCCCAAGAATTCCATAAATTCTATAGACAACTGTATAACCTGCACCCCGATCTTTCTCAGGAAGAAATGACGGCACGAACGGACGCGGCTAGGAGATATATCGCAGACTCTGGGATGCCATCCCTGTCCAGGGAAATGGCAGACGAGCTTGAGACAGATATCACGGCGGACGAACTTAAACTAGCCATGGCCCAGACAAAACCACATAAAGCTCCCGGTCCGGACGGTTTTACGGTCTTCTACTACCAAACATTTGCCCATACCCTCACCCCTCATTTCTTGACTATGTACAATACACTAAAGGAAGAGGGTATGCTACCAAGGGATGCACTGAGAGCATACATCACACTCATACACAAAGATGGCAAGGACCCGGCTCACTGCGGAAGCTACCGTCCAATTGCCCTTCTTAACGTGGACCTGAAGCTGTTCGCTAAAATCCTGGCGAACCGACTTCTTCCACACGTTCCGTCACTCGTACATCTCGACCAAACAGGCTTTGTGCCATTACGCGAAGCACGGGACAACACCATTCGGGTGCTAAATCTCATACACACCGCACGCAGAACACGGGAACCGTTCATTCTCCTCTCTACTGACGCGGAGAAAGCATTTGACAGGGTGGCCTGGCATTTTATGCGGGCCGCCCTGTCACACATAGGACTTGGTCCTAACATGCTTAGTTGGATCTTTTCTCTTTACTCGTGCCCGTCAGCAGCCGTCCGAGTAAACGATTGGTGTTCGGACTTTTTCTCAATGGGGAACGGGACACGTCAGGGGTGCCCCTTATCCCCGATTATTTTTATCTTGGCCCTTGAACCTTTTCTCTGCTCAGTCAGAGGAAACCCAGACATTGCGGGATTGCTGAAACCCTCGGGACATCACAAAGTTGCGGCGTACGCAGATGACCTGATATTCTTTGTCACCTCCCCGGGAATATCTCTGCCCAATATCCTGGCAGCATTGCGGACATATGGGGAACTCTCGAACTATGAGATTAACATGTCTAAGTCCGTGGCCCTCAACGTCACGACCCCCTCCCCAGAGGCT
Source organism: Glandirana rugosa (assembly GCA_018402905.1). NCBI lineage: Eukaryota > Metazoa > Chordata > Amphibia > Anura > Ranidae > Glandirana > Glandirana rugosa. Next base: position 349,619 of record BLSH010059967.1, read on the forward strand.
ATCAGATTACGCTCGTCATTTGCGTTCAACTGGACGAACGCCCCTATTAAATATCTAGGGATCAATATCACTTCGGATCCGGCTGACTTATATTCTGCCAACTATACCCCCTTACTCCATCAGTTGAAGGTGGAGCTTCAGAGGTGGCACTCCCTGACCTTGTCGTGGTTCGGACGTTGCGCAGCGGTCAAAATGACCATCCTTCCGAGGGTGTTATTCGTAATGCAAGCAATACCAATCCGTATCCCGTCGGGGTTTTTCAAACAACTTCAGGCGTTGTTTCGGGACTTCATATGGTCACGTAGACCTTCACGGATCCGACTACAAACCTTGTCACTCACGAAATTAAAGGGGGGCCTGGGGTTCCCTGACCTGCTCAGATATTTCAAAGCCGTCCACCTCTCCAGGGTGGTGGACTGGCACTGCAATGCCGAATCTAAACAGTGGGTGGCGATGGAAAGTGAGGATATCTCTCTACCCCTCGCGACATTGCCATGGTGTCGATCTCGACACACGGGGGAAATGACAGATCACCCGTTGATTGGGGCAACACTGGAAGTGGCGGGATCAGCCTTCCGCTCCTCGACCCTAGCCCCACTTCCATCGCCACTGACTCCAGTAGTGGGCAACCCAGCCTTCAGCCCGGGGCTTACAAGCCGAGGGGTTAGGAGACTGGCACACCAGGGGAAATCACGAGTAGGTGACATCTGGAAGGAGGGCGCTCTTCCCTCTTTGGGGGACCTTTTAGTGCCTTCCAAGTTAAACATTTCCTGCAGTCCCTACAGAAAGACCAGTACTGCCCCCGTGACCTCACTTCTTTCGAGATGATATGCAGTAACGGAGAACCTACCAGACACACACTTGCCCTTCTATATGGGCTTCTTTCAGATACCCCAGCGGACGCACCCCCGCTTTTCATTCGTAGGTGGGAAAGAGATTTGCACATACAATTCACCCCCTCCCAGATTGACAAGATCCTTCTTCTGGCACACAAATCTTCTATGGCAAGTCAATACCAGGAGGTTGGGTACAAGATACTCACCAGATGGTATAGGGTCCCTCATGTACTTCATCAGATGAATAGGTCCTCGCCAGACCTCTGCTGGAGGTGTGGTTCCGGGGAAGGCACGATCATTCATATTTTTTGGGCTTGCCCCATACTAGCCTCTACAATTAAGAACCTGACAGCAGTTGAGGTTAGTGATGACCTGGCTGCTTGCCTTCTCCACCTTTCAAAGAGACCCATCTCGAAATACAAAAAATCTCTCACGATGCAGCTTCTCAATGCCGCAAGAGCATGTGTGCCAGCCCTGTGGAAACAATCTCAGCCCCCAACTAAGACCCTGTGGTACTCCAAGGTCAATCACATACACCGAATGGAGGAATTGACCGCTTCCTTGTCCAATAAGGAGGAACAGTTCACGGAAAAATGGAGACCCTGGAGACATTTTACTGGCACGGAGACCTACCTGCGAGCTGTGACATGACCTATCCAACCTTGGTAATGAGCTTCTCATGGCTTCAATGGGTGGCCATAGGCCTAACTATGCGACCTGCTCCCCCTGGTGTAGGGGTCTATGACCTCTTCCCCCTACCCTTACACCCTTTCCTTACTCTTCCCCCCTTCCCCTTTTTTTTTTTTTCTTTTTCTTTCTCTTCTCTCTTTCTCCCCTCCCTCTCTTTCTCTCTTTCGTTCCCTTCTCCTCCCCCTTCGGGCCAAATGCTATGTGGTCTGCTCTCTTTCTTTTTTCTTTCTCTTTTCTAGTCAGTTTAGTTGATGTACTCAATAGACGCTATGCAGTTTGTTCCCCCTGAAAGGGGTCGATGAACCCGGGTGCACATTCCAAAATTACCGTCATGATACTAAGGAATCATGGGTTCAATATAATATACAATAAAAAACACTTGAAGATATTTTGATGCTGTCAAGACGCCATCTGTGTCATGGTAAATATCTACATCAGACGTACTGTGGTTTGTTCTATGTACTTGATTCTGACCTGTATACAGCTTATCCCTGTTACCACTGTATGTATACTCTGTTTGAAATATCTTGACTTAATAAAGAGAATTTAAGAATCGTGCAGGTTAATGATACCAAGAGCATTGAAGCAATATGGCTGCCAGGCAATTAGCATTTTGGAAAAGAAAGGCCAGCAATAGCAGCATTCATGTTTCTCTCATAACAGATACAATTTAAACAAAATGTGGTTTTACAGTGAAGTGACCAGTGCTGGAAATAATGAGAATTAACTTGAGAGGCAATTCCAGGCAAATATCTCTAAATGTATAAATTTATTTCTTACAGCAGGAGATGCTTTCTAACTGCATCATTTCATGGATGGGTAAAGGGACTACTGAATTCAAGGATGGAAGATGCATATGGTTGAATATTTACACCTATTAGATATACTATTGCCCATTGTTATCAATTGTATTATCACAGTATTACATGTAATAGAGGAAACTTTGGTTTTAACAGTAACTTTTTCCAACACTAGATGGCTCCCTATCTCCAGCCAATAACTTTATGAATGGCTTAGGCCCCTTTCAAATGGGCCATTCATCCCTATGGACAGGTGGGTGTGCCTACCTCCAGGTCTCATAAGGCCCGCTGGTTAGGCAGATCGGATGAAGTCAGGCAGGGCCGGCCCTACCATGGGTCCCAGGGGGTCCATTGGACCCAGGCAGCACTTTGAGAGGGGCAGCAATTTGAACCACAGTCAACTCTCTTTCTCTTCTATTTACCCAACAAATCGACGACCAAATTGCCTCTATACTACCCTAGCCTGTCTATATACTGCCCTACCCTGCGCCTATACTGCCCCAGCCCGCCCCTTGGAATTGAACATAATGGTATGTCATGTCAGGGCCTTTTGATGGGCGTAATTTTTTTTTTAAGGGGGTGGAGGGGGGGGGGCAGCATTTCATTCTTGGACTCAGGCAGCACAATGTCTTGGGCCAGCCCTGAAGTCAGGCATTAATGGACAGGGGAGTCCATTTACTCCTGGCCACCCATAGAGCAGAGCAGGCTAATGGTTTATTTTCAAGGGCATTTAAAGGAAAACACCACTTCCATTAAAAATCCCATGAAGCATTGCAAGACTCTGAGAAAACATAAGCATAGGATGTTTAAATGGATTTGTAGTTTCACCACAGTTGGAGTGCTGAGGTTGTCTACCCCTGATATAGGATATAAAATTGTTGCACAAGGAATTTTGTCATTTATGTTCTAAAAATGTTATTAAAAGTTACCTTTCCATATCAATTTGCAGCTGGTGTAATTTTCTAAAAAAGCAATGCAATATGGCCACCTTGGAGGCATTCTGTGTACAGAGTACCCCTAGAAATGTATTTTCCTGCTTCTGTGATTGACTGATTTTATTTGAAGTTCCCATTTAGATTAAAACGATTCTAACAGTTTTTTACCTTAATGCATTCCCTGCAAAAAAAAGTGAAAAATGCTCCACTAGCTGCCCGGGGGTTGGCCTTACCTAAGCACTTATTTGGCTCCTGTCATTGCTCCAGCACAGGCATCAGTGAACGCCATACGCTCCTGATGCTGTCAGTCAAATCCTGTGAGGGTGGAGCTGAGGGGATGGCTGAGCAATGGACGCACACAGCCCGCCTCAGGGGAGCATCCGCAACGGTGCCCCTATGTCACATGGCTTGCTTTTGGGGCACCCACAGAAAGAAGGAGCGGACAGTGCTAGCAGGGGACTGCCAAAGAGGTGGTAAGGTAAGAATAGACAAGTGTAACCTCTTTTTTATTTTAATTTAAAAAGATAGCTTTAAAATCACTAGTAAAGCTCTAGGCATGCCTCTTCAGTGGGGATTTTATTTTTAGTGGGCTACGTCCCTAAGGTTTGTCTACTAAAGGGATGCAGATCAGTGGCGGACCTATCCATTAGGGGTGCACGGGCGCCGCAAACCCATTCAAACGTCCGGCCCCCTAATCGACATACAGAGGGCTAGGCGCATGGATACCAGTGGGGTGGGTGTTTTTTTTATAAACACGTGATTAGAGCCAGAGGCTCTAATAGGCTTCAAAAAAGGATGGGCTCGGGACGCAGAGCACTGCACTCCAAGCCCACCCAGTTGTTTAATATTCGCTATTGCCACACTGATCCTCCCCCCCAGCCAATCAGGAAGCGGGTCCTGAGACCCGTCACCCGATTGGCTGAAAGGACAGGTGATCCTATTGGACACCTAGGGGGAGGAGGGTGGAGATGCAAGGCGGAAGCCGCCATGATGCAGAGGTGGAGGAGACGCAGCACATCGCCCGTAGAAGCGATGCCCATCCGCAACCTAGATGAGGTTGTGTGGGGCTGGATGACTGACTGACCGTGAGACCCCCCCCCCATACAGATTGCTATGATGACCTGCACGATGCAGAAGAGGAGGAGATGTGACAGAAGCCGCCGCTCGGGAACGCTGCCAACCCACAACCTGGATGGAGTAAGTGCTGGGCTGGATGACCGACCGACTGACAGCGCGCGGGGTGGTTGTTTGCCACCCCCCCCCCAAAAAAATTACAACCGCCACTGATGCAGCTTTTACCCCCAGATCTACTAAGGCTCTGTGTACTGCCACTATGCCACTGTATGTAAATGTTATGTTATATTTTGTTTTTTTCCAGTATGTTCACATTTGTGATGTCATGTTGTTTGATAAAATAGCGACCCTGGATCCTGACTGAGGAAGTGGCTGTGTCTGTGAAACGTGTAGACCAGAATCATTTTATGTTAGGAATGAAGCAGCTGACCTCATCCGTCTCAAATGTGCTAAAACTGTTGTTTTTAAATGTACATATTATGACTAATTTGTGAACCACATTTTTTTATGGGTATTTGTGACTATGGACTAAATAAGTTTTTATATGATCTGATAATTTATGTACATATAGAATGCTGGATCCACTGGGCAGACGAGTATCTGAATCCAGGACAATGCTCCATAACAGGTAAGAGGGGCTTCCGCCTTACGCTTGGTCATCGCAACATTTTCTCTCTTTTCTCCTTACCTCTTTACTATGATCCCCTTTGTTGACACAGTTTCTACTACCCCCTTGACCTAAAATATTAGCAGCCTATACAGTGGAACCGTGGACTGCAAATAACGCAGTTTATGAGTATACCACAATACGAGCAGTTTTTTTTAAAAAAATCCTAACTCGGTTTGTGAGTGTTGTCTCGCAAAATGAGCAGTATCCGAGCCTCTGTGCATGCAATACTGTATGTGGCCAGAGGTGCGGGGGTGCTGGTGAGGCTCGGAGACACTCGGAAGCACTCGGAAATACCGAAAGTGTCAACAGTTCCCGAGCGTTTCTGAATGTTTCAGAGCGTCTCCTAGCCTCACCAGCGCCCCTGCACCTCTGGCCACATACAGTACTGCATACACCAACGCCCCCACACCTCTGGCCACATACAGTACTGCATACACCAGCGCCCCCACACCTCTGATCACATACAGTACTGCATAGACAAGCAGTCACTGTGGAACAAATCATCTGAGTTTCCATTGTTTCCTATGGGGAAACATGCTTATATATATGAGTGCTTTGGATTACAAGCATTCTCCTGAAACGGATTATGCTCATAATCCGAGGTTCCACTGTATTCTTAGATCTGACATTTCTGCATTTTATATTGTTTTTACCCTACATTTTGTAATTCAAAACTGGTACACTGTCAAGGAAGTTTACACCATTCTTGGGCAGTGACATTGTTACGTTTTCTCCTGGTCTGCAGTTGTTCAATACTTGTGGGTTGAATAATCCCCTTGTAGTGTATAGATGTGGTGTTAAGAGACGTCACTGCATGATGAATCTGTACTGAGACTGTAATGTATCACAAATGGTTACTCAAAGCTATGGTATGTATACTTTCTTGTTGTCTACTTAAAACTGGAAGTCAGCATAGAGAACTGCTGCAGCATGCATGGTGCAATCATGAATACCTTTAAACATAGCTCCCAACTGTACCTGACTTTGAGGGACTGTCCCTGATTTGGAACAATGTCCCCCTGTCCCTCTTTCCTCCTCATTTGTCCCTAATTTTGGTCTGATCTATATAGTTGTATATAAAATGCACTTTTTATCTTTCAGAAAGGGTTTCCCAGTGCTAAACCTTTCATCCAATTTCTAAATTGCTGCATTTGTAAATTTCGAAAGGCAGTATAAAGGAATAGTAGAGGTAAAAAAAAAAGCCCTTGTGGGTTTAACTAATCTTTTTTGTATAATTCTCCTTTTAAAAGAGAAGTATGGGGTTGTTTTTTTTTTAAGGTTTATACTTACCTAGGAGGATTTCCCCCGGTGCCTCTGCACTGAGAACCGAGTGATCGAACACTGCTGATCGCTCGTTTCTGATAGCTCCCCGAGCAGAGAGCTGCAGACTGTCAGTAAGCTGCTCTCTGCCCTGCCCCCCCCACCCCCCTTGCTCACTGGAGCGCTGGGCTGTAGAGGCGGTGGCCGGCTCAGTCTCTGAGTGGCTCGCTGAGAGGCTGAGCCGGGTGTCAGTCCAGGTACCTGGCGGATCCAGACTCCATTGTTGCAATGACGCGGTGCCTAGACCAACTTCTGTGACGTCAGCAAAGAGCATACTTCAGTCCGCTGTCTGCTGAAAATGGGTCACAGGAGTGCACAACAAATTGTACTCCTTTGATCCATAGGAGAAGTACAGCCAATCAAGCTTTGGCTATACTTCTCCTTTAAAGGGTTGTGGCGGGGGTGTGCCCTATGCCTACATACTTTTGTTAATTGGTGTCCCTTGTTCCCTTCTCAAAAAGTTGGGTGGTATGCTTAACCACTTGCCGACCGCCGATCGGCATCTGACGGCGACAAAGTGGTTCGTTATCGCAAAACGCCGTCATACGACGGCGGCTGCGATAACGCGCACTGTGAGCGCGCGCGCGCCGCCGGAGGCGCGCCCGCGCGCTCACTGTGTTCGGGGAGGGCCAGGGAGCGGGTGCGGCGGCTTCGATTGCCGCCGGCTACCCGCGATGGCCCCCCCGGAGCGAATGAGCGGAGGTCCGTGTATGTAAACACGGACCTCCGCTCTGTGTGAGGGGGAAGGGATGTGATCACAGCCTTCCTTTACGTGAAGGCTGTGATAACTTCCCTTCCCCAGATAGGCAGTCCCCAATACAGTTAGAACACGCCCAGGGAACATAGTTAACCCTTAGAGCGCCCCCTGCAGGTTAACCCCTTCACTGCCAATGGCATTTACACAGTAATCGGTGCATTTTTATAGCACTGATCGCTGTATAAATGCCAATGGTCCCAAAAAAGTGTCAAAACGTTCCGACATGTCCGCCCCAATATCGCAGTACCGCTAAAAATCGCAGATCGCCGCCATTTTTAGTAAAAAATAAAAAAAAAATAAAAACCCCTGAAATGAATTCTCACCATCCGTAAACGCGACCACTTTTGCGCAAACCAATCAATAAACGCCGATTGCGATTTTTTTTATCGCAAATATGAGGAAGAATATAAATCGGCCAATAACGGTGAAAAAAAATGTTTTTTTATATTTTTTTTTTGGATTTGTATTCTAGCAAAAAGTAAGAAATTTGGGTTTTTTTGCAAAATTGTCGCTCTTCTTTTGTTTATAGCGGCGATCAGAAATGACGCAGAGGTGATCAAATACCACCAAAAGAAAGCTCTATTTGTGGGAAAAAATGGACGCAAATTTCGTTTGGGTACAATGTCGCACGACCGCGCAATTTTCAGTTAAAGCGACGCAGCGCCGAATCGCAAAAAGGGCTCCGGTCCTAAAGCTGGAAATCCTTCCGGGGCTGAAGTGGTTAAAATGGTAATTTTAATGAATTTGAAATGTAAATGCCTTACCAATTTATCTAGTATATTACATTAATAACAGTCATTCATTATACTTTAAAATACAGCAAGTAATCTTTATCCCCCTGATGGCAGCCCTGAATGCAGGTTACATATGCACTTATGTGAACAGGCCCTAAATGTGACCTGCTGTACCAACCCATTGGTGACACTGCATTACCAGTTTATTTGTATTACTGTCCCGCGGACAGCGTCTGACTGCATGACATGCAGGCTGAAGTTACACTCATATCCAGCGAGTGTTCTTGTGAGACCCTTAAAGTTAAATTTCACTTTTGATGAAGAAAAACAATCTTTTCGGTGTATTTATATACACTGCTCTGGGTTTTAACAAACTTCATTGCAGATTCACCTCTGCTTCTCTTCTGTAGATACTGGGACATGTCATTGCAGTCATTCTCCTAAGCTGGATACTAACTGGCATGGTCTGCCTGCTATAATAATATAAATCCCAATGCTGTAGTGAAATTAAAAAAAACTCTGGATTCCCAGCACCTTTGTAGTTGTGTCATGTATATCACCAAAGATGAAAGGAGTTCTGGAGATTCCTGAAATATGACCTCAGACTCTGTGCAGACTTCTGTGAAAAGCAATGAATCAATCAAATGACCAGGGAATTACAATTTTAGAAGAGTTCAATATACAGAGTACTTTTATCGTGGCTGCAAGATTTCATTTTTTCATATAGTAATAGTTCACTGAGCAGTTTTCATACAAAACTAAGTACAGAAGTAGTATAGAGAGCTGAAGTTTTGGCACAGGCATTAACTGGGTAGCCACTAAGAGGTGGAATTTTTGCAATGGTTCCATGGGTTAGTGGTCCAGGATGTTATATAGATGACTTCTAAAGTGGTCAGAACTTTAGATATTGTGAGTAATGGAAAGCTACCCCAGTTTGATGCTCTGAAAGCCAAATTTAATTTGCCAAATACACATTTGTTTCGCTACCTGAAACTCAGGCATGCATATAACACTCAATTTGGTTTGTTGCCTCTTCAGATTCAGATGAGTGATCTAGAAGCTCTGCTAAGAGATGATCCTTTAAATAAGGCTCTGTCCACTATTTACAAGTAACTGTTTAATGAGATTGATAGACTACTCGGACGCTGCATAACTGCTTGGGAGGCTGTGTTCCCCCAGTTGGACGGGGATGACTGCAATGATATTTGGGAGATTTATTTCTCCAGATTGGTGTTGGTCAGAGACCATGTTATCCAATATAAATATTTACATCGTATCTACCTTCCTCCGGCCAAATTGGCTAAGATTTTTCCTACCCAGTCGCCCAGTGGACCTGTTGCTGGTGGTGCACGTCAACTAGAGCAGACTTCCTACACATCTTTTGGGATTGTACATGTAGCGCCCCCATAGTGATAGGTGCTTTTTGTAAGTAGGAGAGGTAAATTTTGCAGGCCTGGGTGTTTTGATTTGGGCAGGGTGAGTGGCCCAGGGAGAGCTGGAGATTGCAGGAAGGAACGCCCCTTGGATACTCCTCCCCTTTGTTTCCAGAAGGCTCTGGAAAAAGGGATGGAAAAGGAGGTGTCAATATATGAAGTATGTTAAGGAGCTCTGACCAATCCCCAACCTGGATTGGTAGGGGGCAGTCCTCCCTAAATACTGTGATCTGCCCAGCTGGAGGGAGGAGAGTATCGGGTGGAAGAGAGAGATGTAGCAGAGGTGCTGTGGAGGCCTCTCCCGGCAAGGGAGCCCCCAGTCTGGGGGGGGTGACTTTGAGGCCTGGTGGCTTGGGTGCAGCCAGGAAGAGGAGTTGGTTCCTGGAGCGGCACAAGGGAGCAGGAGAACAGCAATGAGGCTACATAGGGGACTCTTTAAAGGATTCACTGGTGTCAGTGAGTGGCAGCCCCTGGGAGCTGGATGAGAAGGCTGGAGCAGGCTGGGAGAAGACAGTGGACAGTCGGTAGAGGTCGGAGGAGCCAGTCAGGGGAAGGAATGTCACTGGACAGTGAGGAGGGCCAGAAGGGCCTGGAAGATGGATGGGCTGGGAGCAGTAGTTCATCCAGTGCCCAGCTAGCACCAACATACTTAGCTACACAATTAAGGGCCTGTGGCGTCACAACTGGGAGCTCGTGGCCCTTTCCCACAACGGGTGGTCCGGAGGTCCTGCCAACAGTAGAGCAGGCCTCACCATGAGCTAGCTGTGGTGGAAGAGGAAGTGTCATGGAGGCTTGATAAATTTCCCTTCAGGCCTAACAGGAAAGAAGCAAGGAGAGAAGTGAAGGAATATAATGGTCAGCAAGTATTAGTGCTGGAGGAAGAAGGAGAGTAACGTTCAGCAAACATCAGTGCTGGAGGAAGGAGTGTATATATGGAGGAGTATATAGAATGGTCCTATATCCTATTCTACTGGGCATTCCACAGCCGTCCCTACCTTATCCAAGTTTAACCCCTCAATAAAACAACAAAAACAAAGTACCGGCCTGTTCAGTGACTACGGATGAACGGGAAAGTGTGTGATTGAGGGCAGAGGGGCAGGTGAACCATAACTACCAGCCACTAAGGCGGAACATGGCTACATACAGCTATCCAATTTTTTTGGCGTGGAGTCACTGAATGTATAAAGGTGCTTACCACACTGTGTATATGGCTGAGTGTAGAGAATTGTCTTCTGAGTCAAGTTGACGCACTGCCTCCCAAAAACGTGACACGTACTCTATTGACTTTACTGCTTTATTATGCTAGAAAATGAATAGTACCTTTCTGGAAAATGCCTACTCCTCCGACTGTTTCGGCATGGAAGGCACTCATTAATAAAGCCATCCCTTGATATAAAGCCACATATACCAGTAGAGGAATTCCTCATAAGTTTTATAAAGTGTGGGGTGGGTGGATTTACATTCCATCTGCGGTGTCTGATTAAATAAATGTATTCTATTGCTTGTGGGAAATCCATTTGATGTCTGACATGCAGCTGGGTGGATATTGCTAAGTATTGGGTATTAATGTTGTGGAGGGGGAGCCATGGACTTGGGACTTTCATCTGTGGATCTGATGTTCGTATTAGATGGCGGGTGGTATATCATAGCTGTGTGGAGCTAGAATAAGTTGTTATATGTACAGTAATTACATGTGAAGAGGAGATATTTACTGTTACTACACCTCAGAGTTATGCTGAGAGCCCAATGCTGAGACGTGTTTTGTTTGTTTTTGTTGGGGAGGGAGGCCTGGTATCAGACTGTCTTCCAATTGTTATCCATGTTTGTTTTTTTTTGTATGTCAATTTAACCAGTTGCCAACCGTCCCCCTTGGATTGACAGCGGCAACTTGGCTCGATATCGCAAAACGCCGCCAGGTGACGGCGGCTGCGAGATAGCGGATCATGAACGCGCGCATGCTGCCGGAGGCGCGCTCGCGCTTGCTGTGTTATGGGGGAGCCAGGGAGCGGGTAGGGAGGACTCGATGTCCGCTGGCTACCCGCAATCGCTCCCCCGCAGTGACAGAACAGAGGTCCGCGTATGTAAACAACGGATCTTCGTTCTGACAGGGGGGAAGGAATGTGATCGCAGGCTCCCTGTATATGGGCGCCACGGTCACTCTCCTCCCCCACTCAGCCCAGCCCCCACACAGTTAGTAACACATACCAGGGAACACAGTTAACCCCTAGAGCGCCCCCTAGTGCTAACCCCTTCTCTGCCAGTGACATTTACACAGTAATCAGTGCATTTTTTTAGCACTGATCGCTGTATAAATGTCAATGGTCCCAAAAAAAATTCAAAATTGTCCAACATGTCTGCCGCAATGCCGCAGTACCGATTAAAATTGCAGATCGCCGCTATTAATAGAAAAACTAAATAAATAAAAACCCCATAAATTAATTCTCATCATTCGTAAACGCTGCAACTTTTGCGCAAATCAATATACACAGATTGCGTTTTTTTTTGTTTTTTTTTACCAAAAATATGAGGAAGAATATATCAGCCAAAAGCAATGAATAAATTTGTTTTTTTTTATATATATATTTTTGGATATGTATTTTAGCAAAAAGTAAGAAATATTGTTTTTTTTTTTTCCTTCCTGTCCTTCGCTGGGACATCACTGCCATCGCTGACATCAGTGGCACTTGCAGTGAGAATATCTCCTAAACCGTACCTATAATAAGGCTTACCTGTAGGTAAAAATTACTTTTTGGGGATACAACCGCTTTAAAGCGACGCGGTGCCGAATCACAGAAAGTGCTCGTGTCCTACAGGGGGAAATCCTACCAGGGCTGGAGTGGTTAAAATTTAATAAAAAGAATTTTAAAAAAAAGTGGTCAGTGGCCCCGCACTCAGCCCCTCTACGATCCCCCACACTCAGTCCCTTCACGGTCCCCCGCACTCAGCCCTCCACGATCCCCAGCACTCAGCCCCTCCACGGTCCCCTGCACTCAGCCCTCCACGGACCCCCGCACTCAACCCCTCCATGGTACCCTGCACTCAGCCCCTCCGCCATCCCCCGCACTCAGCCTCTCCACGGTCCCCCGCACTCAGCCCCTCCGCGGTCCCCTGCACTCAGCCCCTCCGTGATTCCCCACACTCAGCCCCTCCATGGCCCCCTGCACTCAGCCCCTCCACGGTCCACTGCACTCAGCCCTCCACGGTCCCCCACAGTCAGCCCTCCACGATCCCCCACACTCGGCCCCACCACGGTCCCCCCGCACTCAGCCCTCCATGATTCCCCGCACTCAGCCCCTCCGCGGTCCCCCTGCACTCAGCCCTCCGTGATTCCCCCCACGCTCTTTTTGATAAACAAATTATTATTATTCATTATTATATAGGATTTATATAGCGCTTATATAGCACAGTTTATGCAGCGCTTTACAACTTGAGGGTAGACAGTACAAATACAATACATTTAAATACAGTAGGAATCAGAGGGCCCTGCTCGTTAGAGCTGAATTCATTGATATCTGTTTCGATGGATGTAGTAGCAAGTCTCAATGAATTCTCAAGGTGCTCAATGAATTCTCAAGTCTGTATGTGTTTGCTAAGTGTAAACACATTTTTACAAAAAAATTTCCCAAAAATGCAACATTTTTATGTAAGTTTAGGATTTTGTGTTGGGCCGCATGCATAGCCACCTTGGGCCCACGGGCCCCAGGTTGGACACCCCTGTTTTGTATTTTGCATTTTTATTGTTTTTGCATTTTTTTTTTTTCGCTACGTTGCACACCCCTGGTCTAAACCAGTGGTTCTCAGCCCTGTCCTCAAGTACCCCCAACAGGCCATGTTTTGGGAATTTCTCTTAGATAAAATAGCTGTCCAAAATACCAAGCCATTGACTCTGATTTAAAGCACATGTGCAAGATAAAGAAAAACCTGAAAACACGGTCTGTTAGGGGTACTTGAGGACAGGGTTGAGATCCACTGGTCTAAACCACACAAGTGCTTTTTTTATCTCTACTTTTCCTTTATTGGGTTTTCAAAAAAAAAAAATATATATATATATATATTAATATGTAGGTTAGATAAAAAGTTTAGTTCAGCAAAACACTTTTGGTAGTAAATAGTATAGTTTGTATAGAGGTGTAAACATCAGACCAAAGTAAGGCTAAATGAGGACAAAGGGATTTGGTCTCAAAAGAGAGACAGTCTGCCCAAGAGGGACAGTTGGGAGCGATGAATAGTTTTTTGATTTTTTTTTTTTTTTATATTTATCAAACAGATATATCAAAATGTTTTATTGGAATATTTAAAAGACTAAAAGGGAGCAAATAAGTTCATTCTTAGGGTTTATATAACCTTTAAATTTGTCCAAGGCAGTTACAGGCGTATACCAACAGATGGCACTAAGATACTGGTGTGGTCTTCATTTAATGGAGGTTATTTAAAGTTATCCTACATGGGTTTATCCTAGGACTAAATTAGAAGAAATGCTCCGGAAATGTTTTGACTTAGAGCATATATCTTTGTCTAATATAATTATTTATACCACATCATGATATATACAGCAATGAACCTAAACTGTCTGGTATTAATCACCGAAGATAATTTTTAATCTTTGATATCCTACTGACGCAAAACAGGCCGATGCCAAGATATTGAGACTTGGCATGCACAAAATCCTTTGTGCCTAGCTCTACCCAAAGCCACATGTAGCTTTCTGTTCACCATCTTCCTTCAACATTCTGTACTGCTTCCAATATTCTTATTGATACAAATCTAAATAAATGTACATGTATGTATTTATATTGGCATTACCACCAAATACCAAACTGCTTCATCACAAAGACCTCCCCAGCTGTGGCCTGAACATCTGCATGCTCAAAGACAGCCCCCCACATAAAAGACCTTCACTCATATACACATGCTATGTATGTATATACATGTATCCCCAGGCAGTGCCCTGCTTCTCTTAAAGTGACCTCAGAAAGCCTCTGGAAACCACATCTGAGAGATAGAGTGGTGTGCATGCATTCCCACTGTCACACAGCTGTAGCATATTCCTTTGCTGTACTTTAATAAGCTACACATAGACCTCTGATTGGCTTCAAGTGTACAGAAGTAGGATGATGTAGCACTGCTGTAGAATACAAGACAAAGGCATAGGCAGACAACCAAGATGACAGGGTGCTGACAGAGTAGATCAGTAACATTTCCACGTTTTAATGCCTTTCCGTCCATAGTCCTGCTTTATAGCAGCAAAGCAGATCAGAGGCATGAAAATAGATGTGCTGGGATATATAGGGTTGCCACCTTTTCTTCAAGCCAAACCCGAACACTTTAGCAGTACACAGCATTTTTTTTAAGGGGAAACACTGTGGATTCTGGTGTAAAAGGGAACTCTGATGTAAGGGGGTTTCTGCTCACCAAAGTCCCCACTTACATCAGAATTCCCAGTATCCATTCTTAAATCTTGCTTCCCAAAGCTCCCCTTACATCAGAGTCTGCAGAGCACCCCTTACATCTGAGTCCCCCTTACACTGTGGACTCTGGTGTAAAAGGGAATTCTGATGTAAGGGGGTTTGTGCTCACCAAAGTCCCTACTTACATCAGAATTCCCAGCATCCCCTCTTAAATCATGTTTCCCAAAGCTCCCCTTAGATAAGAGTCCACAGAGCACCCCTTACATCTGAGTCCCCCTTACCTTAGTGTACTCACTTGCTCAAAGGCAGGAGATAGAAAGGAGGGAGGGAGGCCTATCCACTTGGCAGTTGTGGTACTTGGTTAGTTGGGGAACATAGGTGTGTGCAACCCGGGCAGCAGGGGGAATCAGCACCGCACTGGGTGATTGAGGTGTGCCTAGTTACACCTAAGTCTGGGGGGCCACAGTCCGATCTGAATAATGTGTCCAGGTTTCAAGCGGTCCTAAACATGGACACATGATTCAAAACCCAGACTGTCCAGATGAATCCTGGATGGGTTGCAACCCTAGGGATATATCAAGTGAACTATAATTGATAAGTACAGTGTAGAACTTACAGTAATAATGCAAAGCCTTTCCAAACTGAAATAATTGTCTTCCATATTAGAATAGATGAAAAGTACTGTATGGCCTGTAGCACCTGTGGCTCTCGGGGAACTCGTGCCTTTTAACAGGAAACAAATAAAAAGGATGGGCACTCTGGCTGGAAGGCTTGTCTTGTTTTTGCAGGTGTACAGTAGATCTACATGGTAGATGTGGCTTCTATTTGCAAGTATAAATCACTGGCTGTGCAGTAGCAAGATAAACGCATGCTCGGCTACAAGCCTGACAGAGTACAACGCTTGTTTAAAAAATATACACCCAATAGCCATACATCACTTTAAAACAGAAATTCAGCCAAAATTGAAAGTGTGTTTCTACTTTTTCAGCCAAATTAGTGTACCACTACCTCCGTAGGAGCCGCTGGTTACTGGCTCCCTCTATTCCTGCACACCCAGGCAACACACATTTCCAACTTGCATCCAGACACAAGAAATCAGTCAATGGGCTTGTTTTTGTTGTTTTCATAGGCATGCGCATAGGGTGTGCCAGATGTGCCTGGGCACACCCTAATCACCTTGTGCGGTGCAGATTTCCCCTGTTTAGACCTTTGATATTTCACCAAAGCCCCCTAATTGGGCTCCTAAAAAAATTGAAAAATAAATAAAATAATAAAAATATAAACTACTGACATCATCCACTGCCTTACTGAAACTGTCAATATGTATACACATGCACACACATGCATATGTGTTTGAGCTTTGGGGTGCACATCCTAATGCAATAGACTGGGCACACCTATGGTTGTTTTATTGGGAAAACAACTTGGATAGAGTATAAGGATTATAGGAAGCCCAACTTAACTTGAAGAACAACAGATGAGGACCTTCCCTATGTATAAAAATTAAGACCCTGGACTGTACTTCCTCCAGAATAAACACAGTCTCTATAGATCAGTGACAGGATCCTTTATGGACCAAGAGCTTTCGGTGCCCTTTAGTGAAATAGCACAAAGTTGCAAACTGTATGCAGAGATATCTTGCCTCCTCTGTAGAACTTCACCCAGTTTGATGCTACCATCCCACCTGGTTGCTCTGAAGAACTCCCCAGGACAAAGTATCAGGATTTCGCACAATGCTGTCCTTGGAAAGTATGCTATGTCTGGCAGCCTTTTCCCTTGGATGCCCCTCGGTGTGCTGAGGTATTCACACTGTTCTTTGCTCCCTGCTGCACCGGGTAAAGACTCCTGTTCAGGCGTATCCGTGTTCCTGAGTGACCTGTTTGATCTGACTTCCTGTTTCCTGTGACCCGGCTTGTTTACTTCTCATCACCTTCTGCCTGCACCGACCCCTGCTTGTGACCCCGACTACTCTCTGCCTGCTGCTCTGTACCTCGCTGCCCGCCTACTGACAACCCGGCTTGTGACCCCGACTACTCTTTGCCTGCCCCTTGGTCCTGCAGCGTCCGCCTCCTGATAACCTGGCCTGCCTCTTATCATCCCTCTATCTACTGCACGGGCTCCCGGCCCCTCCGCCGGAGACCACCAGTGCCTAACGCTAACCTTCAACCCAGCTGCAGCAAGACTCCTGCATCAGCATCAGCCACTCTGCTAAGCCCTCGTGCCACCCTGTACTCCCGGGCTCCCTGTCCCCACTTTCAGGGGTCTGTGAGTCAGGATAGTAAGAGAGGTTGTTCCCTGCACAACAGACTCCACCACCAGATACGCGTTAGCCACACGATAACAACCTCAGCACTCCATCTTCCACCTGACTCCCCTGTTGGCCAGGCCCCACCATATTTAAGGGCTGACCCAGCCATCCTGCCAGACCCTCTGCCTGAGGATTAGCCAGATTCCCTCAAGCATGCAGATCAGGACCTCCTTACCTCCACCCACTAACTTGCAGAGGTTCTTCATGCTTCTAGATCGGGGGGGTACCAGCAGAGACCTGCCCTGTGGAGCCATCCAGCCTGACCTGCAGTAACCCGACCTAATTACAGACCCACACAGTTACCATAAGTCATTCAAATAAATTTACCTACACTAGTTGCACATTAACGGGTGCTACATTGGGATAACACCTACTTTATATTTGTTACATGTCCCCATTCACATAGCATCTCAGAGGGTTGAATAGAAACAATGATCCAATTCCTCTATCTACACACTCAGCAGAGAGCCTTCCCCTTCTTTTGGAAAAAAAACAGCAGGCTTGTTGTAGATCATTGGTGCCACTAACCACCAACACAGGGAGGGTTAAATTGCACTGCCACTGACCAACAATGTGGGTAGGGGGTTAATTGTACTGACACCAGGGGTGTTAATATTGCACTCACTGCCATCAGTGTCGGAGGTTATTATTGCACTAACTGACACCAATGCTGGGAGTTATTGTACTTCAGCTTCAGTGTGCATTGCGATACACTGCAAAAAATCAAGCAGGAGCAAAATTTTGGGCACTGAGGTATGAAAATGTGCTGCTATTGAGCAGCCCTCTGGAGAAAAAACGAATTGACTGGTTACTATTCTGACTTTCTGGCGTCAATGCTTTTTGAGTAACTGGCCTTGAACATTAACCAATGTATATCAAGTAAAATCTGATGTCCTTATCTGTATACTTGTTTCAGATCTGTGGCACAAACTATTGAAGCCAGAAGGTCAGCTTCACAGCCTGGCAACCAGCAGTTGCATGATAAGAAAACAGCAATGGCAGCTTTTTAGAGGGTGCATGGAGGGCAGAGGATCGGGTCAGCTTCCCGTTGGAGTGCTTAAAGCTGAAGTGCAAAAACTTTATTAGGGCATTAGCTGGATACTTAAAAGGTATCTCTAATAATGTGAGACCTACTGGCGGCTGCTGTAATATGGTACTTGCATGTGAAATTGACAGCCAGGGATGGGGTAAAGAATACAAGACATCCTGGGACTGGACAAGGGGCATATGAGTGTCTCCCTTTGTCCAATCACAGAGGTCCTTGCATTTTTTGAAAAGAACACAAGACTTTTTCTGAATGAAGAAGCTGCACAGCCAGTGACCTGCTGTGATAGCTGCTAGTGCTCCAGCCCAGATTGTCAGTTTCACTACCAGAACTTCAGCAGTGATGTCAAAGGCTCCTTGTAAGTAGAGTTGAGCGAACACCTGGACGTTCGGGTTCTGCTGGTCCGTCCGAACTTCGGGACAAAGTCCGGGTCCGGGTCCGGACGGAACCCGAACGATCGCACGGACAACGAACCCCATTGAAATCAATGGGGACCCGAACTTTTAGGCACAAAAATGGCTGTAGCAAAGTCCTGGAAAGCCCCAGAGGGCTGCAAAAGGAAGTAAAATGGGGGTAAGGGTAGGGCAAGTGCCCTACAAAAAAAATGGGGACAGGGAAATAACTTTAAATATTTTTAAAAAAATAAAAACAAAAAAAAGCAAAAATGGAGGTGAATGTGGATCATCTTCAAACTGTGTCTGAAAAGTATTAATTAACGGTAGAAACCATATAACTGTTCCAAAATCATCTTCAAACTAGGGCAAGTGCCCTACAAATAAATGGGGATAGGGAAAATAAATTAAAATCAAGTAAAAAAATGGGAAGGGGGGTGGATGTGGAGTAGGAGCCTAG
>BLSH010059967.1:386777-400169 GCA_018402905.1 Glandirana rugosa
TCTCTCTTTCTTTCTTTCTCTCTCTCTCTCTTTCTTTCTTTCTTTCTCTCTCTCTCTTTCTTTTCTCTCTTTCTTTCTTTCTCTCTCTCTCTCTTTCTTTCTTTCTTTCTCTCTCTCTCTTTCCTCTCTTTCTTTCTTTCTTTCTTTCTCTCTCTCTCTTTTTCTTTCTCTCTCTCTCTTTCTTTCTTTCTCTCTCTCTCTCTCTCTTTCTTTCTTTCTTTCTCTCTCTCTCTCTCTCTCTCTCTCTCTCTTTCTTTCTTTCTCTCTCATACATATCCCTGTGTTTCATATTCCAGACTTAGTACAGTTTTTTTTTTTTTACTTAGTTAGCAGTTGGATAATGTTTAGGTCTGCTGCTGACACTCAGTGTAGTCATTCTCCCTTCTGTCAAGGCTTTGCTGAGTCTGCAGAAGTCAATGCATGTTATTAGTTAGAGGCTGTGATAACTGATCTAGAGAGGTTTCCCCGCCACCCACCCCCCTTCACAAGACCATCATTCACCCTCCTATTTACCCTCAGGCATGGTTGGATGGATGGCTGAAATAACCCCTGGTTTGCCAGTATACAAGCATCTGTGAAGCCACGAACTTTATAGATGGTGGATTTTGCCAAAGGAATTATAAAGATTTATTAGAAGTGAAATATTCTTTTTCAAAATGAATATACATTACAAAAGACAGCAACTTACTTTTCAGTCATTTCATGCAACTCATAACATTATAGACTGATAGGTCTTTGTTTCTGATCATTTGTGCTTTGAACAGTAGCACATATCGTTTGGAAATGTGTATATAAATCCTAACAATACCCCAGCAAATTCCCTTTGGGTTCCCTTCTAGTATATATATATATATATATATTCCACATGAAAGCGTTTTTTTCTATCGGTTTGGTAAGTGCAAAAGGATAACTATTGCATAGCTCCCAACTGTCCCTGATTTTGAGGGACTGTCCCTGATTTGGAGCCATGTCCCTCTGTCCCTCTTTCCTCCTCAGTTGTCTCTCATTTTAGTCTGGTCTATATAGTTGTATATAAAATGCACTTTTTATCTTTCAAAAAGGGTTTGCCAGTGCTAAAACTCTCATCCTAGTTCTAAATTTCTGCATTTGTAAATTACAAAAGCCAATGCAAAGGAATAGTAGTGGTGAAAAGTCTCCTTTAAAGGGGCATGGTAGGGAGTGCGTCCTCTGCCTACATACTATTGCTAATAGGTGTCCCTCATTCCCATCTCAGAAAGTTGGGAGGTATGCCTATTGACCCTGTCAGAAATCTGGGATGTCCTGTGTCCTCTGCCTGTGTTGTCTCAATGAGGGTAATCAGCCCCACTGCATAACAGGATTTTTACTTCTCCTGGAATTGAGCTTTAGGGTCAGTTTATATCAAAATACAGTCATGTTCAAATGCACTGCCCTTGCCTGTGATCTGCCAGTGTATTGTTAAAGCGGAACTCCACCTAAAAGTTCCACTTTAGGACATCCTCCCCCTCTCCTCTGCCTAAGTTGGCATGTCATTTTGGAGGGGGGAGCGAGTACCTAGTTCCTAGGCGGGTACCTAGGTGATTCGAGTGGAAGTTTTCTTCTCCCTCTCCCTCCCTGCAGTCTTCTGGGACATGGCACAGGTTCCAGCTGACTACTGTACCATTCAAAAAGTGCAATGTGACTTGTTTATGTACAGTGGATAGTCGGCTGTGAAGCCAAAAGTCGCTCAGCCGGCTGCCCACAGGATGCCGGCATCGGGAACCCGAAGGCTAGTGGAGAAATAGCTGGGGTGAGGACAGCATTGGATCGTTGGACAGGGAAGTGTCCATTTATTAAAAGTCAGCAACTACAGGATCTGACTTTAATTTTTTTTTATAGACTGAGCATAACAGCACCCCAAATGCAGATGGCAAATGCAGTGCATTTGCAGGGACCAAATCACATGGTGCTGCAGTAACTGTTTGAATGTGCACATTAGGGCAACACGCTAAAACATATGTGCAGTTGTGCACTGTGTTGGGGTACTGCGGAACCCCAATGCACTTATGTTTTAGTGCTCCAAGACATGTGATAACGCACTAATGTCAGCTGTAGTTTGCTGTGTTTCAAAAAAAGGTAGATGCTAATTTTTTTGGTAGGCTTTTGTGTGTTAGGGAGTCAATTTAAATGAATTGCTGCCCTAACACAACTCGCGTTAATGCGTGAAATAACCATAACACATATAAAAATGCTTTGTGTTAATGTACCGCAAAGGTTTCAACCCAGCCTTAGGAAAAACCAGCTTGTCTATAACTTAATGGTTTGCCAATTGTATGGGATGAACAGGATGAATGCTCTATAATGTGGTCTGGAGTGTGCAAACTGTAAATAAGGAAGCACTGCATCTTAAAACTGTCAACCACATGGCAATGATCGGATCACACTATAAATCCTGGGCAGCTGAACTAAGCTAAGCTTGGCTGCGTGTGCATCAACTCAGAACAGAGAGTAAGGGAAGGAGAATAGCAGTGCTGATAGATGTTGTCTGATTAATAGTTCCCCAGAAAGAAGTCATGTATTGGTAAAATGGAGCTTTTATAGAAAACAGTTTTTTTAATAGGGATGCAGTGGGTGACTGTCATTTTTTATGTCTATGGGTAGTTTAAAGTGATGCTTAAGGTTTTTGTTTTAATAGAAAAAGAGATTATACTTACCTGCTCTGTGCAAGGATATTGCTCAGAAAGGTCACTTACCTCCATTTCTGGCATTTCCCACCAGCACTGTGTGCAGCCAGGACTGTGCGCGTTCATAGACAAACACAGCGCCGGTAAGCCACGCCCCTGCTCCCTCCACTGTCCTCAGTTGCTCCCATGAAAGCCGCAAGTGAGGGGAGCAGTTTTGGAGCTGAGACAATGCTGGACTTTCATGAACGGGCTTGTTGGTATATTGTGCTTGATCAGAGATGATCAATGTATTCTGATGGTGGGGCTGTCTCACTGTCAGAACCCAATGACAGTGGGGTAGGATTTCCCCATCTACTTCAAATGTGTAATTGGGGAATTTAGTTCATTTTTTTTTCATTCAGCCTCCTGGCTCCTGGCTAGCTCTGAACTGTTATCAGTAAGCATTGTTCCCTACTGTTTCTGTGTAGTACAAAGCACCTACGTCATTTATTGAGCTGAAAGGGAGGTGTTATGTAGTCCCAACACAATCTTCGGTGACAAAGCAGCTCGGTATGTTTGTCACCCTTGGACAGGAAGTGAGTCAATAGCAGTATTACTAGGTTAAAATAAAGGGGGAAAATAAATAAATAATTTCAGTTTTTCTTCAGTTTGGATGCACTGTGTGAATTCTTTCTTGCTTAATGCTATTTTAAATAAGTCAAAATTAAAGTCAAATAAAGTTAAACTGAAACCTAAACTGGCCAGCTTGGGCAACTGTCATCTTATGTCTGTGGGCAGTTTTAGACTTGTTTCTGTTTTATTAACATCCGCAGTGTACAAAGGAGACAAGAACATAGAGACAAAGCAATCTTACTACACCAGTCTATCAATCTGATAATTGTTTGCAGCAAACAAGGGAGTGAGTCAGTTGATTGGCTGGGAAAGTTAGAGGATGTTTCAGTTCTAAAAGAAAGCCAAGTGTAATAAGTCATACCCTGGGGCAGAATTCCCAGCCAATGCGTTAAGTAAACTCTGCCCAGTACTGAAAAATGTACAAGGAATCTTAACACACAGGGTAGATAAGAAAGTGCACCAATCTGTAAATAATAGTAATATCTGTACTATAGGAAACAGTCCAACATTTTAAAGGTGTAGTGTATTTTCATTAAGTTCATATCAGCGTCTGTAACATTTTCCTGAAAATAGCTTTTTATGCAAAATTCACAATTTTTAATTCTTGGCTTTTCACATTTCCATGATGGCACTTCATTTAGAGATTGATAGGTTCTTTTTTACTGGCTAGTTAAAAATTGGCTAGCTGAGATAAAACTTACTGTAGCACCCCCATAGTGTAGGTGCGTTTTTCTAGCAGGGTTTGCTAGGTGAGGTAAAATTTAGTCAGGCCTGAGTGTAAGAGCAGGAATGAATGTTTTGATCTGGGCCAGGAGAAGTGGCTCAGGGAGGATTGAGTGGACTTAACGGATGAGATCACCAGAACCTCCCACTTCTTTATAGAAACCTGGGGAAGGTTTCTGGTCAGAGAGGCGAGGAGATAGGTGGAGCCATCTGGAGTGTTCTAGGGAGCCCTGACCAATCCCCAAGGAGGATTGGCAGGGGGGAGGCCTCCTTAAATACTCTGAGTCAGCCCAGTCTGGGAGGAGTAGTGTCGGGTGGAAGTCTGGAGATGTAGCAGAGGCGCTGTGGAGCAGGCCCCTACCAGGGAGGTCGTCCCCAGTCTGGGAAGGGGGACCTTGGGACCTGGGGGTTGGGGTGCAGCCAGGAAGGAGAGTGATTCCTGGAGCTGCACAGGAGGAAAAGGAGAACAGCCGAGGTGCTACAGGAGGAGAGAGACTTTAAAGTGATCCACCGGTGTGGTGAGTGACGGTCCCTGGGACTGGACGAGAAAGTTCTGGAGCAGGCTGGGAGAGCAATAGTGGACAGTCTGTGGGAGCCTTGAGAGTCAGTCAAGGGAAAGGAGAGTCACTACCAGAGAGCAGGTCGATGGGACCTGGAAGAGGATGGGCTGGGAGTTGTAGTCCATCAAAGGCCCGGCTAGCACTCAAGTACTTTGCTACACATTCAGGGGCCCGTGATCCCTGGCCTGTTTTGGGTGTTCCTGAGGTCCTGCTGATGCAGAGTAGGCCTCACCATGTGCTAGCCACAGTGAAGAGAAAGGTATAGAGAAGCCTGATAGATTTCCCTTCAGGTTGGAAACTAAGTTCTGAGCTGGAGAGAAGCCAAGAAGGGTAAAGCTGTAAGTTCTGTGTAGAGAGAGAACTGTAAGAGAAACTTTCAGCAAGTGAAGTGCTGGAGAGTTGTGAGGAGTAACAGTCTGAAGAGGAACGGTCTGCAGTGCAAGTGTGCATATACAGGAGTGTATATGGAGTTTGTGTTTCATAATTCTTTGGGCATCCCACAGTCATCCCTTATCCCCATTCAAGTTATTTCCCCTAAATAAAACAACAAAAACAAAAGCCGGCCTGGTCAGTGTCTACGGATTTGTGAAATATGATGTGATTGAGGGCAGCTATAAGGTGAACCACAACTACTAGCTACTCCCAAGGGAGCACATGGCTACATTACTAATGACCTACTAACTGCTAAATCCAATGGTCATTACTCCATACTCATACTCTTAGACCTTTCAGCTGCTTTTGACACAGTTGACCACCCACTCTTCAATAAACTCCCTCCGCAAATCTCCTCTTACTTATCTCAGTGTCACATACAATACCACCTACTCCACTCCTCTTCCTCTTTCTGTAGAAGTACCCCAAGGCTCCATCCTTGGGCCCCTTCTATTCTCTCTCTTCTCCTCTTTCCTGGGCCATTTGATAACCTCCCACAGCTTCCAATACCACCCCTAAGCTGTCAACATCCAGATCTACATCTCTACTCCCCAGCTTACATCAAATGCCCCCCCCCCCATATCCCATATGTCTAAGTGATATATCAGTATGGTTGTCACACCACTTCTTCAAACTCAATCTTTCTAAAGCCGAGCTTGTAAATTCAACAGGGGAATGTCAGATGTGTGTCAAATGTGTACTCAAGAAACAGGCTCCTTCTATCAGTTGATTTGGTGATGCCCATGTATGAAGTTATTCTGGAAGCAGGTAGTAGACTTCCTACATGACAATATGGGATCATCCATGACCCTAGACCCAAAAGTATGCTTACTGGGAATATTCCCCCATACAGATCTAGATAGATTTACTAAGGTGTTTCTACATGAGACTTTATTCTCTGCCCGGAAAACCATAGCTAAATGCTGGATGAGGAGGTCACTGCCAAGACGGTCTGATTGGATACTCAATATTAATGCCACTCTACCTTATAAAAAATTAATATACATTAACAGAGGTTGTCTGGCAAAGTATGACAAAATATGGGATAGATGGCTGCGGACAACGGAGACATGCACATAGTCCCCCAAGCCACAATTTTTTCAGAAAAGAGTTGTCTGCAAAGAAACTATATTTGATACGATGACAACTCAAACTGCTTTGCTGATGTTGATCTGCATCAAAAGGATATTGTAACAGAAAGTAGAAGTTTATTGTAGTACTTCATGCATATACATTTTATGTACAGAATGTGAAAGGTATGTAAAGCTTGTCTACATAGAATAATGACAACATGGGTGTGCATTGGAAGATTGTACCTGTACATTTGAAATAAAACGTTTTAATATAAAAAAAAAAACAAGCTTGTAATATTTCCTCCTCCCCAATCCTCCCCTCATGACTTTACCACTGAGAACAACAGAAGAAGCATTGGTCCCTCCGCACATTCCAGGGTGCTGGCTGTAATCCTAAACTCTGACCTCTCGTTCAGGTCCCACATGCAATCACTGGCTAAATCTTGCTGTCTTAACCTCTGCAACATTTCCAGAGTCTGCCCTTTCTTAACTAATAACATCACAAAACAACTTATTCACTCCTTGGCTATTTCCCGCCTTGACTACTGCAAATAGTCCTCACTGGTTTACCTTTACACAGGCTATCCCTCTTCAGTCTATAATGAATGCTGCTGCTAGACTAATACACCTCAACTAACCGACCGGTGACTGCTGCCCCTCTCTGCCAAACTCTTCACTGGCTTCCACTAGCCCAACGTATAAAATTCAAAATACTAACTATAACATACAAAGCCATCCACAAATCGCCCCAGCTACATCACCAACCTCGTCTGCAGATATCATCCAAATCGTCCTCTCCACTCCTCCCAAGACATCTTTCTGTCTAACTCCCTTGTTATCTCCTCCCATGCTCTCCTCCAGGACTTTTCCAGAACCTTTCCCATCCTCTGGAACATCCTACCCCAGTATGTCCAGTCAGATCCTACCCTGTCTGCCTTTAGGTGATCCTTGAAAACACATTTATTCAGGGAAGCCTACCCCACCTCCACCTAAAAACTGTACTTGAGTCACCTCCAACTAGCGTTGCCACCTCATCCCTTTAAAACCGAACACATACTAATTACAAAGGTTCTGTGGATGATTAAGATGGTAATTAAGCTCACTTTTAAAGTTTGAAGGGTTTAAAGGGAGGTGGCAACCCTACCTCCAACAGATCATCAGCTATTACCTTTTGTACCACCTTCCCCTCCATATTAGATTGTAAGCTCCATGAGCAGGGCCCTCCTATTCCTTCTGTATTGAACTATATTGTAATTGTACTGTCCCCCTTTATATTGTAAAGCTCTGTGCAAACTGTTGGCCCTATATAAATCCTGTATAAGAAAAACACGTGCAATGTGATGGGTGTAGTAGTGAAGTGACTGTGGTGTCTGCAAAGCAGGAGACAGAGCATGTGCAGTATATGTAATAAACAAAGAGTGCATCCTATGTTCCTACAGTATATACTTACAAACTATAGTTAGCAAGGTTTTTAAAACATTAGCATGGTTTGTTGAGATTTTTTACTTATAAACATGAGCAAAAAAATTAAATAACTGAACAGAAATAAACATGGTCAGGTCCATAAATATTGGGACATCGACACAATTCTAATCTTTTTGGCTCTATACACCACCACAATGGATTTGAAATGAAACGAACAAGATGTGCTTTAACTGCAGACTTTCAGCTTTAATTTTAGGGTTTTAACATCCAAATCAGGTGAATGGTGTAGGAATTACAACAGTTTGTATATGTGCCTCCCACTTTTTAAGGGACCAAAAGTAATGGGACCATTGGCTGCTCAGCTGTTCCATGGCCAGGTGTGTGTTATTTCCTCATTATCCCATTTACAAGGAGCAGATAAAAGGTCCAGAGTTCATTTCAAGTGTGCTATTTGCATTTGGAATCTGTTGCTGTCAACTCTCAATATGAGATCCAAAGAGCTGTTACTATCAGTGAAGCAAGCCATCATTAAGCTAAAAAAAAACAAAACAAACCCATCAGAGAGATAGCAAAACATTAGGTGTGGCCAAATCAACTGTTTGGAAAATTCTTAAAAAGAAGACGCACCGGTGAGCTCAGCAACACCAAAAGACCCAGAAGACCATGGAAAGCAACTGTGGTGGATGACCGAAGAATTCTTTCCCTGGTGAAGAAAACACCCTTCACAACAGTTGGCCAGATCAAGAACACTCTCCAGGAGGTAGGTGTATGTGTGTCAAAGTCAACAATCAAGAGAAGACTTCACCAGAGTGAATACAGAGGGTTCACCACAAGATGTAAACCATTGGTGAGCCTCAAAAACAGGAAGACCAGATTAGAGTTTGCCAAACAACATCTAAAAAAGCCTTCACAGTTCTGGAACAGCATCCTATGGACAAATGAGACCAAGATCAACTTGTACCAGAGTGATGGGAAGAGAAGAGTATGGAGAAGGAAAGGAACTGCTTATGATCCAAAGCATACCACCTCATCAGTGAAGCATGGTGGTGGTAGTGTCATGGCGTGGGCATGTATGGCTGCCAATGGAACTGGTTCTCTTGTATTTATTGATGATGTGACTGCTGACAAAAGCAGCAGGATGAATTCTGAAGTGTTTTGGGCAATATTATCTGCTTATATTCAGCCAAATGCTTCAGAACTCATTGAACGGCGCTTCACAGTGCAGATGGACAATGACCCGAAGCATACTGCGAAAGCAACTAAAGAGTTTTTTTTAAGGAAAAGAAGTGGAATGTTATGCAATGGCCAAGTCAATCACCTGACCTGAATCCGATTGAGCATGCATTTCACTTGCTGAAGACAAAACTGAAGGGAAAATGCCCCAAGAACAAGCAGGAACTGAAGACAGTAGCAGTAGAGGCCTGGCAGAGCATCACCAGGGATGAAATCCAGCATCTGGTGATGTCTATGTGTTCCAGACTTCAGGCTGTAATTGACTGCAAAGGATTTGCAACCAAGTATTAAAAAGTGAAAGTATGATTTATGATTGTTAATCTGTCCCTTTACTTTTGGTCCCTTAAAAAGTGGGAGGTACATATACAAACTGTTGTAATTTCTACACCGTTCACCTGATTTGGATGTAAATACCCTCAAATTAAAGCTGAAAGTCTGCAGTTAAAGCACATCTTGTTCGTTTCATTTCAAATCCATTGTGGTGGTGTATAGAGCCAAAAAGATTAGAATTGTGTTGATGTCCCAATATTTATGTACCTGACTGTATATAATGTGTAGTAACCCTAACCCTGGGGCTGTGTAATATCTGCCTGTGTTTACTCAGGGAACGACGATGGGCACATTTGATTAGTTATTAGTATAGGTGGTTGGTGCACTGATGGAAGGGGAGATGCATAAAATGGGGAAAAGTATCCTGCAGTTTGTTATTACTTGAATGATGTCATACATAGAGGTCCTTGATTATGTATTTGTGTCTGTGGGTCTGGGTAACGGGGTCATACGTTGAGCCAAATGTCGAAGAAGTATATGTTGTGTATTGTAATGTGGCCTTTTGGGCCGTTAGACTTCGTGCCTTGTATGTTCTTCTGTATAGTTATCATAAAACTTAATAAAGAAAATTAAAAAAAAAAAAGCATAGGCCTGGGTTCCAAAAAAATAGGGTTTTCGCAATCACATTCTATCAAGGTTGCCAGCTGTCACTAAATTTACGGAAACTTGTAAAAAATCAGTGATTTTTACAACTGTCTGTAAATATCAGGGGCTGATAATTTGTCGTGCTGTGTCGACTTTTTAAGTGTGAGGCCTTTAAAAAAAACGCCCAAAAACGTCAGTAGCTTATTAGGGATGTTTTCAGCTTTCACCAGTGTTATTTTACCGCCGTTTTTTTGCGTTTTTTTAAAGAGCCAGCGTTTATTTTTGTTTTCTTTTTTCCAATTGGTCTAAAACGTCCAAAAACGTTGGGGGTTGACGTTTTTTGAGCGTTTTGGGGCATTTTTGGACGTTTTTAAGCGTTTGAACATTTTTACAGCTGAAAAATGTTCAAAAAAACCCTCAGCTCTTGGGTTTCTTTTACAGCTCAAAAACGTCACAGCTAAAAACAGCTGATAACAGCCTATTTGTGCATGAGCACATAGGATAACATGATGGAGAGTTTATTGACTGTAGAAAAAAACGTCTTCAGCCAAAAACAGCTGCTGTAAAACAGTCAAAAAACATCTTGTGTGCATGAGGCCTAAACCAGGCCAATTACTTGTTATGAGCATTGTCAGTGTTTCCAGATTTTGTTTACACCATTTAAAATTTGATCATCTTAGTTTTTAATAGGAGTTCTGTCACTTTTCAGGTTGTCAGTAAAAAATGTGCTCTGTCAATAAATTTTCCATGTTTTGTCAGAAAAAAAATGCTGCGGGAGGTTGGCAACACTGCGTTCTACCCCTAAATCCAAGAAATATCCAGTATCTATGGCTAGCTAAAAACCTTTCACAGGCAGATATTTGTTAAACAATAGTAACTGTAATGAAATTATTCTTTGTTTATGAAGTGTTGACAACTTTAGTGGTGGACTACTGGAGACCCATATTGCTAGCGATGGTTATACTGTAATCTTGAGCTTGATCATCAATTCATCATTATTGATAAACCGTTAATAGAGATATGTAGTCATACATTGAAGAGTGAATTTACATTTCAGGTAAAATGTAGCTCATTTGTGCCTCTGATCATTCACTGCCTAATTATCAGATTCCTGATTTCATGGCCGCCATTAGAAGAAGGGGAAAGCCCTTCTGCTGAAGGTAAAGTGGCATGGTACAGTTGTTGTAATAGCAACAAGAGCATCTTGTCTACAGGGCATCTCTTCCGGCATTCCTTTGGTATCTCTAAATATAACAATCTGTTTCAGACATATTTTTTCATGACTAACATGATATATCACACCTAGTAGTCAGGCATTCACAATCGTTTAATGCAAACCCGTCACCTAGATTTATTAACAGCGTAGAAACAGGCATTAAAATGTGCCATCAGGTATGTTAGTGTGCTCTTGGGGTTCCCGCTGATCCTATTTACACTGTAAGTGAATCTTCATCTTCAGTGCTGACCTAGAGGTCTACTATGTTTCCCCCCTCTTGCGCCACCCCATTACCCAATGGCAGTGCTGTAATTGGCCTCTTAGATGGCTTAATTGAACAGTAGGTTTACTTTCCAAACGATGCCATAAAAACTGTGGATGGAAGGGGCAGAGGTGAAGTAAACTAAGAGAAAGTAATGGATGTTCTACATATTTCACAGTGCTAACTGCCTGCAAAGTATTCACTAGCCAACATCTGTACCCATTAACAAGCATGTTGTTTGTTAGCGTGGAAACAAGAGCTCTTAGTAGTAGATTGCACATTATTGAAACATAGAAACACTAATAAAAGTATCCTACCATCCCACACTAATGTTATGGTTTGCCAAAATGACTAAAATCTTGAAAGTGGAAGACCTTACAAGCTTCCCTTCACAACAGAGAGAAAAAACATACTTGGTACCCATGGATAGAGTAAATATACTCATTCACCTATAAGGCCTGGTTCACAGAAGTGCAATAAGTTTTGAATGCAATTTGAGGTGTGAATATGCAGTGAAGGTGGCGTGCGGGTGGTTTGCAATGTTTGATCTACTACTATTCTACTCATATTAGTACCACTACTACTACTACTACTACTACTGCTACTACTAGAAAGGGGTAATAGTTGGGGAAAAAACACAACAAAATTGCATCTAAAGTGCAAATACATGTGTCCTTCATGCATTTCAATTGAAGTCCATGGGCCACAAAATCGCACTGCATCACACCAAAGTAAACAATACTTGATTTTTCCTAGAGCTAAATAGTTGATTGATGTTTACATGAGCATTTACATGTTTACTCTTTATTCAGGTCTTGGGATAACACTGTTCATTAAAGATGGATATTAGAAGTATGCACAATACAACCACATTCCACTCAGGTTCTAACAATGTGTAAATAATGATGGGACACCATGCTTCCCTTAATTGTTATTGCTTATAACTCTTTGCTTAGGATGTTGAGATATGTCCTAAATAAAGTAATTTAATAATGAAGGACTAATAAATTGGAGAAGACCTCCACAAATATCAAGGTTGAAATGTCAATAATGATTTATTTGCAGAATAAGACAACACTTGACAATGCGCGATGATTGGATTTCCTTGTACCTGAGGATAGGCAAGTGGAGATGGATGCTGAAAAATTTAAGACGGTCATACATTAATCTAAATTTGGCCGGTTCAGCAAGGAGTGGTCATATTTCAATCCATTTATGCCCACTGTGGTTAAAAAGAAGTGGATCTACTGATCGACTTCTGTTCAACTGCCCTATAGGAAAAAAGCTGCTCGATAAGAGCTGCAGGCTTTAGAATGCAGTGCTGATCTGTGTATTCTGATGGGAGAGAAGTCTCTCCACTGTCAGAATACAGTGACAGCAGAATGGTAAGGATTCCCACATCCACCTTCGACTGTGTGGATGAGGGAACCAGGTCAGTTTTTTTTTATTCGTTGAACCAGCCCTTGTACGGTTGGCTTTAAAGAGACATTTAGAGAGATTTCCTCTCATTTCCTGTTTTGTCTACAGGGCAGGAATTTTAATCTCCTTAACCTCCCTGGCGGTATGATTATTTCAGATTTTTGGTGCTGAAAGCGGTACATTATTTTGCATGGAAATTTGGCGTTTTATATTTTAGGCCTGTAATTCTTGGGAATAACTCACTTAAATCTGTCCAAACAAGAGTCTAGTAGACATCCGGGGTATGATAAAGTTTGAAACATGAAATCATAAATTATAATATAATAAACTAAAAATAATTATCAAAAATAATAACGTAATAGTAATAAAATGTATTCAATAATGTAATCAAACCAAAGACACTGAAATTTGCTCAGTTGCAGAATTGTCGCTGTCGTCACTTTCAGTGTCTGATGATAAATTTCCCCAAAAATAAGTATCACTCAATTCTGCAAATGATTCTTATTTACTATCGCTGTTTTCTAGCTGATCAAAAACCACGTTTGACGTAAAGGGACACTTTTTGGTTGCCATGGGCATTCTCAAGTTTCCAGGCAGAAAGAATGACATATATAATATAAAAGTGCATGCAGGGCACTGGGCAAACCACTAGGGACAAAGGGGATGTAAAATGATTTTATACAGTAATGTAATCTATAAGATTACAGTGTACTGTATGTATGCTGTGTGTTTCACTTTTTGAATTTCCCGCCGGTCTCCGTCCCCATGCGACGCAACGCTCGCAGGGAACGGAGCCCGGCACACAGAGGCATCGGGCGGAGGACACAGCCCACAGACACGGCGGGGGACATCGCTGGATCCAGGGGACAAGGTAAGTAAC
>BLSH010059967.1:411187-427587 GCA_018402905.1 Glandirana rugosa
CTTACTGCGTCGTAACGCCGTAGCTAAGGCAGACCCAGACAGGGTTTCTGGAATTTCTACTCAACCGGGCACACCCACAAGGTTCAAGAGACCTGCTAGACAAACGAGAGAGATAGGTCTAACTGGCAGCGGACGCACTTGCGTCTGCTCTCCGGAGACGTGCCAGTGGAGTTGGTCGTGCCTGGGTTGGGGTTCAGGGCCGGGCAGGGGCGACGGAGACGTCCTCGCGAATGCGGCCGCAGTCCCGGTGGAGACGGAGATGACACCACTCCGTCCAGTGATACACATGTTGACGGGCCGATTTGTTGTCTTCCGGGAGGAGCCCAGTAGGTATCCTGGGAGTGAGGTCGGGCCTTCTGTTGTTTAGCCGGGCAGTTGTACACATAGTGACCTGCCTCACCACAGTAGAGGCAGAGGTGGCCCTGACGCCGGCGTAAGCGCTCCTGCAGAGGCAGCGGGGACGGGCCGGGACTTGGGGTTGGGTCCGTGCTGGTTGAGGTGACCGTGCAGAGGCCTCTCGTCTGCGTTCACGCAGGCGACGGTCAATCTGGATAGAGAGAGCAAACAGATCGTCCAGAGAACTTGGAACACCCACACGGGCCAACTCATCTTTAAGGTCTTTGGGACAGACCCAGACGGAATCGATGCCGCAATGCTGCGTCATTCCAGCGAGTGTCTGCACTCCACCGCCGGAAGTCCGCAACATAGTCTTCGGCGACTCTATCGCCCTGCTGGAGTGCATGGAGCATGGATTCAGCGGTGGCAGCCCGTTGAGGGTCATCAAATAGTTGAGACATCGCCTGGAACATGGAGGACAGGGTACCCAGCCGGGTGTCCTGGGTCTCCCACAGGTGATGAGCCCAGGCTTGGGGTGCGCCCTGCAGCAGGGATATGACAAACCCCACCTTGATTTGCTCTGCCTGGAAAGTCCGTGGCTGCAGGGTAAAGTAGAGCTGACAGGAGATACAAAAAGCCCTGAACTTGGACCGGTCTCCTGTGAACCTTTCAGGGGTAGGTACCTGGGGCTCTGGAGCGGGCATCGTAGTGGGCGAATCGAGGCTGGTGGTTGTTGCAGGGCCAGCAGTGGTGTTTACAACTTGCTCCTCGAGGAGGGCATGCTTCTCCTGAAGCGCCCTGATGGCCTGCGTAAGGTCCACGAGGTGTTGGTTGACCTTATGTAGACTAGAGGCCCCCCCTGCAGACTCAGTCATGGCTGCCTGATACTGTTAAGTACCTGGTAGTGAGCCTGACGGTCGGGGGTGGCCTCTCCTACGACTCCGGTTCGTGGGACCGCTGGAGTTGGGAACAGCGGCCACAGGAGCACGGTGGGGTAAGAGTGCCTGTAGAAGTCCAGGAGTATCCGTCAGCAGCGGACAGGAGATGTGCTGGAAGGGTGCTGATGTTTAGAGCAGGATACTTGTTGGGACCGGATGGTCGCAGGCACAGTAGCAGAGTCAGGGACGAGCAGGGTCGGCAACGGGCAGGCAGCAGAGGTACAGAAGGATGAGGCGGTCGGATGGTCGTAGGCAAGCCAGGGGTCGGTACAGGCAGAGTTCAGGCAAGGTCAGGCAGGCCGGGTCACAGGAATCAGATAACGGGTAGCAGAACACTCAGGAAAACAGGGCACACACTGTAGATCATGCAACATCTGCTTACAGGAAGCAGGAAGTTTAAATAGAGCTGTTCCTCTAAGAATTAGAGGAAACCACAACCAAATGCTATTAACCCTCCGCACCATCTTCTAACAAAAGCAATGTATTTTAATAGGAGCAGTTCTTACCAATGTACAGTGGAACCTTGGAGTACGAGCATAATCCATTCCAGGAGAATGCTTGTAATCCAAAGCACTCGTATATGAAAGCAAGTTTCCCCGCTGGAAACAATGTAAACTCAGTTAATTTGTTCCACAGTCACTGCTTGTCTATGCAGTACTGTATGTGGCCACAGGTCCGGTGGCGCCTGGTGTATGCAATACTGCATGTGGCCAGAGGTGTGGTGGTGCTGGTGAGCCTCAGACGTTGGAATCGTTATTCGAGACAGCACTCGCTTGTATTGCGAAACGCTCATTAACCGCATTACTCCCAATCCGAGATTTTACTGTATTGTGCTGAGTGCGCTGCCCTGTGCTGACACAGAAGTAGAACATCTTACCATGTGTAAACGCATTTAAACGCACCACAACAAACACACATTAACACAGGAGTCACAATAGTCAGTTGAGCTTTCCTTTACAAATAAAGCTTAGTGATTTTTTTAAAAAAAAAAGGATTGCAGCACATTGCAAACGCGAACGCACATGCGTTTAAGTGAGCTCAATGCACAAATTGTGGTGTGCATGGTCCCTCAAACTGATCATACTTTTTAAACAACATACCCTAAAAATACACTTACAAACTGTGACCTCTGCTGTATTTCATTTTCATTTAAAGCGAATCTTCAGTCATTTTTTCAACTTTCCATCTATTAAATTTTCTGCCCTTGTTCTTTTAACTTTGGATAGTAAAACGTTTTTTTTTCTGACAGTAAATACCTTATTCAGCCCACTTCCTGTTTCTTGTCTGGTAAAAAGCTTAGGCGTTTGACATCATGCACAGCTCTCTCTCTAACTCTTGTGAGAGTTTGCCAGGAAGGGAGGGGGGATGAGTCTTAAGATGGCCAATGAGAGCTGCAGGGCTGCAGAGGTGAAGGTGTGCCTCTGTGTGTCTGTGTAAATCCAGGAAGTGAACAGGCAGCAGCTTCAGCTGCCCACAGTTAAAATGGATGCAGTCAGACTCATAGCTTCCAACTGTCCCTGATTTTGAGGGACTGTCTTTGATTTGGAGCAATGTCCCTCTGTCCCTCTTTCCTCCTCATTTGTCCCTCATTTTGGTCTGATCTTTATAGTTGTATATAAAATGCACTTTTTGTCTATCAAGAAGTGTTTGCCAGTGCTAAGCCCTTCATCTGATTTCTAAATTGTTGTATTTGTAAATTCCAAATGCAAACGTAAAGAAATAGTAGTAGTAAAAAAAAGCACTTGTGGGTTTACCTAACTTGTTTTTTTGTACAATTGTCCTTTAAGGGGACATGGCAGGGGGTGTGTCCTATACCTGCATACTTTTGCTGATAGGTGTCCCTCATTCCCATCTCAAAAAGTTAGGAGGTATGCAGACTTAGTGGAGGGAGATTTCTGCAGCATGTTTGGCAAGTACAGAATCGCAGTATATATATAATAATATGCAAAGTGGTTGGAGGGAAGCTTCAGAATGGCAAAGATGTTTTTATTGCAAATTATGGGAGCAGACTGCAATTCCTCTTTAACCACCTCCCACCCGGCCACTGTATATATAGGGCCGGGTGGGAGCTTCCCCGTTCTGACAGGACAGTGCGGCCACACGGCGCGCTGCTGCTGGATCCTGTGATCATTATGATCACAGGATCCAGCTGAGCAGAGATCGGGATGCGGGCGCAGTGACTGGCCCTCCCGATCATGTGATGGCTGTGTCCAATCACAGCCGTCACATTGTAAACAGAGACAAACGTCTCTGTGACAGTTCTCCCCCCGCCAAGCTCAGTGAGAGCTCAGTGTGGGGGGGGGGGGGGAATCTGCAGCTATGTGACAGCTCTCTGCACGATGAGGATTTCATGCAGAAAGCTCTCACAGATCGCCCCCCACACAGTGCACCAAGCACACTGATACCCCTGTCCCCATACACATAAGTGTCCCCATAAAACAGTCTCCAAAACATCTGTATGTCCCCCATCACATCTGTCACCATACACAAAACATCTGTCACAGTCCCCAAAACATCTGTATGTCCCCAAAACATCTGTCACAGTCCCCAAAACATCTGTATGTCCCCAAAACATCTGTCACAGTCCCCAAACATCTGTCTGTCCCCGTCACAGTCCCCAAAACAGCTGTATGTCCCCGTCACATCTGTCACAGTCCCCAAAACAGCTGTATGTCCCCGTCACATCTGTCACAGTCCCCAAAACAGCTGTATGTCCCCGTCACATCTGTCACAGTCCCCAACACATCAGTCTGTCTGCCAACACCAAATAAACTCAGATTTGGGTTATTTTTACCAAAGAAATATAGCAGTATAATTTTTGGTCAAAATGTATGAAGATAAATTTATTTGCAAATTTTATAACAGAAACGAAGAAAAATGCATTGTTTTTGAAAATTTTCAGTCTTTTTTTAATTTATAGAGCAAAAAATAGAAAACCCAGAGGTGATTAAATACCACCAAAAGAAAGCTCTAATTGTGTGAAAAAAATGATAAAAATGTTATATGGGTACAGTGTCGCATGACCGCGCAATTGTCATTCAAACTGCAACAGCGCTGAAACCTGAAAATTGGTCCGGGAAGGAAGGGGGTTTAAGTGCCCAGTATTGAAGTGGTTAACATACGTTTATTCAATGGTAACCGAAAATTACAGAAGAGCCCTGTGCAATACAAATGTTGTGTCCTGGCCAATACCCACCATCCCCTTATGTCCAAGATGTGCCATGCCTGGGATCACATCCTGTGATGTTACTTTCATCAGTGAACCCAGTGTAATGCCAAATTCTTGCATCTTCATTGAGGTCTGCTCTCTCAGTCAGGCTACATTCACAAACTTTGTGTTTCCTGCTGCGTTCACGGTACTGAGCAAAAACCGCATCCAAACATGCATAGGTCTTGCTGTGCCGTTATTTCCTCATGGAACAGGAGGAGTCACGCATGACATCACCTACGGCCATCTGCGATTGGATGCATGTATCGGCTGCTCCGATTGGATGTGTATATTGTTTTACGGATTGGATGTACCCATGCTCTTATGCTTGCACTTAGCCATAAGTGCTGAACCATGTAAGTGTGTCTTTTTATATTGATTTTTAATAAATTTGAAACGGTGAGCACTAGATCCTCTACTCCTTTTTTACATACACATGGTCTGGAGCCCCTTGCTTTATATGGAAGCCAGCTCTCCCTGAAGGACCGGAGAGTGACCTGGCAGCATAAGCAACAATCAGCAGTGGACAATGAATCAGGATAAGTCAATAGTCCATGAAGGGGGTAGATGGTGTTGTTATACTGCTGTATGCCACCGGAGGAGTATGCACAGAGAGAGGGCACGGCTTTTCTTAGAGAGTGAAGTCTGCTCAAAGGTAATGGCACATGAAGAAAAAAGAGAAAAGTGCCTCTGAGTGCAATATTTAATGTGCAGTAACAAACAAACCGCTTACATGGAAGTAAGGGAGGATGAATTCATCTGGGAAGGTAAAGTCCTCGGGGACAGTCGCTGGCATCTCCATAAGCCGGCATGCACGCCGCAATACTGCTGCTGGCTGGCAGGTGCAGTGTGGATGTCTGGGTATGTGGTGGAAACCACCATATGCTGTTGTGCAGTGAACACACAAAGACGCAGGGAAAAAAGGCAATGGGATTGATTTACTGAAAACTGGAGAGTGCAAAATCTGGTACAACTCTGCATAGTAACCAATCAGCTTCCAGTTTTTTTTTTTTTGGTCAAAACTTAGGGCTCGTGCACACTGGACGTTTTTACAGCTGCTGCTAGGGGCATTTGATGTTTTTTTTTTTAACTGCCTCTAAAAGCACATCCATGTTAGCCTATGTGTCCATGCACATATAAACTGTCAGAGGCATTTGGAAGCATAAGCAGTTAGCAGCCTGTCCTTCCAAAAAGAGTAAAAATGAGCTGTAAAAATGGAAAACGCCCAAAAAACTCCCCTAAACGCTGCTAAATGCTACAACAAGCTGTTAGCCGTGTTTGCCATTTTTATGCATTTTTACACTAGAAGGGAGTGTTTTTACTGAAAAAAAGCCAAAAACCACTAACGCCTAAAAACACCCATAAACGTTATTCAAAAATGTGTTTTTTAAACATCCTGTGTGCATGAGGCCTTAACCTCTTCCTTACTGGGCACTTAAACCCCCCTCCTGCCCAGACCAATTTTCGGCTTTCAGCGATGTCGCATTTTGAATGACAATTGCGCGGTCGTGCGACGTTGTACCCAAACAAAATTGATGTCCTTTTTTCCCCACAAATAGAGCTTTCTTTTGGTGGTATTTGATCACCAAAGGTGATTGATGCATAGAGGATTTGAAATATATAAAGATGTATTTGTGGGTGGAACTCCGCTTTTGCATTTGACATAATCGAGCCTTATCACAGGCTTCTTCCAATATTTTGCAATAAGGAATAATATAATTTCATGTGCACATTAATGAATGCAGGCATAATAGTAAACCTAATAACCAATCTATTTTTCCAACATCAATTATAATAAGGTTCATTTATTAAAAAAAAAAAAAATGGGCTCAAGAAATAAAAGACAGCTTCCTAAAAGATGGAGATGGAGACTTATTTTGTTTAACATCGTTAGAA
Organism: Glandirana rugosa; assembly: GCA_018402905.1. Lineage (NCBI taxonomy): Eukaryota > Metazoa > Chordata > Amphibia > Anura > Ranidae > Glandirana > Glandirana rugosa. The sequence continues at coordinate 417,566 of BLSH010059967.1, forward strand.
AAACAAAACACGGAATTTTGGTGGTTGCCGTGGACAATGCTTACACTATATTTTACTCCAGTTTCTACAATGTCTCCAACTTCAGAAAGAATGAAAAAAATTCCTGAGAAATAAACTTCTACTGCTAGAACATTGCACACTGTTGTTTGACTCCATTGAGGGCCCTTCTCTATCTCAGACAAATACGTGGAACCCGCTGGGGGTTATGTAAAACAAAAACGAATTAGAAAAATAAACTTGGAGCTGCATGAGGCACTGTGGTCTCACAGTGCCTAGAAACACAGAGAGGAATGGCAGGATCATCTTCCAAACAGAAGCACATTCAGATGCTGGCGGAACAGTACAGCCCGAGGTGACACAAAGGGGTGGGAGTAGGCGGCCACTACATAAATATAGCTGAGCATTACCCTGATATATTGGAGAGCTTCTTATACACAGATAAATGTCTTACTGGTTTGACACTACAATGGCTGGCATGAATATCAATGTTTTAACCACTTTGTCAATTTATGCCAGCGGCTTACCCAGTTATTTAAAAATAATATCTTTTTCAGACTGGTATAGATTCTTATCTAAACCCCAAAATAAAAATGGTATTTTTTGCAGCTTAACCCATCAGGTGTGGTGGATGTATTAATTTTCTTAGGCTTTTTTCCATTATTTTCACCTGGTGATCCAGCCAGTAACACACTTCTTGTATTAGGGCATTTCTATGCCAATGCCTAGTGGACACGATCAGAAAGTTGGCTGAAAATCACTGCTTTCAAAGCGATCATAGGATAATCTGAACGTTAGAACACAGCTTTTGAGAGCCGATCACAACAGTTCATGCGAAATAATCGGAAAGGACAAACACGAAAATGTTTCTTGTATGATAAAAGAACGAATGCCTTTCTTTATGTGAAATCCCAGGTGTTCTTGCCAGTCCCCTTGCTTTCCTATTAAAAACTGACCACACAAAGCAGGAGAGCACACCGTGGTCAGTTCTCTAGCCATGCTGGGAACTCGGTGTACTCTTCTCCAATGATCAGACTTGTCCTGACACCCCCCCTGCTGCACAACCATTCACTGGGAAGCTCAGTGTGCTGCTGCTGCTTCTCCTCCAGCTCTTATGCAGCTGAGAACAGAAGGAATGTGATCACTTATAAAAAAAAAAGGTATTTATATGTTTGTTCTTTTTATATCTATACACAGATGTTTTACATAGTTAGTCAGGTTGAAAAAAGACACAAGTCTATCTAGTTCAAACAATTAAAAAAAAAAAAAAGCCTCTCATTTCTATTTTCAAATCAAATCTAAAAACTTTCTCTTTAGACAAGCTTTCACTTAATTGTCCCTTTATCCCTTATGTTATGTTATCTTGTGTATTGCTTGTGTTTTCCTTGTAAAGCTCTTTGAGAAGCCACCTTTAAAGGTGCTATATAAAATTAAGTTTAGTATTATTATTATTTTAAACTGAATGGGTTTTTTTACAAGGTGACTGTTTACGATCACTTTAAGGCTACTTTCAAACTGCAGCCTTGGATCGATTTGGCTGTTTCTTCTCCTTGAAATCAACTCTGATTTCAGGGGAAAAAGCAGCCAGATCTGTTTATGAGTGCCAGGGTGAAGTTGTTTTAGAGAGACATTTTGTTAGAAAGACTACCATGTTGATGATGAGACTGCCACAATGTTAGTGTAGCCTTGCCCCCTAGGGCATTTTCTTTTCCTCCAGCACAACACTTGCTTCCAGTTAACTCCTCTTCCTCCAGCAAAACACTTGCTTCCAGTTAACTCCTCTTCCTCCAGCAAAACACTTGCTTCCAGTTAACTCCTCTTTCTCTAGCACAACACTTGCTTCCAGTTAACTCCTCTTCCTCCAGCACAACACTTGCTTCCAGTTAACTCCTCTTTATCTAGCACAACACTTGCTTCCAGTTAACTCCTCTTTCTCTAGCACAACACTTGCTTCCTAGCTAGCACATGGTGAGGCTTGCTCTCTATTTAACCTGGCCTCAGTGAACCGCCCATTACAGGCAGGGACCGCGGGCCCATTTAGTGTAGAAAAAATTGGGAAGTGTGCTATCTAGCCTTGGAGAACTACTGCTCCCAGTTCACCCTCTTCAGGTCCTGCCAGCCCTCCTGGCTGCAGCACCCCAACTCCACTGTCCAGTGACACCACAGTCCCAACTGGCTCTTGTGCCCTTCTTAGACTGTCTCTCACCCCCAATCTGCTCTGGTGTGCCTCTTCCAGCTTCCCAGGGGTGTGCGTCACTCAACGACACCTGGTGAGAACACGTCGTTCCTTTCCTGGAGACCTTCCTGGCAGTACTCTCTCCTGCTGTCCTTCTCTTGCTCTCTGCCTTGTGCCACTCTTCCAGGATCTCCCCTTTCCTCCTGGATGCTGCAACCGAGCCTCAGGCCGAGTTTAACCCCCCCAGGCTGGGGGCTCCCTCAAGACCCTCAACAGCCTCAGTAATCATCTCCATCTCTTCCTACCAAACTCTCCTCCCCAGCTGGGCTGACCCAAGGTATTTGAGGTGGCCTGACCCCTGCCAATCCAGATTGGGGATTGGTCAGGGCTCCTCAAACACCCCAGGCAGCTCCACCTCTCTTCCTCACCCTTTCTTTCCAGAACCCTCCAGAAGCAAGGGGTGTCATGGCTTGTGAGTCACCAACTACTCCCTGGGCCACTCCCCTGCCCAGAATCAAAACAGTCAGGCCTTACTAAATTTACCTCACCTAAACACAAAAAAACTATTCACAGTACCTACCTAAAGGTAGAGGGCACTACTCTAGGTTACCAGGTAATGTGCTGTTCTGGTTGCTTCGTGGAATCATGGCCACTGCCCTGAGTGGTAAAATCACTCTGAGCTTACAGTACAGCTTCACAATGTGTCTGCCAGCCGCTGAGTAACTTAACTTATGGCCTTCCTGTTGGCTATAAAATTGTATCATTTAATGGCCTGTGAAAAGCTTCCCTGCTTAGATACGCACTTCTGAGTTCTGAATGACATTACTGCAATTGGCAGTGTTAATGTCATTCTGTTAAGTTACCTTCTACATGATTTGTACAGTAATGACAGTTACATCATAAATCAACCAATTGTGCAATATCCGTTACTGAGCAGTAGAAGAGACCCATGGGCCTGGGTTTTAGCCTAGTAACCTCACTATGGTGCCTCCAGGGAGATACACGGATTCCTTACAGTTGCCAACATTCTGCTGTATATTGTACATGATGGGCTCAATTCACAAAGCTGTTTTTACCTTTTTGATGTGTTATTTCATTGATAACACAGCTTATAACTCACAGATCTCAATTCACAAACATGTTTAACAACAGCTCTGTAAATAGTAATATAAGTAGTAGTATTTTACCACTGCTTCTGCTATTATATTACTTTTTTATTGGACCTTGTAAAAAGTTAATTGAATAAGGTTATTATTTGAAGATTGCCATTATACACTAAATTGTCAAAAGTATTGGGACACCTGCCTTGCACACAAACTTTAGTGGCATCCCAGTCTTAGTCCGTAGGTTACGATATTGAGTTGGCCCGACCTTTGCAGCTATAGCAGCTTCAACTCTTCTGGGAAGGCTGTTCACAAGGTTTAGGAGTGTCTATAGGAATGTTTGACCATTCTTCCTGAAGAGCATTTGTGAGGTCAGGCACTGATGGTGAATGAGAGGGCCTGGCTTGCAGTCTCCTCTCTAATTCATCCCAAAGGTGTTCCATCGGGTTGAGGTCAGGACTCTGTGCAAGCCAGTCAAGTTCCTCCACCCCAAACCTGCTCATCCATGTCTTGTGCTCTGGTCGAAATCATTTGGTGGAGGGGTGATTATGGTGTGGGGTCATTTTTCAGGGGTTGGGCTTGGATCCTTAGTTCCAGTGAAGGGAACTCTTAAGGTGTCAGCATACCAAGGAATGTTGGACAGTTCCATGCTCCCAACTTTGTGGGAACAGTTTGGAGATGGCCCTTTCCTGCTCCAACATGACTGAGCACCAGGGCATAAAGCAAGGTCCATAAAGACATGGATAAGCGAGTTTGAACTCTACGGACTAAGACAGAGATGCCATTAAAGTTCATACTTTTGACAATATAGTGTAAATTATCCCTCCTTGAAATAACTGTCAATTTCAATAGTTGTCAACGGAGGAGAGCGGGAAAAAATTTGCTGAAGGTAGGGATAAATGAATGCTTTACAAGATTAAAAATGATTTATGAGAAATTAGAATAGTGTGTTGAGTCTAAGGTATTGAATATTTGCATGTTCTATCTGTCGGAAATGATACTAAGGATTCCTGTTTTATAACAGAGATGTGAAATAATCATCTCTCCCCAAAAATATGTAATGCTAAACTATATTTTAGCCCCTGCGGAAATGACGTTCATCGAACTAATACCATGCATGATGGTCCCCCCTCTGAAGGAAAGGTCCCAAAGTAGCAGTGATCAATGGCATCCAATCTGGGACAACTGTCTGATGGCTTTTTGGGGTTATTCATTACCAGTGCATTGATACGCTGCATATCCAGATGTGCCCCCATATTAATTTGACCCTGCTATGACTGCTGACCTTGGGTTAGGCCAGTGGTTTGCACACTGTGGGTGCTACCACTCATCAAAGGACTTCTGGACGGGTGGCCATTTTGGTTTTGCAGACTTCACTGACGCTGAAGACACATCACAGTCACACTGTCAGGGGTGGCCCACATCCACTATCACACCATGTTTCTGACTGTCAGTAACACATTTGTGTATATAATATATACTCTGGTGGAATAGCATAATTCTCAATGTTGGACCTTTATAAAGAGGGACAGTCTGGAGAAGGGAGAGTATGGTGCACGCAGTGGCAAAATGTGGGTGTGACTTTATAGTGCTGAAAGAATCAAGTGAAAGGCGGTAATACTTGTGCTTTAGGACTATCACAGGAACAAGTATCCAAGCAAAACCAAGACTATAGCCTATGGTCTTAGAGGAAGACAAATTGTGCAGTTCCTATGACTTCTGGGGCAATCCATATAGCAGCTAAGAGAAGAAAACAGAGATGATAGGGTACAAATGACTTGGTGTATTACGATAATCAAACATTTCCAACAAGTCCAAGAATAAAATGCACATACAAAACCCTGAAAGGGTGTGTGCATATCAGAGTCTTCACAGTTCGATGTAAAACATAAACCTCCGTGGCCAGTATCAGGGCTTCTGGACAATGCACTAGACCCATCAATAGCGCTGGTGGGTGGTGACGTCCTCGCGACTCCCAGGCAACCTACTTCTGGGTTACAGGTTCCGAAATGCACATACACTTAGCCTGTCACCAACATTGGGACATAGGTTGAGTCCATGGGACCCAGAGATTTGGTTAAAATCTTGGGACAATCCCACAGATATTGGACAATTGGGAGGTATGGAATAGCATACTTTGTGCTTACAGTTCTCTTACTCGACATCCATACACATTGGACCAAGCTGCTATTAGGCTAACGCCTAGTACACTTGATGAGAAAATCGGACGCAAAATACCGCTTTCAAAGCGATTTACGATAATTTGATCATTAATACACAGCTTTTGACAGCCGATCACAACAGTTCATGAAAAATTATCTGAAGGGACAAGCACAAACATTTTCTCGTGCCATAATGAAAGATTTTTGTCTAATCAGTACAGTATTCATCTGAAAAAAATGGAAGACCAAGACCATGCATGCTTAGAAATGAAAGAATACATTACAATACAATGCAACACATTCCATCACTTCCGAAGTTGTATTCTGCCATACGAGAATTTCCATAACTTTAGTAACCTATTGGTTTTTGATATGAGACTAGCATGCAAACAAAAAACAAAACAGACGATCACTCATTCCATATTCTCATCGTGTGTACGAGGCTTAAGGTGACACTTTACACTATTCTTCTAGGTATCAGTTCTAAATGTATTCTCACTGAGTAGCAGTCACATGAGGTTGGAGAGGGAAGTATAAGACAGTTGGCCATGGTGGCAATAAATATAAACCTGGGACTGAATGTCCCCATCTACTCTTCTCTCTGGGCAGTTGTCCCTTACACCCTACGTCATGGGTGCTCAACCTGTGGCCCTCCAGCTGTTGCAGAACTACAAGTCCCATCACGCCTCTGCCTTTGGGAGTCATGCTTGTAACTGTCAGCAGCTTGCAATGCCTCATGGGACTTGTAATTCTGCAACAGCTGGAGGGCCACGGGTTGAGCACCCATGCCCTATGTATATACCTCTAGTTTCCTGAAATCCGAAAACCTAAAAAGTGTCTCTCTTTCCCATTAGGAAGCAATTTCAAGGCATGCTGATCTATAGTGTCATAACAGTCAAAGAGCCAAAGGCTGACTACTCCAGACTTTCAATATGTAAACCGCAGACTTTCATCAGTACTTTCTGTCATGATAGGGTTCTTTGTTGTTTTACAAGACCAATTTCATATTAGTAAACCTAATAGCTGTGTACAAACAAAGACACCTCTACTAGAGAGATTTTATGGAGCTGACTCAGCCCCTTGTGAGACGACTGTAACCACAGGGTACTGTACTTACGTACTGTGTGATTTCATAAAGCAGCCTGTTTACATGTGGCTATTTTTATATAATGGAAACAATACACTCAGCACTTTATTATGAGTTTACAAACAGTAGAGTAAGGCCAGAAAATATGGGTCAGATGCTCCAGATGTCATTTCCCTGATCAGAAAAAGCTGCACGTAACATTAGAGAGAGCAGGGGCTGTCATATGTTTTGCTTGAAAGGTCTTATTTATGAAAACAACTTCACGTTTGATGTCTGAGAGATGATTATCCAGGAGTCACTGCTTGTCAGAGCTAACAACTGCTACTTTTCACTCTTAACTGCCACTTGTGGCGGTGTGCCTTAGCAGTGGACTTTTCATGCCCCAGCAATTAAAGACAAAACTTGCGCTGAATAAGCAATAAAGGGAATAAAAAGAGAGTTACAAAGCCGTACTTAAATATGGGGTCATTTGCAATATAAATTGGATTTATGAGTCCTGCAGTTGTTTATATATTGCGGATACCTATTTTTGCTGTACTTATTTAGATTAACTTTTTTTAACAATATATAGGAGTATTATAAACTTTTATTGGAATTTTGGTTTGCGATGAAAATACTCTGCAAAGTTCAACAAACATTAAAAATTTCCCCTAGGAATTGTTAGGACATGTGTGGCTATACTCCCACCCTCCGAAAAGCAATCTGTGGTGAATCACTTTTCAGAGGGTGCTTGATGAGCTGTGAGGAGGAGCATAGGTGTATACAGCCTATTGCATTAAGGTGTGCACCTTAAAACTTAAACACATGTGTGTGTGTCTACATATATATGGCCCCGGCACAATGATCTCCCTGCTGGCACAGTGAAAGAGAAATATGTAGATGCTTATTTTATGGCAGAGCCGGTAAGAGGGAGGTCTTTCCCATCTTCCTGCCAGTGATAATGCTAATGCGAATGGGGTGATTAGAGTGTGCCCAGGCACAGCCGACACACCCTGTGTGCACGCCTATGAGGGGGAGATGTGTCTCACTGCCTTCTTTAACTCTTAACCACTTGCCGACCGCCAATCGGCATCTGACGGCGGCAAAGTGGCTCGTTCCCGCAAATCGCCATCATACGACGGCGGGAATGAGTTTAGTGAGCGCGCGCGCGCCGCCGGAGGCACGCCCGCGCGCTCACTGTGTCCAGGGGGGCCAGGGAGCGGGTGCGGCGGCTTAGATTGCCGCCGGCTACCCGCGATGGCCCCCCCGGAGCGAGTGAGCGGAGGTCCGTGTATGTAAACACGGACCTCCGCTCTGTGTGAGGGGGAAGGGCTGTGATCACAGCCTTCCTTTACGTGAAGGCTGTGACCACTTCCCTTCCCCAGATAGGCAGTCCCCCATACAGTAAGAACACGCCCAGGGAACACAGTTAACCCTTAGAGCGCCCCCTGCAGGTTAACCCCTTCACTGCCAATGACATTTACACAGTAATCAGTGCATTTTTATAGCACTGATCGCTGTATAAATGCCAATGGTCCCAAAAAAGTGTCAAAATGCTCCAACATGTCCGCTGAAATATCGCAGTACCGCAAAAAATCGCAGATCGCCGCCATTATCAGTAAAAAATAAAAAAAAATTAAAACCCCAAAAATGAATTCTCATCATCCGTAAACGCGACCACTTTTGCGCAAACCAATCAATAAACGCCGATTGCGATTTTTTTTTTATCGCAAATATGAGGAAGAATATAAATCGGCCAAAAACGGTGAAAAAAAATGTTTTTTTATATATTTTTTTGGATTTGTATTTTAGGAAAAAGTAAGAAATTTGGTTTTTTTTGCAAAATTGTCGCTCTTCTTTTGTTTATAGCGGCGATCAGAAATGACGCAGCGGTGATCAAATACCACCAAAAGAAAGCTCTATTTGTGGGAAAAAAAGGACGTAAATTTCGTTTGGGTACAACGTCGCACGACCGCGCAATTGTCAGTTAAAGCGACGCAGCGCCGAATCGCAAAAAGGGCTCCGGTCCTAAAGCTGGAAATCCTTCCGGGGCTGAAGTGGTTAAAGTGGTTGTAAACCCTCACATATACCCAGTGAAGTGAATAGCCTCAGATGATACACAGAGATGAAACAAAAACTCCTACATACATTTTAATTGTATATCTGCTGTGTTCCGCTTTCTACACTCTTTGGAAAGTGCAGATCATGTTAAAATCTATCTTCCTCTTTCAGCAGCACATAGGGGTGGGTGGGAGTCTGGACTTATACTGTGTGAGAGCTGATTGGAGGAAATTACACCCCCCCCCCTCCATATAGGCAGAGGAACAAAGGAACATGCAGAGCTGCAGTCTGAATAGACAAGCTCTCTGCTTATCTACCTCTGAGCTCCCTCCCAACACAAATTTTCAGCTGCTGTTATCTCATTTGTCAGAGAACTTGTCAGAAGTGACAATGTTGATAACAGAGGAACGAGGCACCGGAGGGAAACAGCACTTAGAGCTTTGGAAAGAGATGAGTAAACACTGCAGATATATGTGCTTAGCTCAAATTTCATGAATGGGGTTTACAACCACGTTAAACTGCTGAACCAGCCAGGGAGGTTGCAGCACAGCTCCATTCATTTGACTGGGTTATGTTCAGCTGTGGAAACACCTACTGAATGCAACATGCTGTTTAACTATTTCTGTGGCAGCAAAGCATTGTGGCCATGGCATGGGTATAGCCCAAAGCAGCTGTGTGTGGGTGGGCGGTCAGTGTCAGTTAGGTGTTCGGACTAGTAAATTCATGGCTCAACCACCTGCAGAGGAATCCTCTTCCTGTGCGATGTGATTGCAGTGTGTTATAACTATGCAGACACCATAACTGCTTTTGCTTTCTAAGCTTTCTTACAAGGTTAAAAAGTTCTGTCATGTGACCATGTATCTCTTCTTTCTGATAGTCTATTTAGCCTGAAGTAAGATAGGCTGTGCTTGAGCAGGGGGTGTGTTCAAGAGGCAGGCTGTGATTGGGAAAGGGTGTGTACCAGAGGCAGGCTGTGATTGGTTGGGGGGCGTGGTGGCTTAACAAACTACCCAATACAGCAATGTTGTGTGCCTGCACAGTGTCCTGTACCTCTGAATAGCCAGCCAATGGATAAACACTGACAATGCTGACACAGGTTAGCTGCTGAGCTGTGTGTGGTCAGTTTAGAACAAGGAAGAAAAGTGACTGGCAGGGTCAACCAGGTTCTTCAGATGTATATGTAAATAGTAGACTATGATTTTTTTTTAAATACACATATGTGTACACACAAAAAGAAATGGATATTTAGGACAACATGCACTTTAAAACATAATGGTTCTGGTACACAATTCATTACTACAAATAATATACATGCTTTTACAGAGCTAAAATGACTTATAAGACAGATTGGAAAATAACACTGTGTTAATTAAATCAGAAACGTACGGGGGGGGGGGGGGGGGGGGGGGGGGGGGGGGGGGGGGGGGGGGGGGGGGGGGGGGGGGGGGGGGGGGGGG